>MEHQ01004171.1:0-36033 GCA_008828725.1 Saccharina japonica
GACGATCAGTTAAACGCTGCTACGATTCAAGTCGACGGCACTATCGTTCTCGGTGGATCTACTCAAGGCGATTTTGACAGTTCAAATGCTGGCGGGAATGATTTCGCTTTAATTGCGATGGACAACGACGCCAATACGACCTGGCGCTGGCAGGTGACATTGACAGTAGCAATGGCTTGGTGGTGCTGCAGTGAACGGGAGTACGTTGTCGGCTCCAAACTGTCTCCAAAACTCCACCATAGGTCATTCTACGGTATATTGATGGTCCCAACTTTTGCCCTGGTTCCTATAATGAGGAACTCCATATCTAACCTATATACTATAGTACGTCAAACAAAATGCTGAGGTACTGTGACGACTACTATTCGTAGCTCTTTCCGTAGTGCTATGCCCAACTACTACTCCTTCTCAACCTTCTACAGAAACTATTCAGCGCAACACAAATAGGAGCAACACCAGGAGTTGAAAAAGTGCAGCAGCGCAGTAGACGGGGCTAGCACCACCATCCACCATCACCAATGTACACCTGTACAGCACCATCGTTTTATTATTGTAAATCAGTGTCTAGATACAGAGTACGTGCTAATAGGGTCGGATCGCACAAACCACCACCACTTGCGCTGGATGGAGGCCCCCAAAAAGCTGACATGCAGGGCAGTCTTCTTCTATACAAGGATTCGTGATTGTTTTAGCGCAGGCGATAAGTGCGTATAACGATGCTACTAAATAGGTACCACCACTACTAATGCTGTCGGGCATGTACAAATGAGCTTCTCCGTCTCCCCCGCAGTAGGAGGGTCGGCTTGACAATATCACCCTATTATGTCTTAGGCGCACGGCCCAAACGTTGCTGTGGACAGATACGACAGGGGTCCTCGTAGAGTTCGGTTTCGGTTGGTTGAACTCAAACAATTGAAATAACGATACTATGTTCGAACTTCCCAACAAAAAGGAACGGTCCAGCTATGTGCGCCTAAACCTATACGTTGCTGCACCTGCCTCGGTCGACATTTAGAGGCCTACGATCACACCGGCACGAGACTGGTTCGGGAATTTGTGTGCGTGCACAGCAACGGGTCGTGCCTGGTATTGAAGCCGTGTGTGTTCGGCGCAGTCGACAAAATTGACCGAAAACAATGTCGTATCACATACACAGCACAACCTAACGGTAAAACTAAAAATAGGCACCTCACGCGCTCGTGAATCACGAGTTATGTTTAGTTTTAGAAACAAAAAAAAATAAATCAAAAGGCCGCCGGTCGCCCATCTTAATACGCGAACGGTGGTAATGTAAAGCGTGACAGATGTCTTAACGCGACAAAACATGAAACGGCATGAAACTAACGCATTGGGATTTTTGTTTTACCGTGCTCCAGTAACGGTCCTGGGGTCGTATTCGCTGTTGAGCGATGCGGTTTAACGCAGATCCTTGTATTTGAGCTTGGTGGGTATGGATGGGTGGGCGCGGGTTTTACGTGGGCCGGTCTGTTCACCATCAACAACACCACCTACCAACATCATTTAAATATCTTTAGATCGTATCCACTGTTAAGCGATATGCGTCAGCGCAGAATATTTTAGGGTGGCGAGGCGAGTACGGGTCGGTGGGTGTGTGTGGGACATGGGGTGGTCGGCCCCCCATCAACAACACGACCCACCAAAAACATAAAATTGCAGTGGGATCGTACTCACTGTTAGGCAATGTGTGTCAGCGAAGAACTTGGTATGGCGGCTGGGTGAGTATGGGTGGCTGGGTGTGGTTCGAGCTGGACTGGTTTGTCCATATCCACAACACTACCCATTAAGAACATGGTTTGGTCGTATTCACTATCAAGCAAGGCGGGTGAGCGAAGAACCTTATATGGTAGTTGGGTCGATATGGGTAGGTGCGTGTGGGGTATATACAACGCTGGTTTGTCCCACCATCAACAACACCACCCACCAGCAACCTTTAATTTGTAGGCGATGCGCTTACCCGCATATACCTTGCACGATGGGTGGGTCGATACATCGGTGGCTAGGTGGTTGAGTGGATGGGTGGGTGTGCGCGTGGGCGGGTTTGTCGGCGGTGGGGATATTTAACAGTAACGAACTAGAACAAATTACTGCTGTCCACCAGCGCTGAACTATCTACCGATAACAGCATATCGCAGAAGCAATAGCATGTTACGTAGTTCGTAGTAGGTGCTCGTATATACTACAGTTGTCTGGACAACGCTTATCAGGTGAATGTCAACCATTTCGGTCCTTGAAATATGTAACTGACCACATATTCGCCGCTTCCCTGGTCCGAAGACAATGACCACAGCCACGTGTTCTGGAACAAAAGGAACATGAAAGGCGTGCTCCTCGTGCTGCCAATGACGAACACATCAGTTAGCGCCACCTACCTAGCCCTGCAAACTCTACCGCGCGAGCCCTCGGTTCTATTGCATGTGGTCAAAAGACGCGACTCCTTTGTTGTGGGAGGATTCATTTTTTGGGGGAACCCTTCCACCGCGAAATCACGAACACAGCAGCTTCTTGCTTAACCACCCCCTCCAATACCGGTTAGACAACTACTCCTGCTGTATCACTGTCACTAAGGCTTGCTTGTACAACAGCACCTACTACGACCAACATTGACGAAATTAACACGGGTTTAGACGCGTGCAGAGGCGGATAGAGTTGCAAATAGGGGGCCTCCATAGACCACCGCCGCTGATGAAATCGGTGGTGCTTTCGTGGTGCGTGAGGAACAAGACCAATCGTGACATACGCAGAATATTTTCATCCCACATTACAAGAAGGGTGGGGGTGAGGAGCGTGACCGGTGCCTTGAAGTAGTCAAGCTCCTAACTGCATTAAGCCACTCGGTTGGCGGTTTTTCTCGTTCTGCATATTCTAAGCGGTTTGTGTCTCCGCAATAACGTCTGTATAGTTGACGGGCAGGTATCGGTTGGTGGATGTGGGTTGTGGGAGTTAGTAGGGGGGTCGGTTGGTCCCTTGGCTGGTTTTCCCACCATCACCAACACCACCCATCAACAACATTTATTGGTAAGTGATGCGCGTCAACGAAAACACTTTGTACTGTGGATGAGTGAATCGGCGGGGTGTTTTTTTGTGGTACATGAGCTGGTCGAAAACGACGAATATTGGTAAGGCATCATGTGTGCTGAGTAGGTATATATCTATATTATCAAATGCTGTTAGTCTGTCTGTCTGGAATCATGATCTCGCGATCCAGAGCGCTTCAGCCGCACCTTGCCCCATGGGTAGAGCGGCTAAGTACCACAACCAGTGGAACGCCGGGTCCTATTCCCCGCCGAGTCCTGGCCGTCGCGCGCTGAGGCTTGCCCCAATCCCAAGGACAGTGACGACGGGCGGCAATGTAAAGTCAATCTGGACTATAAATGTATTCACCAATGGTCATTATATGTACGTTCAGATTGCTACATCACAGCACACTGCGAGTACTGTTGTCATGGTCCCAGGTGTCTCGCAATCCAGACCGCTTCAGCCCCGCCTTGCAGCATCGGATGAGAGTGCCAGACACAATAAGCGGGACACAACGTCTCCCGACGCGCCGAGCCCTGGCCGTCGCGTGCTGAGGATTGACGACAACCCCTTAGGCAATATGCAACGCGCGGGATAGCAATGCGGTGAGTTATTGCCAACCTTGCTGCTGTGGCTGACAATTTTGAATTACGATGCAACTCTACCGACTGGGCAAATAGTTTCCCATTTATGAGGGCACCGGACATTTATCTACCAAACTATGGCTATTCATATATAAATATATATATACTGCTATTTTGTCTGTCCGTAATTAGGTATCGCGATCCAGAGCGCTTCAGCCACACCTTGCTCCATGGGCGGAAAGGCTTTTTTCTGGCTAAATTTCGGTTCAGATATGAAACAGGCATCCTATTGGTCCATAGAAACAATGCCGTGCGGCGGGATTACGAATACCAGCTGAGAAGCTGAGCGAACTTTGCAGCTAGCGCGTACACCGTACAGCTATCGCCAGAAGCAGATGCAGCAGCAGAAGAAGCAGCAGCAGCAGCAGCAGCAGCGGCAGCAGCAGCAGAAAGCAGCAGCAGCAGCAGAAAGCAGTAGCAGCAGAAAGCAGCAGCAGAAGAAAACAGCAAGCAGAAGAAAGCAGCACCATAAAGCACCAGAAATCAGCAGCATAAAACAAGAGGCGGCAGAGTGGTACCCTAGCCAGTCCGCGCTGACTCCCACCCCTGATCCAGTCCTCCAGCAGAGTGCTCCTCCCGCCAGTAGAGTCTCCTACTTGGTAGATATCAGAACGTTCTCGAAAATAGGTTTGTTTTCTGGAATATAACGCACAGCCACGCACGCCGACTTAAAACATTCATATATTTAAACCGTCCCCACTGCCCACAAACCACCAGTATTCTAACCAGAACAAATCCAGCAGGCCCAGCGTTAGCATATCCAGCATCACAACCCTTCACACGACACTGCTGATATTATGCTTATATAACCACCGATGGCATTCGCCTTGAACACGGCCATCTTTAATTGGATAGTGCGATCCACAGCGCTCCAGTCCCGCCTTTCCACATGGACAGGAAGTCTGGGTGCTACAACCTATGGAGAACGAGCCGGCGACGCGTGGCGCCGTGGCCGTTACTTCGAGCTGCCGACAATCGCGAGCCGGTCCCGAGCCGATCCCCAGGGATGAGGTAGCATATTTTCGCTTCGTTACCGTTAAGATTGAGAAACAGGCCTCCTATCGGTCGATAATAGCAGAGCCGTGCAGCGGGACAACAGACCGCATTATTCAAGAGAATTGATGATTCCCTCCTTTTCTACACTATGGAGTTATCCTGCGTACCGCCTATAGTTATGGTTTCATGCTGCAATGAGCTACGCAGTTCTAGCGCCACGGGCGGAGCCGTGGCCCTACCGCTAGTATAAATAAAAAATCCACACACAAGTGCAATATAACAAGTCAACGCCAACAACAGGTGCTAAAACAATTGGCTACCACAATAGTACACCAAGACCGAGTTAAAACAAAACATATAATGACCAAGTGAGCAGGCGAGGAGAGTTCCTGGTTGGGCCTGTTGGTCCCTGACCTAGTCGTCCCACTATCGCCAACACCACCCACCAACATCGTTTCGTGTGAAGCGACGTGCATCAGCGCACACTACTTGTACTGTGGATGAGCAGATTGACCCCGCGAGCGATGCAAGCATCGAAATTGAAAACGGCCGACGTTACAATGGACCCATGGGTTGTGGGGTGCATGTCAACCTTGGTTTCGTTGGGCTGACATGCTGGCTCTAGCCCCATTAATATTCCTGGTGCATGCATCTGGACTACCGGCTTGCTGTGTTTTTGCAGTTCGGAGAGACACGCCTTGCCGGCAGATCGGAGAGCATTTTGCCAGCCACAAGGGCTCAAATTACGCAGGCATTGGGTAGAAGGGAGCTCCAGTTCCTTGTGTTACCGAGCAGGCCTTCTGTTTGGTCATGTCAATCGGTGGAGCAAAATGCCTTTGGCTTAGATACGTATCTTCATTCTGGGCTGTTCGTTTTTATTTGTGATTCTACGTTTTTGGTTTGTTTTACCAGTAGAAACTTCTTATTATTTTCGGGAAATCTCAATTGATGATCCCTGCAAAGTGTCTCTTAGTGCTCGTTCTCGAGAGAGAGCGCAAGGCATGCCACACCACCACATCACCATCACCACCTGCTGCGACCACAACAACACCACCAGGACAGGGCTATTGCAAGACGGGGCATCGATACAGCTACTAGTGGCGGTTATGGTGGTCGTGGTGGTGTTTGCTGGTGATGGAGGTGCTGGTTGTTGCTGCTACTAACCTGTGTTCATGATCGTGCAAGAAAACGCGGCGGGATCAATCCAGGCAGGAGAATCCCAGTGACAACTTGCGCACTGGTAGCAGATACTCAGAACAGTTACAGGTTGGTTCAAGTATACCGCGGAAAATTCATTCAGTGGACAATATACACGCGGTTTTTTGAAGATACACCATGAAATTTAGCACACGTGTTATATGCACCCTACCCGAGACTTTAACGAATGGGTTTTTTTTTTTTTTTTTCGTCAGATATTGTTCGTTTTGTAATTTTTTGGGAAATTTGGGTCTCAAGAGATCCGAAATTTCCGGCGAAAAAATAAAATAAAAGAAACATTCGTAAAAGGCTCGGGTAGGGCGCATACAATACGTGTGACAAATTTCAGGGTCTATCTCCGAAAAACGGCGTGGACATTTGGACTTTTGTGCGGTAAAAGTGCAAAAATAGGCGTTGCCTCGTAATTACTTAGTTTCAGTATGGAATCGATTTAGGGCGTTAAATGTGACTTAATATGACCATACGCAGTCAGATCTTCGAATGTTTGCGTGAAAATTTGTACAAACATGCCTTGGACCATCTGGAAGCGGCTCGTTCATAAAACAAATTGTGGGACAAAATGTGTTTCCTACGGAAACGCCTGACTATTGTTGACCTCTTTGAAGGCCTGTGATTGATCGGGCCACATTTTCGGCGGATTTTCGGCGGTAGCGCCAGTTCTAGGTCCTTGAACAAAACACTAACGATGTCACCCTCTTCCACTGTTCATGGTGGTCAGTATGACACCAAATATGTGACATTGCATGCAGCATTCGTGACTGACGAAATTTCGGGTGATATGCCTGAACCAGCTCGTACTATCGCCTAGCTTTCCGAAGTCGGACGGCTTTCAACACGAGCATTTCAGGACGGTGCACAACAAAAACGCGCGTTTATCAGTCCCGAGCGTGTCTGAATCGGTTCAGTATACGCGTCAAACGGTGGGAATCCAATAGCGACAGACGACGACGACGGCAAACCTTACTTTTTAAAATTCGTTTAATAAACCCACGCTGTGGCACTTTTTATAACTTTTTGTGTCCGTTTGTGTACCCCCGCGCTGCACATGCACGCCCGCAAACACAACCCCTTGTAGCAGAGGATCTGTCGATGCTCCTCGTTACAAAACGGTGCGAATCAAGAGCGTGACAGACCGCTTCAAGTGGGCAAACTGTTAAAGGCATTGAGTTCCTGAGTTGGAAGTTCTTCTATTATTGTTTAAATTCAGCTACATATTCGGGCCTTCTTTCTCTGTTAAGCAATGCGCGTCAGCGAAGAAACATTGCATCGCAGGTGGGTGTGTACGTACGGGTAGGCCGGTTTGAATTGCCGGGTATATGGGTTGCTGGGTGCGTCGGTTGGTGCGTGGGACGGTTGGTTCAACTCCACTACGAACATCACAAACCACCAACATGTCATTGTGAAGCAATGACCGCCAACATCACAACCGTTGTATGGGGGCAGGTGGGTAGGCAGAGGGGGGGGTACCGAAAACAAATATGTATGCCTTTCACATCACCAGGTGAAAGGAAAAAACACTACGTAACAAGACCGCAAATTTGAGACACATGGCCGATCACAACAACACCGAGTAATAAACAATCGACAACACACATCAGCAACAGACAGCACCTGTCGAGGTGACAGAGGGAAAAGGAGAACAAACAACAACACATAACAACAGGATCAGCATAAACAAGGAAATCAACAACAACAACAACAACAACAACAATAACAGCAGCAACAACACTACAGGTAAGTACCTCGTAAGTGCAAACCAAAAACATCAATCGTATACAGTTCACAACGCTAATCTCTTCGTAAGGCGGCAACATATACCTGGTAATAACGAACGATGTACCACCGGTTGGTGCTGATTAATATCACTATCAGGTATTACCAGCAGCAGTATCAAGCAACATTATGATGTCTCCAGCACCTGGTGTCCGGTATCAAGTGAATATTAACCGTTATAGACGTGAACTACGTACGTACGTATCTGTACGGTCCCCGCTTCCCTACTTGGTGCTATGGAACTTGTGGTACACGCGTGTGTTGCCAGTTACGGGACATTGGACAACAATTAGACCTGCACCTACCACGACCAGGTTCGATGACCACAACATGGTTTATACGTACGCAAAGGGGGGTGGAGTTGCAAACAGGGAGGCTCCATAGACCCTATCGGTGTCGAAATCGGTGGTAGCTTCGTCGCACCCGAGAGACAAAAGTCGAAGCACACACATGACACACGTGTACACACCATGTACGTACACACGGAGTAAGAATACTTGTATATTTTAAGTATATACTGTGGGCGAACGATCTCAGACGTTTGTCCCAGGGAGTACAGGGTGCGCCAGTTCGAAACGAAGAGGCGTCTTCGCTCGCTCTTCAGACGCCTGGCTCATACATGCAATAATGATGGGAACCTTAAGCTGACACGCGCCTTAAAGTGGTCAAACTACAAACAAGATAAAGCTACTGCGTGATTGCAGGTTTTTCTACTTGTGCTGAGTTTCGGCCATAGCACTGCTCGGGTGGTATTGACGGTCAGGCGATGCTCGCCAGCACATAATATTATTGATGGTTTCGTGTGTTTATGGGTCGGTGGGTGTCGGTTGTACGTGCGCCGGTTACTGCCCTAATCATCAGCACCACCCGCCAATAAACGGTCGTTGGCAGGTGATGCGCGTAAGCAAAAATCCATTGTACCGTGGATGGGTGGGGGGTGTACTCATGTCGAGCATGGCCGTTTTCGTATACTGTGGCTATAGAGACTTGCACCCCTGAAATGGGACGGGGCGTTGGATTTCCACCAACAACGCAGACACCGCTTGGCGTCGGCGGCGGGGGGTATGGTGCCTGGGAGTGTACGGGTCGGTGGGTGCGGTTTGGACGTGATATCGTCCAACCCTCCATAAACAACTCAAACCACGAACAAGAAACAATTAGTAAGCAATGCACGTTAACGAAAACCCCATCTATGGTGCGCGCTTGGGTGGACGGGGGCAGAGGGTGTGGGTGCCGGCGAAGTCAATGCAGTGTTCATTGCTGCTGCACACGAGTTTTGACTAAGTACAGCAGCCATAAGCTACCTGTTACCTCGTACCAGGTACTCGAGAACCCAACTTCTCAGGCGAATATGAAGCATTTTGGTCGTTGCCCTCTGGAACCTTCGAAAGATTCCTGCACTACTCCTGAATCCCTTGCACCAATCCTAGGGTTTAGACCAAGCTGGACGAATTCAACACTGAGCTCTCGACGCGACGAGCGCAGGATGCAGGGGGCTCCCCATAAGCTCTCGCTGTCGCAAGACGGTTGTGTGTTTGCGGGACACTAGAAACAAAGGCATGACGGTCACAACACACCTTATACACACCTCGTGCGCCGTATTAACGGGGAAAGTAAGATTCCTTGCATTTTTATAGCTGTCGTTGAGAACGAAGGTTTTCCTAATTTTCACCAGATACCGGCACACACGACCATTAGGTTCGGAGAGTCGCCCGAACTAGTATTTCGTCGGTTGTAATAATACACACGGGATTGCGAACCCACAGGGCACATGTTGCTTCTGTTGGCTAACGGCTTTATGGGTAAAACATTTAGCACACAAGGACCCCCGGCCCATGGGTTAATCACGGTTCAGGCGGATTGGTAACATACGACTCCTGTTAAGAAACGTTTTGTGGAAAATGAATATGTACTGAACTTAGAAACTTGAACGGTTTCACCGTCTGAATAGTCTGCATGCAATGCAACACATAATATCCAAGCCTTCGCTCGTACTATAATTCTGTGTTTTCATGCCGATTTGGATAAACCCGCCCACGTGCCCATCAAGCTGTGCTGCCACCCCTTCATCGATTTTAACAACACACAAAGAAATCCAGTAGCCTAGATTTCATTAGCGTTTTCGTCGAACGTCCCTAGTCAATATGTTCGCCAGTGCACTCACTGCGTGTGCTACGTCTGTTGTGTGAAAGTTCTCCGGTACGAAACTGAATTTGTAAGCTGTATGCAACGCCATGTGATGGGTCCGACTAACGCCACAAGTACAATATTGTGTTCACGTCTACGACATTTGTACTATGTGGTGTGCATACCTCGCAGGGTGGCTCCGCACGGACGAAAGATTGGTCCGGAAACGATTACATATTTGGTGTATCTGCAGGCTCCGATGGAAGGATCGTCTTTGCTGGGATGACGTTTGGATCATGGGCGGCATCACATCTCGGAGCAGGTGATTATGTAGCTGCGATGCTCAACACCAGCGCATTGGCTACGGCGTTTACCACGACATCTTCTCCGTTTGCTACAGCGCCTTCTCCGTCGCCGTCTCCCACGACATCTCCCCTGTCTCCTTCTATACAGTCTTCACGGCCGGCTTCCACGACAGCTTCGCCGTCTACTACCACGCTCCCCACGTCACCGTCTCCCACAACATCTACCGCGTCTTCGTCTGGGCAGTCTTCACCGCCGGCGCTCACGACAGCTCCGCCGTCTGCTGCAGTGCCCTCCTCAACGCCTGCTGTCACGACGCCTCCTGTACATGCTACCATGTCACCAACTCTCCCTGGCGCCACATCAACAAACTCGAATCTGACGGTGATCGCTGCGGGGGTGGCATCTGCCGTTGCTGGGGTTGTTCTGATCGCTGTGGGTTATTGGGTTCGGAAGCGACATCTCGCATCGAACACCCGCGCAGGCACGATGGGCGCTTCTCTACGTGTCGTGGCCGACAACGCCAATGTTCCCGCTCATCACCGCCCCATTCTCCCTCCTACGCCTCCCCCACCATCATATGAACCAGTTGTGGCGGCGGCGGCGGCGGTGGAGCGTATTGAGAGGGTTAGAGGTACTCCAATACCTTTTTCAGGAGTTGTCGTCGGAGGAGTGACACCAGCGGTCAAGCCAACCATGGGTGATAGCGAAGTTGGTGGTGTGTCTGGCGGTTCTCTTGCAAAGGTGGTCTCGCAGGTTGCTGTGAATTTTCAAAACGACCGGGATGCCGGCGGCGGTGGTGGTGGTGGTGGTAATGTTCCGCTTAAAGAGGAATATACCGAGCCGACCGTGCATGCCGACCAGGGTGCTGACGGTGGTGGTGGTGGTGGTGGAAGTGGTGACGCAGGTGGTGGTGGTGGTGGTGGTGGTGGTGGTGGTGGTAGTGGTGGGACTGAGATTCGACCGGCAGATGCTGGAGACGTTCCATTGCATCGGGATGTGACAGTTACTACCTCAACCGAGAACATATCGACCAGAGAACGCGATGAATTCGCACGTAGCCATGATCGAAGTGGCGCGACGGGTGCGACGTTTGTTGCCGACACACCTATGCCTGCTCTAGACGCAAAGGGGGATGCGTCGTCGAACCGCCACCGAGGTTCGTCCGACGGGCTTCTTCTCGGCCACGCTGTGGGAGCCGCGGCGCAAGAGCTGGCGTTCAATTGCCAGATTCCGGGTGTATGCGAGGCTGCGACAGCGGTGTCTATTCTCGTTAACTTGGTAACGGATACCCGGCAGTCAAAAAACGGAACCGAGGCGAGCCTCAGACGCTGCCGATCGATCGTGTTGATGCTTAAGCAGGCAGCGAAGGTTCTGGGAAAGGTGAGTTGGCGATGGGCTATTGCGCGATATACGGAAATCCTGCGCCTCTACCGTGTTTGATATTTGTTTTACGTTCTGCCCAGCTTTGATCAACATACTTTCTAATGTTCACACGTTTACCTCCCGAACAAACTGCGATTGTTGTCGTCCCTATCCTACGTGTGTTCCGGTGTACAACACTTCTGTCTTGATTGAGTGTGGCCTTCAAATTCCATTTGCGCAAGACGCCACGCTGCAGTAGGAGAGATACCTTTCTTATTATGAGGCTCTTTATGCCCGAACCTCCAACTCGGTCAAGAAAACAATAGCAAGTTCTACTAGATAAACGACTACAATGGGAGGGATGTACCCGCAATACCTGAAACGTGTAATCTATGTTTAGTATATTCTATTTTGTTTGCTAGATTGCAAAGGCCATATGTGGTTCCCCAGTCGACTCCAGCTTGTCCGAAAATTGTGGGCCGACGTGAACCGACCCTTTGGCGGCACGACGTTAAGGGGTATTCGATATGTGTCTTGTTAACGCGAACACACCTGTGGCGATTGCGACAAACTTTGCTCGTATCATCGGAAACTCAGGGCGGCGACACCACGGGTAAGGCAGAGCGTGCTATGATGGAAGATGTGCACGACGCCATATTCGACCTCGTGGAGCTCATCAAAACCTACCAGAGCAAAAACAAGCTTTCTCAGGTGCTGGTGTCGACGCTGTTCAGGAGGCGCCAGGACGAGATGGGTGCGGTTGTGGACAGAGCCATCCTTGCCTTTCAAGTGAGTGGTGTCCACGGTTTGGCACGAATGGATTAGCAGCAGTGGGGACTCAACTAGGGGGCGCGAACGTGTTTACTATTAGTTAAACTAACTGAGATATAACGTGCTCGTTGAGTACCTACCGGTGTGGAGGTAGAGTGCAGATTCAGTCATGATGTGCGTTGTTGGTTATTACATTTCAAGTGTGCATCTATCTCCGCTTAATCGACTGGCTAATTGCGGAGTTCCCCTCATTTGACGCTCGACGTGGTTCAGTTGGGACTCCACGTGCAAGTGGGAAACGACGTCAGCGCAGTCAAGCAGGATATTGGCGCCTTCAAGGACGGTTTTCATCTGTACCAGGTGAACCGGTATTCTTCTGTATTATCGTTGGTGTGCAGACTGACTAACGCAACGATCTTCAAACAATCCTCAGTTGACACTGTTAAGTGTAAAGCTGCATAAACTATGTATCGCTTTCAGCGCAGTTTCAAGGCGAAAACGAGCGACGAGTGTATAACGCCATACAGTAGGAGTGGGCCCTGGTCCAGTGAGTACTGCCCGTACCACTGCTGTAGTGCCGGAGAGAGCTGAGAATGTAGCCAGTTTAATGGGTATTTACGTACGTCACGAACCAACGCCTCGCATAACCCTTGAAAACACGTCAAAAAGCACGTCGTGAGACCCGACAGAGCGCGCGTCGAAGAGGCAATCGAACGAGAACAGACGACACATGATACGGTAGAGGTGCACCATATATGTTTTCTGAGACTATTCACTCGAGAACCTCTGCACTAGTAGTAAGTCACCGAAAAACTATTTTTTTGGAGGAAAACAAGAGTACTACCCGATGAATACTCCTTTGGCTTTAAGCTCTACAACTAAACGCGTTTGCAGCACAACGACGATTTCTCGACGATTTGGGGTTGAGGAGCCCCATCGTGCAGAGAACGTTTCAGGTCATCAATGTTACCTCTTATCATAGCACCCGTCAGACAGGGTATATAAGCAGTCACGGAATGACATTTGAACTTGATGCACGAGCCCGTTACACACTGTAGGCGGGGGTATTGAGGATGCTCCCGTCCCACCCTTCGTTTACTCTGCCCTTCCTTCCATTATTTAACGAACCTTCCACCCAACGCATAGTGAAACATAGCCCAACCTAGACCTTTAACAAAATCACGTATAACGATGACTCGGACGGAGTGACCCCCAGCGGGACCTTTCCGAGACGCCTCCTGCGGGGCCCGCTCTCCTGCCGGGAGAGGCCGTAGTGCAGGGGTCTGGCACGAAGTTGTCCTGTATAGGGTCTTCTGACGCAGCCAGAACCTACTGTTCTGGCGGCGGTTACCATGGCTCAGCCCAACCATTCAGGGATGTTGATGGCGTGTATGCCGTGTAGAATACAGTATCCAGTTGGTGAGATACTGAATATTTTGTCCATACACGTACATGTGGTACGTCCACCGACCGCTCGTGTTTTGCCGCTACTTCTGTTTTGATAGGGGTCCATCGAAGAGGCTCAGTCAAGACATTTGGCGGAAGCGCGTAGGACGAGGAGGCAACGCAAGCTGAATAAGATCGAAATACCCGAGGATCATGTGGCCATCACGGAAGAACTGCTGGGGAAGGGCGGATTTGGCGAGGTGTTCCTGGCAGACTACAACGGCCGCAACGCCGCTGCTAAGGTACCCGTGGTTTTGAACGGTAGTTGCGAATGGGTGGGAATGCTCACCAAGGGTTGCCCGTTTGTGGATGTCATTTCACATGATGACTTCTTCATATCGGCACCGAACACCGAACACCCCAGGCTCAGAAAACATTGTACGCGCAGCCAAAATAGCAGCCTCACTACGTACTGCGAAGGATGGTTGTTAATATATAAACCAATACGTTTCACGTAGAACAAACACGTTTTTCCAGTACGTCGCGTGAACGCATGTTTTTATCTCCCTTTATAACCCAAACTGTGGACGGAAATGTATGTTCTGCCATCCTAGAAGGTGCTGTGGTGGCTTTGTCTTTTACTGTATTCCGCGATCCAACATCAGCTCTCTTACATAATTATTTGATTTATGCCTGAATGTCACGAACAACCTACTCCGTTGTACTGTAGGAACATCACAAAGTGTTCCCTAGTACCCACTTGGTACACCCTTCGCACGTGATAGCAACATAGTTGAGATTATACCGGCAGAGGTTAAATCCCTGGCTGGCGTTTACCAAATTTAGGTGGTTGATTGAAAGGGTAAAAAGTGCTGCTTGTGGGTGATGCTTGCGGGTGCACGACCGACATCGAACAACTCATAGGCGAATGAACGGTTATACGTACAGCGTATGTATTTGTAGTCTACGGGTCGTGGTTCCTGGCGACTTACACTTTTTCGATCTTCTATGTTCGGTCTTGTTAGCTCATTTCATATATTTATCCTTATGATCAACCAGGTATTTCCAGTATTTGCTGGTTGTTACGGATGTAATGGAAATTGCGAAATTGCACTGCATACGCATAATGTCAGTGCACAGCATTTTTCGTTGGGCCTAATTTTACCGCATTTTTGTTTCGAATCATTTTCGAAGAAGTAGGAAGACTGATCGCACAATGTTGACTGCGAAGATTTTTCTTAGTTACTGTTATTCCATTATACAGATGTTTGATTCGACAAGCCCACTAGAGTGCAGACATTCGGGGGAGCGATTTAAGAAAAAAAGCTGCAGTTACCTATTTGTTATCAACACCCCACCTGGATGTATACAGCCTCTGCAGCTTCTGATTATGTACCAAACAAATGTCGTCGATGTTTGAACGGGTTATCCTGGGGCTTTCTCCAAACCCAACACCCTTGTGCATCAAACTTTCTTTAGAATTTGTGAGCAATTTCACCGTCCAACCTGCTTTCTCGACGATTGCATTATATCCTCAGCCAATGTTTGTGCAATGAAACGTAATCAAAGTGGTTTCGTGTTTTTTCCGTTGCGTTCGTAGGTCCAATCGAAGGCATGATATTGCCTGAGATACCATGATTCTTCGGAATTACAAATGCCAGTTGAACAACGTCACTGACCTCCCTAAACCTCCCACGTGCTTTGTACCGAATGCCTTCGAAAGACCAAATGAAGTGTTTAATGTCTACCGTGTGTTGCAGTAACATCGAAATCTGAAGAATATGTACTGTATTTACACCCCACCTACATAGTGCGCTCGTGACATACAGCGCGCCTTGCTTTCGTATATATTCTCCCAATACGCCCTATGCTCCAACCAATATTCCGACCCAAGGCGCCACTCATGCGGAAAACGAAGCGGATGCCCCATAACCAGATGGTATAACTGAGGTAGCTATAGCCGCTGGTTAGGCTCGAACATAATTTTATCATGTTGTCGCTCCCTCGAATGCTGCTATTCTCGCCGCTGTACTTACGGTCTCGGAATGTGATAACTCGGGAAATCGCTGCCGCAGGTATCATTCAGTTAGCAAAGACCGCCTCAGTAGTCGCTGCTGTACCAGTCCTTGCTGTTCGATTTCAATCGCTGCCGCAGGTATCATTCAGTTAGCAAAGACCGCCTCAGTAGTCGCTGCTGTACCAGTCCTTGCTGTTCGATTTCACCGATATGGTATTTTGTATTTGTCTCCGCGATGTTGTTAATGATGGTGATGACGACGGACTCATCCTACGGTAGGGGCTCAGCAGATTTGTTTGAGCTCCTCACATGAGGAGCTCAATATCTCACCCGAAACATAAATCCGGAAACATTCGTTCGCGCAACCCGGCCGAACCTTTCAATGCGGTAGCTCAAATACAAACATTCCAGTAAAATGATAATAGTATCCGGTGGGTTACTCACGTGAGGAGCTCAACCGGTCAGAAAATATTGAGCCAAAAAGTTGTACCCCTACCGTGGGATTGCTCGACGGTGATCACGAAGATGATGATGAAAAAACATTAGCTGTCGACGATGGTTCCTGAGTGTCTCGGTAAGCCGTGAGCGACATGCCTTGAAGTCACTGATGAGTTGAACGGTGTGACCATGGCGGTCATGGGCTTAATGAGTAGCTGCTTGGGTTACTGAGCAGCAAGATGATTCGTAGAACGTTAAGTGACCGTGATACTTCAGCAGTAGTTTATGTCGGAGAATTTTCTAGATGAAGTCTAGATGTATTCATAGTAGCAGTGATTATCCGGGATCCCATTGCCTTCTCGGCGGTAACTTTCATGGGGGCCACTTCCTGTAATGCCATACTTCGTATGATAAGGTATTTTAAGCATCACAACTAACACGTCCCCTTCCGAACGTCTTGACAGTTTTCGAAAATCTGCCCGAAAGGCACAAAAGTCGCGAACCATGCGAGGGACAACCACTCTCGCAGTTGTGAAAACGGTCTTGCGATGTCGCCATGATGTTCTAAGGGTTTTTTACCCTTTATATCTTGTCCAATGATTACAATAGTTGATGTCCTGAAAATGGCTGGCCCTAAAAGCGTTGTCCTTACCCTCGGGCTAGCTGAAGCCGTCTCGTGTGTGGCACGCGCTGGTTCTAGAACTGTGTACATATATCCGCAGCTGTGATATCTAAGTCGTGCAAAGCCTGCTATTGACTTCGTTATGTTCTCACCATTATCCTGGAATCTCGCCCGTACATGCAGCACTCCCAATTAGCCTGCAGCCAGATATTGTTCCTCAAAGATGTTTCTCCATCGAACCCGCAGGGTACACCGCACTATTCGAGTTCCATACCCTGCTTGTATTGTTTACCCTTGCTTCGTCGTGGAAGCACAGGCTTGCACTGGTGACGCGTGAGGTACCTCGTCGCCATTTTGAAACTTTCACAAGAGGTTTCACGTCGAAACGGGCACGGTTTTGCCGAATACGGAACCAAATCAAGAAGAGAGGCTTGTGAGCATGAAGACATCAAATATGCGCCTGTACGCAGACGTGCGTATCCTTCAGGGTGCAGAGAACAGCAGTGACCTACTTAGAAGTTCCTGGGTGTTTTTTCTCACACTCTGAGCCAGTCCAACGTTCCGATGATCAACGAGATATCTTTATCCCGCATGATAACTGTGCGTACGCGATAGCCATTTCACGACATGATTCGAGACACGTGCTACGGTAAAGGGGCACCAGTTTCATTTATGGGGCTCCTCACTTGGGGAGCTCTGCACTAATAGTGAGGCAAAAACTGGTATTGGACGAACACATAAATGCTACCCGGTAACCAGTCCTGTGGCCTTAAGCTTAACAACGAAAACTGTTTCCAACACAATAACCAGTTTTCGGCGATTTCAAGTTAAAGAGCCCAGTCATGCGGGAAATGTTCCAGCCAAAACCTGCTACCTCTTTATCATAGCACGCGTCTGGAGCGTTAATCTAGCCCGTTACTCGTAGCTATTGTCGCAGAAGAGTAGGCCCACGTACAACTTCGAAGTAGTAGGTGCATCGGTAGGATGACGTTGCCTGCCACGTATCTGTGTTATCAACAGTACTGCATGCTTTTCTGCAGTGGTACTCCCCATTTTAGGTAAAATAGACTACTGGTGGCTATTGGCTACGAACACAAACACCGTGATTGGGACGATCGGTATAAGCGAGTGCCTAAACAAGCCGGGTTTAAGGGCTGATGCTCAAACACGTGCCCACTGCGGGAAAACCTGACCCACCTATCCGTAAGTGAAACTCTTCGAGGAAGCAAACTAGTCCGTTCACGACACACACGACGCATCCGTGCACAACATGTGGCGGGGAAACCCGTTTGGAATGTGTTGAAGGCGTCAATGCAAACATAAACGGAGGTAGCAGAGGTTTACGTTTCAAGATAGGCCGTGAGGATGAAACTTCGGCATACCCTTTGTGTTGATGTGATACCCGCGGGCCTGAAATGACACGCAGTGTTTTCAAGACATGTGGGGGCCTGATCCCGAATGTCGGCTGCGACTTGCTTCGATCAGAAGAGACGGGTTAAGGAC
Organism: Saccharina japonica; assembly: GCA_008828725.1. Lineage (NCBI taxonomy): Eukaryota > Phaeophyceae > Laminariales > Laminariaceae > Saccharina > Saccharina japonica. Next base: position 18,200 of record MEHQ01004171.1, read on the forward strand.
GAATTGATGTGTCTCCTTCTGAATAAGGGACTGTGATTATAGTGTTGCACTTCGAACGCGTGTCGGAATCAAACCCTCGCTTTGTTTGGTTTTGCCGTTTTGATGCTGTTTACTCACGGCGCAGAATGTGTCACGCGTTTTGAATTATGCATCCTGTGGTATAATGTACATGCATTTTGTGTTGCCGGCCTTTTTATCAAGGGGGTTTTGGAATTGTCCTGCATGCGTGGTCCAACCTGAGGAAGATGTGCACGTCCAAGATATACGCCCAAGATAATATATGTACGTAGTACAACTGTTCAAGAAAGTATCTTTTTTTGTTCACTGTCATCCATGGGTCTGTGTAGGTATACAAATCATTTATTCGCCGTAGGCACGGGTCTGAACACGGTGTACAACACTTCGTAATGTTCCTACCCGTACCAGGGTGTAACGCCCTAATTGCCGCCCTAGATTATGTTTTTTCATCGTGGGCGCGTAGTTCATAGCCAAGTTTAGGGTTCATACCTCTATAGTCACTACGGACGGGTGTTGCTGAATACAGTTTGTGGTGGAGTATCGGATCAGTGCCAAGTGCGACAAGCGTACCAGTCTTTTCCCTGTCACTTATTGTAGCAATAGCACCGAGGTGGAATTTTCCACTACGTACCCCGCTGTTACCGAGTAAAGTTGGACAGGCAATCCAAAATAAATACCTTCGATTCCCCTCCAAGCCGCACCCACAGGCCCAAGTATGAAACGGTATCAAAAGTCACTATAGTGCCGAAACTTATTTCAAACTCTTAACCTGAACATTTGATCGATTGTGGTTGTTGTTGGTATTGTTGTAAAATAATAATATCGTCACAGTGCAACTCTGTTGTCTCAGGGAAGTTTACAGTAACCCTGTTGTAGTAGAGTACTATGTTCGTGAGAAAAAAAACAAGAATAACACAAAAACAAAGTGCACATACAGTAATAACTGCAAAAAGTCGTACATATAAAAGAATGGCGCGTGTGTTGATGCTCTGTCTCTGTGGAGAGAGATGGCAGAGGTGGGACCGGAGTGTCTGTGATGATCTCTTTTAAATAAGGAGAAAATTCATTGTTTGAAAAGGCTCTTATTTATCCATATTGGAAAGAAGATTGATTTCAGGGATATCAATGGAAAGGGATAACACAAGCAGAGGAAAAGAGAGAAAAAAGGAGCATACTAGAGTAGTAGAGTAGAGTGATCGAGGTGGGGGATGCCTACACCTGATCAGCTCGGTACAATGCCCATGGTACGGACAGTTACACCCTACCGTAGTGTGTACCGTCCCCTGAAATGTTCTCTACAACTATATAGTAACGTTCTAACAAGGTTCTCGGCATCGTTCCTGATGAAATTGCTTTGGACATACAATACGGCGCACTACGAGTAAGACAAACTCGAAATCTATCAGCATATTGTATTTACCCGAATATCTAGACTAATATACTCATGTGCTCGTATGAGTGTGTAGTGACTGCACATCACAATTGACACGTATGGATCTCAACGTCGATATGCTAACATCGTATGCCTTCAACAAAAAACTCTATGTCAGGTCAGCATCCGTACTAAACATAATCATACACACTTTGAATGCTGTCTCAAGAGTAACAAAAAATATATATACCACTAAGTTGGTCGTGTAAGCGGACGCAATAAACGCGAACACGTTATACAGCAAGAAACGGAAACACGTGAGTATACCAAAATAATGTCGAAGACACTAACGTTAAGACATGATACAGGAAGACCAGAAAAGGGGAACCAGCATGAAACAGCAAGAGGAAAAGGTAACGCTTGGCGTGCATTCACAACGACTCCTATGTTTCATACCATTCGTTCCCTTTTTGACTGCGATAAAGGTGTTATATATCACCCAAGATATATCAAGAGGGGGTGAGAACGACGTACTGGATAGGACAACCACGGGCCAGCTCAAGAGTCGGAAGGAGGAAGACCAGCGCAAGGCGTTTCTGCGCGAGCTCGACACCATGACCCGCCTCCGCAGCCCCTACACGGTCAACGTCTACGGAGCGATCACTTCTATACCAGACCGCCTGGTTCTCGTCATGGAGCTTCTCGCAGGCGGTGACCTCCGAACGCTGTTGAGCACCAGTGAGCACCCCCTTGCCCAACATCAGTCACGGCAGATCCTCGGAGACATCTGCGCCGGGATGGCCTTCTTGCACAGCAAGGACGCCGTTCACGGCGACGTCAAGTCGGCCAACGTGCTGCTGGACGGGACGGGCAGGGCCAAGGTGAGGACATATGGTTCTGCTGCAGACAATACATGGTTTTGCCGGTATCTACGAGCTGGGCTGGCCAATATGCAGCTTTTTTGTTGGCCAGCCACTTTCTCAGTCGTTTTTTACGAAATTTTGGTCTGAAAGTGTGACACGTGCTTCTTGATAGTCTTTCGAAGGGAGTGGTTACTGCACAATTTTGTTTGTGTTATTTTTTCGTGAACTAGCCACATTTCAGAATAATCTGGAAATTTGTTTCGGGCACAACTACCAGAAATAGACAAAAACTCAGAAGCTGCAGTAATCAATGCCTTTTTCCTGCCGTTACATAAGGCATGTAAACATTCAACCAAACAAAACAAAAATTGGAGTGAGAATCACACATTTTGTGTTTCTCCCCGTAGTATGTTGACTTTGTATATAGGATGTTACGCACGCCATATATTTTGATTATCGGCGAATTAGGCGATGGTGAGGATATCAGTCGATTCGTCATGCCTCAAGGAAGACACACACCGATTTTGAGGGAAATCCTCACCACAAAGGTTGTATACCTGATAGACTCGGATATAGACATATATATTTTAAAAAAAATAAAACATATCTCGTTTAACTTAAGGGGCCCCTTCGGTCATGATGAAACACGAGTCTTCCATCGTTGAAAATATACATATTTTTCGTTTTTTTACAGCAGCAATACCATTTCTGGTATAATAACACCATATCAGTACTCCTTGCGGAAAACGGCATAGCTCTAGTTCTAATTCTCAGTATTTCGCCCGTAGAGTATCGGCAAAGAGCCTATAGATCATGGTCAACATTTGTGTCTCGAGAGGCATATCGATCAGACGACTTGGTCGTCACGAAAAGTGCCTCTAAGTATGTACTTTTGAAAAGTGTATATTTAGAGGAACTTTTCGTGACGACCAAGGCGTTTGATCGATATGCCTCCCGAGACACAAATGTTGACCGTGGTCTAGGCTCTTCGCAAATACTCTATGGGCGAAATACTGAGCATTACAAAATTGGAGCTATGCCGTTTTCCGTAAGACCAACTATTATGGTAAACATTATTTTTGGGCTCCAGGAACTGATTTCTAGGCCCAATATACCCGTTTTACTCCGTTGGACAGTCAAAAACACCGATACACTCCTATAGATCCACTTTGTAGTTTTTCGAGGGCTTTCTGGAGCAGTTCTCCGTTTTTCTAGGGTCTCGTTTTGATTTTTGGCGCAACTAATCACAACTAATCAGTTTCCAGAAATAAGGCTTGTTGGTCAGAACTGGGGCCAAAAATAATGGATCTTTCAGGATTTTTGTCTAAAAATCACTATGTCCTCAGAACTGGCCACTTGGACGAACAGTCAAACTACGACCCTAGAGAAACTAAAAAGTACGTCAGAAAGCTCTACGAAAACTACGGGGAGCATCCTGACGAGTCTATCGGTGTTTTTAGCCGTGCCGCAGAGTAAGTCGCGTATTTTTGGCTGAAAACTCAGTTCTGGGGGCCCAAAAATAATTTTCCCATCAGAGTTGGTCTAAGGAGTGCTGATATGGTGTTATTATACCAGAAATAGTATTGCTGCTGTAAAAAAAAACGAAAATATATATTTTTCAACGGTGGAAGACTCGTGTTTCATCATGACCGAAGGGGCCCCTCAAGACATGGTCTTTCTATTTTTATTTTTTCACTTGTTTTGACGAAATGAACTCCGATTTCGAAAATTTCGACGTCAGCAAATGTGCTGTAAACTCAGAAACCCACACCTACCAGCTTTGCGTCGTAGTATTTTGAAATAGTTGAGAAACCGCCGGACGAGTATAACGGCCATTTTCGGCCAGCCCAGCTCGTATAGGGTCTAGAGAAAAGCCACGTTGGTGGAAAACCAATTCAGTCTAAAATTGTCCACACGAGGTCGTGAAGCAGGTTGGTCGGGATAATGTACGAACGCTACTTGGGATCCACCTCGCCCAGGGGCATGCGGGATTTTTACTATGAAACACCTGGTAGCGACTTTGGTGACGGGATCAAACGGTAAGATCGTGAGTTGTGTGCGTCTTGTACCTCGTGTGTGTTGTCGTCAAATTATACCCGTTATTTCTACCCAACCTCGTCAGTACACATAGTGTCTGTGCTGAGTCACTACCCTAAGGAAATATAAATACCGTGATCACAGACTGTGAGACAGTGCAAAACGAAAACCAAATTTGAACAAAATATTGCGAAAAGCAAGTGAAATGACAACGTTACGGGTACGAGGACACAACGACACGAACCAAACAAGAAAACAAACAAGAACAAAATAAATTAAACATAAATAATTAGGAAATGAAACATATTTCAAATGTGCTCCTATGTAATCCGTGTTTCCGGCATGTTACGACCCCACGCTTTTGAATGATCGGCGAAATGTAGCATATTTTGCATCGCATGGTTCGCATGACAATGTGAAGTTATTCGTACATTTGTTTTTTTCTGTATTTGTGTTAATGCAGATCGGGGATTTCGGTACCTCTAGATGGATGCATCACACCATGTCCACGGGCCTGGCCACGTTCACCACCAACTCCGGCAACAACACCCACATGAGCCTAGCCTGGAGCGCTCCCGAGGTAAGCACACCTTCCACTTCGCGAACCAGCTCGAGCGAATGCGAAGTCACAATATAACAGCTCGCAAACTAATAGGCACCCGTGAGTAGTTGGTTTTATGCCGACTGTTACGACTATTCACCAACTTCTTCTACGCGAAGTTTCCAAACATATCCATCAACGACCACGCCTTGACGGGCGTTGAACGTAAACTGCTATGCGAGAGATAAAATGAACACAATATAGCTTAACCCTTGTACCTATAATCGTCGCCTCGAAAACAGGACGAGGTGGAGTCGTAAAGAGCACAGAAGCATATATATATATATCCTACATCGAGATCTTGTAACTCTACTTCGGATGTGGACGTCGAAGTATAACTCGACAGGTTGTAGTTGCACATGCTGGCCTGGTTTCGTTTTCGTGGAGCCGTCGAGGTGCAATGTCTTCTGAATAGCCCGAGTCAGTTCCCTATGCATTTCTCAGGCCAACCCCGGCTTTCGACGTGCCATGGTCCGGTTGCCGCTCCGCTGCCTTTGCGAGATAGGGGGGGGGCTCCTGATCCTTCTGAGATCGTTCATTTACATAGGACTATGAATTTCCTTTATATGCTATTGGGTGTGTCAAACGAGTTTTTGCCGCCGGCCCCTACAACACTGTATACCGCCGGCCACCCACCTAACCCGGTCCTGCCTCGCGAACTGTCTGCTTGTCCCGTCGAAGGTGCTCCATGCGGCCGGAAGCACCAAAGCCAGCGACGTCTACAGCTTCGGAATCGTTGTGTGGGAGGTGTTGTCCCGCGAACTTCCCTGGCAAGCCGTCAAGCACCCCAGGGATATTTATATACGAGTGGTGTTGAACAACTTGCGGCCTACTATCCCAGATGACGCCCCTGCCGAGATCGCAGACGTGGCAAGAGCGTGCTGGGTCAGCGAGCCCGGAGACCGCCCGACGTTTGGTTCCCTCAAGGAAGATATGATTGAAAATGTCTGGAACGAGTAGGCCCGCAGCTCTCCATCCGTGGCCGCCGTGAGGGGACATGCTGAGTAGATTCCCGGTGTTCTTAAATGGGTATACACCAGACAAAAAGAACGGACCAGCTGCAGAACACGGGTGTTCTTGGCCACTTCAATGGCAGTCCGCTCTACCCAACTGGCATACGTAGGTTGTTTCTGTGTGGCAACTATCCGGGACGTACAATTTGGAGTTGGGGAATCTGTAGGGAGCAGCATAGTTAACTCACGGTAGATAGGTTGTCTACTACGAACCTGGATTAAACGAGGAGAACTCCTGCACCATAAGGTAAAAAAAAGTTTCCAAACATTTGAACGTAGTACACTAGTACAAGACAAGCAAACCCCTGGATTCGTACCACTTTCGGCGTATTGAGTATGAAGCACAGTTTGCATTGCGAGTGTAAAGGCTAAGGCGGTTAAGTTGTTCTGGTGAGGATCTGTTCCAGTCGGATGTGGTTTGGCGCACTCTCCATGATCAGATGGCTTAAGATAATCCTCTTGCTTGCATTCGAGGTCTAGACACCATACATACATCGATTTTTTATAAATGACGCCCAGTTTTGAACTGAGAGATCTGACAAAATCGTGATTAGGGCTAGAGTAGATGATGCCGGTGGTTTAAATTCGTGTATACGTCAAGGACACCACCACGGTCGAAGACGCGTGTTTCAAGCTTCTGCGACCGATGCATTCCGATTTGATGTTTTCTAAGTATCAACCATATATCTGCTCCCCGTACATGGCAGTAGTACATTACACAAATTAGCGAGCGGACGGTTCCCGTTACTTGAGCGGGCCCGATCCTCAGAGTGGGATCCCCCAGTATTCGGCCTGGATAGTTGCTCGCTAAGTATCAGGGTTACTTCGCAACGATACGCGGATCTGATATGACACAAGATGTACCTGAACGTGTGCGTGCTTTCACGTTTATAAATTGTTTTCCTGTGCCGGTTATTGATAAACCCTGGCCGGCTTTTATATTTCACGACCCATGGTTTATGCGCGGTAGCTGAACTGTTTGATAGTGTTAGGGTTGGAGTGCTATGGGTACACCAATCGCTGACGATTTCAATCATCGGGTGAGACATTGGTAGTACCCCCCCCCCCCCCCCCCCCCCCCGATGCGAGGGTCTATGGTCATACGAGTACGGCCGTGCACGGCATGAGTACACCGCGCCCTCCACGCCACGATTCCGACAGTGCTCCGTTTCGGGGTGTGTAGCCAATTGTCAGATGTTTAGGGCAAGCAACAAATGACCCCCACCCCCGCCCCATCGAACCGATATAGCACTCGTGTGTGGACGAGCCAATACATCATAGGACGGGTATAGTTGCCGTACCTACGTCCTGTAGCTAGTCACTTGAACGCTAACACTTGGAAAAATATTGCAATAGTATGAGTTTTGTGTTTGTACAATACTTGATGTAGGTGGGGTTTGTTTAACCATCCATTTGAAGCATTGGATATATCTTCGGGGGTAATAGCAATAGGGTTCTGCCACATTGGAGCGTGGCGCAGGAATCTATTGGGAAGCAGGTTCACAAGATGACGAATCCAGTCGCGTACCGTAGAAAAAGACATTGGAGTTCATGATGGTTTCGTTTTTAATCCCGTAGACATTCCTGAGGGGCTCATACAAGCTGGTTCAACTTGAACGGTTCAAATACTTTCAAAGTCTAAAGTGCAAGGCCTTTTGTGGGAGATGGTTCTTGCATGTACGCACATGTATTCTATGAACCAATCTAATCCTCTCGCGGACGATGTTTTGTTGTTATAAGTCGCCAGGTACTGTGTTTGGTTTGGTTTTTAAGGCCTTCAGAACCCTCAAGTTCTAGGCTTAAAACAAGATAAATCAAACCAAGCCGCGTGCATCGAAGCCTCGACAGGGGCTCGAATACCACGAGCGCTAACATTCAGGGTCTTTCACATCAAAATGACGTGACCGTACGGCCTTTTGTGCGAAAAACGTGCGTATTTTGCAGTCGCCTGGGCACTACCTGGTTTCAGCATAGGATCAGATGTAGACGTTGAAACTTACTTGCTGTGGGCCCTACGCTCCCAGATTTCCGAATATCTGTGCAAAGTTGTTTACAGACATTCCGCGAAGTACCTCAAGACGCATGCTACGATAGAGGTGCACCATGTATTGTCTGAGGTCCTCACTCGAGGAGCGTCATACTTCACCGAACAAATGATTTTAGAAGAAAATAAAAGTGTTTCCGGACGAGAAATCTCATGACCGAAGTATACTCTGAAATAGTTTTCGTCACAAAGATAAACGTCCGACCAATTTGGGTTAAGGAGCCTGATCGTTCAGAAAACATTTAATTCATAGAATGCTACCCCTACCGTAGTACGCGTCTCAAACCGGTTCGTTCAGTGAACAACGTAACAAAACAAAAATTCCCACAGAAAGGCTTGACCACTTCTGGTCTATCTGAAGGTCCGTGGTCAGTCGAGACATATGTTTGGCGCCCGCGCCAGCCCTACAACTAAAACTAGCAATGTTGATGGCTGTCTGTATGCCGCGAAATGTATGACACTCGTGTATATATTGCAAGCGGCACTCGTGTCTGACGAAGTTTGTGTCTTTCGGCTTGAACTAACTTGTAGCCATTTATTCAATACCTCTAGAGGAACATCCGTTTCACTGCAAGCGAGGGAAGTGCAGATATTCGCCACGGCGCTCTGCGTCAGTCCGAAAACATTGGGCAGAACAGAACCACGTCGTAGCCTTGACAAGTCTCATCCACCCACTTTTGCTTACGTTCTCCTGTAGTCTCGCGCCCTTTCAGCGACAGACGGTCGGTTTCATCGCCGCGCACCTCGATAGGGGTCCCAGTTTGCCGGCCAAGATAGTTCCGATCGTCGTGGATTATTAACCCATTGCGTCGTGGGAATACCGTGGGGTGTTACACGTGTTGCGTGTTGAATGCCTAAGCCATCTGTAATCTTTGATGTAGCCTCAAAGGTTGCTGCCTGGGTGGGGTATTGAGCTCTTCAAGTGTAGAGACCCCGAAAATGGAAGATGGGGGTCACGGTTTTCGTAGACCCTCGCACATCATCTGGTGCTGCCTCACAATGAGGTTGGGAGCCTCCAGCAGGTGTGGTTCACGCAAGGCTAGTATCGGGGTAGATACGCCATGTCTATATGTCTTCCTGACAGATGTCGATGCTATCACAATGTAAGAGGGGTGCTTGAAGCTTGTGTTACGAATGTATTCCCGGTATTGCTGTAGAGTAAGGAAATCGTTGCCGTGCTGTTTCCTAGGTGTTATCAATTATTACAGGGTTGGACGGAGGCCATGCTTTGTGCACGTGTCTCTGTCTCCCGTGGCTAGATATCGCGAAGCCTCCACCCTTGCAAGTCTTTCCCAGCGAGGAGCAACTCGTAGGTTCGTTGTTGTAGTGTGTTGACCGAGTTCCGACGTCTTCCCAAAGCAGTGACATCGAGCCGAGCAAACCCAGAAAAACGCTACGTAGCGCCATCCAGCCACGACACGCCGAATAACTCGGTACTTGTACCATAATTCGGCGTTGAAATCGGTGATGGGCACTCGTCACCAGTATTCGTGTTTCGGGGTGCCTTTTCTGGTGGTTTGTTTGTCTTGACTACGATGATATAACGACAGCAGCAGCGGTGCAACACCAGTAGTATAACATCATCACCTCTTCAAACTTTGGCCTTGGTGACGCAACCACGGATATTTTGTGTTCGTATGCTATATATTTGAAAACAAAAAAAAACAACAGCTATCATACATGTGAGCTCGAGAATTTCGTCGAAACTCATATTTGCTAGCTGAGTGTAATACTTCGATCGGGCGTATGTATGTGAAGTGTTCACCAGGAGATCGATCTATGCGATTGTGTTCACACATCCACGTGATAAAATAGGCTCAAACACACGTCGTCCAATCTCCTCGTCCTGTTACCTAGCAGTGAACAGAAATAGGACTTCTCGGAGTAAATACAGCGAGGACGCTTGATGGTGATGAGACTCCTGGGGATGTCAAATAAACAACTTCCCGAAGACGGACCTTGTAGTATAGTATAAAATCTTCGGGGAACCCATTCTTGGTGATTTTTAAGGATTGGCGGCTTCACTACCGCATGACATTTTCCTGTTTGGTTTTAGCCAAACTTAGGTATACCTGGTCATTTTGGTGTCAATAACTGGTATACACCAAAACCAACTTCGATCCACTCGCCAGGACATCTGACATTAACCAGCTATACATCGTACCTGACCTGGGAATGTTGAGCTTAAAGTGACAATTATCGTGTCGAATACTTGATGTGCTCGTTACGTTACCGACAATGCAATTGTTCCATCGTTAGGGATCATAAAAAAGCTGGCATAAGGTCCCTGAGGCATACGGGTACTTGTTTAGACGGGTACTACTGTAGTCTAACATTTAGCCCCGAATACTGACGAGTACCCGGGTTGGTGTTTCCCGAGTTAGGCGGGTACTCCGTGGCCACACGTACTCGCAGGGTACAGCTCTCTAACATACATATATAAAACACATCCTTTCAACGGCCATTTCCAGGCGGGGACAATACCGTGTCAAGGTTATTAAATATTAAAAGATTGCCTAGTTTTTGCAAAAAAAAACTAGAAATGCTGGTCCAAGCTTACGGGGATTATAATGTTGCCACACAACAATTAAACCGTTTTTTTTTGTCTAGCTCGCCACATCGCGCCTGAGATTTATCGTTTTTCCTAAATTCGATAAACGGACAGACATTTCGGCAAAATGCGGATCTCAAAGGTCGCTTTGTTCAAATTATCATTGAATAGTTGGGTGTGGGATAGTATTTTGAGGCCGGGAAACGATAAATCGCAGCCATACATGCTGCGTTTTTGTTTGCTTCCTAAAAAACGAACATTTGTGATATATAAAGGATAACTCCTGTCAACATGGTCGGTTGGTTCATACCCCTGCCTCTGTGTCTCCCCCCCCCCCCCCCCTTTAACGAGCTCGCGTAAAACTGCCCGCGCGGGCACACTTTCTTAGGTGTGCCCGCATTGAAATTAGAGCCTTTCCAAGCACAACGACGAGGTGGCACACCAACCAGGCATGCCTTTCGTTAGGGTTAGGGTTAGGGTTAGGGTTAGAGGTCCGGGTCGGGGTGCTGGCCGCTGTTCGTCGAAGCCAAGAATATGCTCATCGTCCGGAACGAATACATTTGGGTTTCGTCACAAAACGCTACCTCAATAGAAACATCATACTTTTATGCTGGCACGTCTGAGAAGTTCGCATGAGCGGGCAGATTTACGGCCACTGCCCTTCAACAGGTATAAAGGATAAAACGGTTGAGAAAAAAAACCCTACCTACTAATTGCCACTGGAGATATCTTATCTTGGTACAAATAAATAATGCACACTATTAAAAACCCAAATAACTAATTTCAATTTAATTTAGATTGTTTCTCCCCCCACAAATAGACACACACTTCCTGAATTCTACAGCCTCGGATTGTGTCCCCCTGATACGGGATGTACATCCTACATGAGGACATATAAAATCCGTAAGTACGCGCGATCGTAAGTATTACACTCAGCTCGCAAAGATGAGCTTCGACGAAATCCTCGAGCTCACAGCTGTTTTTGTTTTTGTTTTTTTTAATATAAAGGATGTTTTTCGTAATTACTAATGCTGTCCAATTTTGACCGGTATTGGTATCTGTTTTCTTGATGCGGTGTTCCATGATTACTTGTTATTAGTGTAAACAAGTGTTCTCGTTCACAAGCATAGCATCCATTCGTCTCGTAATTGCGATCACGAATTTACAATTCCCAATGTCTTACTGAATATGTTAATCTTGGTATAGTATTAAACGTGAAATGTAAATATTGTCCTGGGTAGACCATATATGCCTCTAAACCCATATGAGTAGTCCACAGCAGTACGCGCGTTTCTTAGTTGAAGTACAGCAGTTTTGAAGATTGTACGAACACGAGAAAAATGATACGTAGAATACTGCAGCGTTGGAAGTCACACTGCCAAAAGCGACTCAGGATGCACCGCAACGCCCTAGGGCTGCCTGCTCTGGGGCCTGCAGACTGAAGAAGAAGCGAGGCCTGCTTCTGGCGCGGGAGGGGCGCAGACGTTTAAATCGCCGTTGGGAGACTAATGTGCTTACCATTATAGTCTTCATCTGTTTTGATACATGGTCTGTACGCGATTTCCGAACCCGTGTCGAGATCACCAGCGAGTCATGGCGTCATTACCTGCGTAGGCCCCGTCACCGTATCACGGTCGCTGTGTTAATCTGCGTTATTCTGCTGTAGCTGAAACGACCGTCCAGGACGTATACCTGGTATACCATATATATAATGTGTGCCTACATTATCTGCGTTACGCACACTAGGGTAGAGGTTCTGCCCCTACTGCGGAGTGCGGGCCTTCCATCAGAAAAATCTTCCACTGGTGGATGTTGTGCCAGCCAACTCCAAATACACCCTCCTTCATCTCTTCATAATTTTGTTTGATGGGTATTTGCGAACCAACCGGTGGACGATACCTGGTATAGGGTACGCATGCTTCGATGCACGCGATAGCCGTACACACAAAATACATATTTTTCTAGTATCTCTTGCAGGTCTTCCACCACCAAAACCGCCTAACCCAGTTGTAATCCCGTCTCACCCATCCATGCTCTTCCGTGAACACCGCGAGCGAAATCCTTCCGAGTTACCGACACCATGAGCGTGCCTCTTGATAGCAAGTATGCGGACTAGATCGAAGACATACGGTGAAGAACCTCACCTTTAACTGCCTCCCCTCGTATGGTTACAGGTGGCCGGGTTCATGGCCTTCCACACTGGGGAGGACAACAACAGTTACCCGTCGTGGAGACATCGAACTGTGTTAATAGCAATTCCAATGTGTCGACAACCACTCCATTCGATACGCCTGACGGTGACGCTGTGCCGTGATATGTACTCTGTTCAATGACCCGACAGGGATTTATTTACAGCCACATAATGCAGGAGCGGCAGGTCCCGGCTACCGGTTGCACTGTACAGTCCGGCAACGGGTCGTTCGATAGGCTCAGTGCCGTTGACTCAAACAAAGGAAAATTGATCCCCATGACGCAGCGATGTAAAGGCTGCTCCGCTAAAACACATAAATCAAACAAGTTTCATAAATGGTGTTGTTGGTATCGTATGGTATCCTTGGAGAGGGAACTTTGTGACGGGAGCCTTCGGTTTCTTTGGTGCATACAGTACCTTTTGCATAGGCAAGAAGTGTATGGTGCAAAACATGGGTCCTCTCATTGCACCCAAGGAACGATCAACGTTTTATATGTACGGTGTAGCGGCATGATTGTTTCTGCTTGGATAAATGAACATGGAGACAAAAGGCATTTGGGGAGTTTAACGAGTAATCGTATACCCGAAAAGCATGCGCCTTCCATAAAGCCGTTGGCAGTGATAAACTATTTGCAGCTAAGGCAGCTTTGTAGGGGGCCTGATACGGCCCTACGATTTTTTTGGGCAGTTTCAAATTATTATTGGCCGCAATATATTCCTACAGATTATTATCGAGCGACGGCTCTTGCACGTTTCGGTTATCTATCTTCTCGTCGAATGTGGGCCAAACCAAATGCTTAGTCGTAAATGTTTCACAATCAAAAAGCCTCAATGGCATAAGTTTGTAGCCATTATCAGGTGCTGTCGCGCACACTGTAAAACAATCAGGTGGCAGGAGTAAGCATTGAACATCGGCAACGTCCCTACAAATCGGCTATGAAGCGACGTGTGTTCGGAAACAATAACGCCAATGAACCTGCTCTACAAACATTTCGGCGTTTTCGGATGAAATTCGACGAAAATAACCCTATCCGCCGATAGACTGATGCTAATCACGAATCTCGTAGACGTATGTGCAATACCCTGTGAAGCGATACGTTTTGGATTGTTTTGTATAGCGTTATCATGCGAGTCATTGCATATATGGGAGTCATTGCACATATCGGAGTCATCGCACCCTATTGCGATAAACATTCAAGTTAGAAATACTTTAATTCACTTTCCGCACAGGAGTCGGAGTCATCGCACAGGGGTGCGATGACTCCGGCCTAGGTGCTATTTACGAGCGTGGGGTGGCATACTGTCGCGCGTGGGCCCGTGACTGGAAGTTTGATCTGTCACAATTATCGGTATTTCTTCGTCTCGCGGTTTACCAGTATCACCAGGGCTCCAACGCTGAGTGTGTTGCAGGTACAGATATAACATGAAGTTTTTTATTAAGAGTTGAACGGTCACCACACTCAACTAAACACAAACTCAACCTTGTTCATAAGCGCATATACCGGAGTTCTCGCACAAGAATGGGCGCCTGAATGTGAAATCCTCAAGAAACATGATATACTGTTTGGCGGAATCCCAATAGGAACATATGTCCAAACGATTAGTCTGATCTTTCCACAATACTTCCGACCTATTATGGTCCACAAAAGTGAATATAGATGAAGTTCTAAAATAGTCTACATGTACGGTAATATCGTAGATACTTCATTTCGTTCTTGAGCTACCCACCTATACACGTCACGGAGGGGAAGCTTGCATTGGAAAATTAGAGGCATATGGGCCCCACCCCTGCGTTTTCCGATCACGATGCCTATTGGTGGACGACCCCCCCCCGCCCGCTCTCGAACAATGATGGGCCGCGACGCGCGGGACTGAAGTTTCCCCACAGGGAAAAATCCCAGATGTGCCGCACCCGGGGGCGGTATGGCTCTATGCCGGGTTTGGAAATCCCTCCGTATCTCTACAATTCCAACCACGGGGGAACAAAACACTAACCACCCGACACAAACCTGGTTCGCGCAGTGTTGAAACCCCAGCCCCCCAGGTCAATCGCTGATTGGCTGGGTCTCAAAATAACGTCAGCTACACCCGGAGATGTTAATGTATCGTCCCTGGCTAGGAAACGTCCGTGATGCATCCACGAATGCCACAGGCTGGAGACGATGGGGCCCTATTTCCCGCTCGGAAAGGACTCCGTGTCAGTGTGCACATGTGTGCTGCATTTTGCTGGGGTTGCCATGTCGCACACCCACTACCTCTGATGCGGATACTCGACGTCGTCCAAAGGTATATGCTTGTCTGTCAAGGTATGCTAAATTTAAATCGATGCTGCTGCTGTGTAGCCGGAGAAAACGATTCGAGAGTCAAGAGCACCAGCGGTATGTCGTATATGTACCAGCATCTCATTTGTTACATTCAATTGTTTTTCTCTGTCTCGTTCCTTGTCGGTTTCTCAGATCCGGGGTCACTGAGTAGGCTCTTCTCCCCCCACCCCGACTACCGTTCTTGCATTTTATTTTAATCGCGAGAAGACTTCAAGCCCTTTCTTCTCTCGTCGACTCGCACCGAATCGCCCCTATTCACGCTACTAGGCACTATCCGCAGTTGATTGCGTCTATGACATATGTTTCGAAAATTGACTCAAACATCCGACCCACGTAAGATTCTAACCCCACAAACCAACTCTTGGTGTAATTCGAGGATACCACTAGACCATCGAGGCGACCGACTATATCCTGGAGTGCGATGTTCGTGCTTCACAAACCATGTCAAGAACTACCTAACCAATCGTTGCTGGAGAATGGCATTTGAGTCTAAACACTGGAAAAAACAAAGAACATTAACCTTGATAACCTGGTGGACCTTACACTTATAGACACCCTATGTACGCTAAAATATGGTGGACACGCTTCCATAAGCAAAATTGAAACATCTAGACCTCGAAATACGCAATTCATCAACATACCGGAGAGGCTTATGGCAGTTCGCAGTACGAGCCCCACGTATCTGTAGCTCAAGGTGGAACGTGTCCGCGCTTTACACCGTGTTGTAGGCTATATGTCGTCATAGTATGTCCGTTACATAGGTACGATGAACGCCTGGTGTCTCCCTGACGACCAAATTCCGAACACACACAAGGAATCGTATACACAACTGATATCACTTGTACGCAATAAATGCGTTTAATTCTATATAGAGTAAAACGTGTTGTCCGACGAGTACCCTCTTCAACGACTTCCCGCCAACGTTGAGAAAAACATACCCGGGTACCCGCGAGTATATTCGCCGATTGTAGGTGGGTACTAGGCACCCGTTTCACGGCGGGTACGAATTTGACACACGGATACTCGTCGAGCAGACGGATGTCTGAATGCCCGGAGAGAACAAACTTGGCGAGTATGAAGTGTTGACGTAACCGTCGCTCATGTTAGCAAGCCCGGTAACACTCTGGAGTACCTGAGTAAGTGGCAAAACGGCAACACCTTAGCATGGCGTAAGGTGTAAGCCTTTACGAAGTTCAGATCCTGGCTGGGTTTGGTTAATCTATGTTACACCAATTTCAAACAATAATCTACTTCCCAAAGTTGCGATCAACAACTTAGCGATATAGGCCATATTTTCACTAACGTTTATGTTTGCGTTTATTTTTTGGGTTTGATGTTGAGTTACGAACCGGACAACAATCTTGTCGCCGTCGACAATCGGAGTTGCGCAGGGCCAACAAGCACCTCGCAGGAGCGAGGGACCTGCATAATACAAGTCGTGTTCGCACAGTGCTCAGCACAGCAGCGAGAAATAGGGCTACCGGGGGGAAGATTCTGGTCTGCGTCACACAAGCAATCTCAATAAGCCCATGTGGCCGAGGCCATGTCAACTCGACTGCACTCACATGAGTTGGCCGAGAAGGCCAGTGACGGACTGCACTCACATGAGTTGGTGGCTTGGCATAGTGCAGCTACACATCAAAGATGACAGCGCTGTGTATTTTGCCGAGCTGCTGTTGACGCTGCTGCTACTTTGTGTTATGCTTGCTTAAAACCTTTCGTGCAAAGCGGCTAGCGACAGTAATCCAGAGTCTGGGGCGTGTGACCACGCCACACGCACATCGCACACCGTACAGCACACTCTCACGCACTCACTGCACAACGAGCCCCGGTGGTGCCGATACACACTCTTCCCAAACCTATGGAAGAACATAGAGCACCTATACCCATCAGCAATACCCAGCAATACGCAGCAGCAGCAGCAGCTCGCACTGAACCCGTTTAAGTTTAGTTTCCGTGTTTTTATTTTATTAAACGAATTTAAATTTGTAAGACTTCATTTCCTCTTCCGAATAGGCAACCATCATGTTGGTCTTGGCATGCTGTTTCAAGGCCGATTCAGTTTTGGTCATCTGAATAGCCTTCGGAAGCAAACCCAACCATTACCCGGTTATCTGCTAACATGTTTTTTTGTGAGACAGCGATTGTATTTCGAAAAGCGTTTCGTGAAGAATAGGTGCGAAACCTATCCAGGGGACACGTAGTTAGGGATTATAAGGTATCAGCCCCGCACTTCACAACGTAAATTAACGGATACCCAGGTACCCAGGGCCTGAATACTCGGCGAGTAACAGGTGTTTAACATACCCGTGAAGGTTATTACTTATAGCAAGCCGGGTGACACTCGCGAGTACCCGGGTAATCGGCGGGTAACACCTCTAGCGTACACGTTTGAACATTTACGTCGATTGAAACGCCGTCATAATAATTTATACATTAGGTCTCTGTGCCGTTGAATACTTGCAAACTGTTTTACCGGGAACGTGAGACACCAATACCTCCACACCTAGCCTCCGGAACTCTTGAGGGGGCCATGGCCGCCATCACCTTACACTCGGCTCGGATGATGGACCCGGATAAACAACAAGGATGAATATGCCCAAACCATTTATATGTATATGTAGGCGGAGTGTGTGGTGTCTACGCCGGTCAAGTATTTCATTGAAGACATTGATTTATTCACATCATCTCCAGAAAACTTGGAGAACTACCAAGATTACCCCAGACACCATGCAAAAGATACTGAAGTATGCAACATGTCTACGAACATACCGAAACTATCCCGGGGTAAGAGGGTTTCGCTGCACTGCAAAGTGTTGC
>MEHQ01004034.1:0-17962 GCA_008828725.1 Saccharina japonica
TGTTTTGTACAGACAGCACTTCAGACAGTAGTTACGCTGTAGTCGGCAAATTCATTGGTAAAGAGTGGGAGGGGGGGGGGGGGACGATGCTGCTGTAGTCGAACGGAGATTGCGGGCGTGTAGTTCAGTTTTGGACACGCATAACATGCTGTAGGGATTTTAGGTGAACCTCTTCGGACTTGTACGTATATCCTTTCCCTGCTAAGTGTACGGGTTCTTTAGGATTCTCTGATGGCTCTAGCACTTTTGTGACCACGGGCCGTGATCTTGCTAGATCAGACCTTTTTTTTTTTTTTTTTTTTTTTTTGTCCATCCCATTTATTATCTTCGCCCTTCCTTTCTCTCTCCTCCCTAGTCGTAACTCAGATAGGGATTAGCAACTGAAACGAGTTTAATGTGAAGAAAACAACAACAACAACCCCCAGGTCTGGAAGACAGAAACAGCAGTGGAGTTTCTTTTTTATTTTGTTTTTTCGTACCTTTGGTACACCCAGTGTCCGTCCTGATTCATCATCTTCAAATGATGACAGATACTGGTACTAATTATGTGGTCACGGACTTGACTGTGAAACGCAAAGATGTGACGCGAAAATACGCTGAACCACGCGATTAAGATATTGGGCAGGTGAGTCTGTTGAAACGGACGGATTCCGAAGATCAATCAATACTCTCGCCGAGAGGCTATTAAATAGTATGCATACGTACGTCGTACGCCCCGGTGGGCTAGCAGGTAACCACGAAGCCTGATAGCGCCAAGGTCTCGAGTTCGAGCCCTGCCGAGTGCATGCTCGTAGGTAGGGGCTTTTTCTCGCAAACAATATCTTGACTAGCAGAAAGCGCGAGAGCGTGAGTTAGCAAAACTCGATGACAATCGACGAGCGTTGGGAAGGCTGAACCCTCTGCGCGATAAAAATGAAGGCACGAACCGTAGTGGGGGAGGAGGAAGAGGAGCTCACTTTGTGACCCCGGATCTGAGTTACGACTAGGGAGGGAGAAAGGTGGAAGTGCGAAGATAATAGATGGGATGAAAAACAAAAAAATATAACATCGATGCGGAAATATTATACCAGGTATATGATGTATAACCAAATGATTGTCGGAGCGGGGGTGCGTGTTGAAGTAGTGTAGTCTACCGGTGTACAGCGAGACTCACACTGTCGTCCCCGCCCACTCGCACATCGTACAATAATAGCATCAACCCTCGAATCCACCTCGAGGCTACTCGGTGTGTCGCTACGAGGTGAGCTGGGATCCTTTCTCTGGGCGGTAGTTTAGATGGCAGAAGTTTGAACGATCTCGGACCATCGGGGGAACTCAGCCTTCGAGACTGCAGACAGTTAACAATCTAGAAAACGGCTGTACGAGGGAGAGACGGCCCGGTAGGCATAGGCACGGGACTTCCCGAAGTACAAGGCTGTCAGTGACGTGTAGTGTCAGCAGTATCTCCCTCCCAGCATGTCTCTTGTTTTTTTTTTTTTTTTTTTCTATCCCAATTACTATCTTGGCACTTCTGTCCCCTCCCTCCATAGGGGTAGCTCATATCCGGGTTAACAAAACAGGCTCTTCTCCCTCCTTCCCACTACGGTCCGTGTCTTGACTTTTATCGTGCAGAGGGTTCAGCATTCCCAACGCTCGTTGATGTTTATTCAATGTTGCTAACTCACGCTCTCGCACTTTCCGTTAAGAATAGTCGAGATATGTTTTGCGATAAAATGTCCCTACGAGCATGCACTCCGGGGATCTCGAACCCACAGCCTTGACTCAAACAGGCACGAGATTCACCTTTCATTCCAACGGGGACGTAAAGTATCAGAAATGGGGAACCACTATTAATACCAACAATCGGAAGAACATGCCCCATACTGACGAATCCCTAAGACCACCTGAACCAATCAATGCTTTCGCCGAGAGGCTATTATAACATCGATACGGAAACATCGTATACCAGCTGTCATATACGACGTACAATCAAAATGGTTGTCGGAACGGGGGGGGTGTGTCTGCGAGTGAGTGTAGTCTACCGACCTGTGTACGGTAAGCCTCACACTGCCACCCTCGCCCACTCGCGCATCGTCTAGCATCAAACCTGGAAATATAGGCTTCGGTGTGTTAGCACGAGGTGAGATGGGATCGCAATTAGCCATTAGCGATGGTTGCCACGCGAGGCAGACTGACACGGTGGCCACCGCGCCCGTAACATGCAGGAGAGCATTCGTCCACAGACAATGTGGTGCGCTAGTGTGCACGTACGTATGTATGTACATGTAAGCATGTAAAGGGTGTATGCTATCGATGAGCGTTTCTCCAGAGTTTCCACTTTTATTATAGCCAAAATGTTTATATGCGTGTACACATATTCGATAGCACGACATCAGCGCATTCGAGGTATATATATACTACCGCTGTCTCTGTGTTTGCAGTATAATATAGCAGCATGCACAATGACGGACGGGCATTAGGATGTCATACACCTAACCCTCCGGAGGCGTCGAAAACGTTATGCCTTACAACGATTTTCGATTTGGTTTGTATCCGGGGTGTATCGGTGTACAGTAGTACAGGACACCTAACAAGAAACGGGCGGATGAGAAAGCCAGGCTGAGATTTAGAGGGACATAACTAATTCAGGAGTATTTATCTTGAAATCAGTGTTTAAAGCACCCTCTCTCGAGTGAAGAATGTATTCTGGGCCATAATTCCTGTTTCTTATTGGGTGTCCTGTACTTCTTAGTCTTGCTCTGTTGGAGCTGTTTTTTCCTTTTTTTTCTGTCCATTTCATTTCGTTTCATTTCATTTGGTTTCTTCATTTCATTGGATGCCGCGTCTCCTCTGAGAGAAGCACGACACCTTTTTTTTATTTTGTCATGCTTTTGTTTGGTTGCTTGATTGTTGATTTGTTTCAGTATCTGGTATGTTTACTTTCTATTATTTTTCCTTTTCGCTTTTTTTCTTCTTTTTTTCTCTTTTTTCTCTTGCATGCACCTGGATTGCTAGCAGGGTCGTAGGTCTTGCCTGTCGTATATGGCATTGCATTGTCTGCTCTGCTTACTGCACTAATCGTAGTATCTCTATGTCGTAGTTTTTGTGACCACATAACTGGTACCTTTTTATAGGGTTGCACCCCGGCCTCAAAATTTGGAACCGGTAACCGGACCGGATTGTGGGGGGGGTCAGACGGAACCGGAGTCGGGTACCCGGGTACCCGGGTACCCGGGTTACCATGCACTATTTTCTCCCCTTTTAGTGTTTCAGCGGGCCTGAACGGTCCGCAGGCGGCGTGGTAAGGCGGACGGTGGGAGGGAATGACTTAATTTCGTCTATTCTCTCGATGAATCATGCCAAAGAAGATGGAAGTGTAATGGTATGGGCTAGGAAGGCCGGTAATTACCTCTGCATAGGTAATTGATCCGTTTTCGTATAACTTGGATGGCATTCGTATTCGGTATTCGCGGTATTTATAATATCTGTGGGCCATACTTGAAGCCCATCCCGAGCGGATGTCATCTGGCTCGGGGTTTAATAAAAGCTGCTTCTCTTCTACGCTTGACTCTACGGAAAGTGAGTAACACCAAGGATGTTTAATAGACAAACCTGCAAGGGGATACTCTGTGTCTCACCCAGTCATATCACACGTGGCACAGAAGGCAGAAGGCTGCCTCCTCTCCAAATACCCGGGGTAAATATATTTGTTCCGGTCCGATTCCGGTTCCGACGGTTCCGGGTACCCGCCACCGGGTACTCGGTTCTCAGTCAGACGGGATGCAACCCTAGTCGCGCGTTGTGCGAAGGCTGTGGGAGAAAAGGAAAAAGGAGAGTCTAGGGGCACAGTGTATGTATATATCAACGTATATCCCAGTCTTGAGGGCTCCGTAAAGCACAATCAACGGGTACCCGGGTACCCGGGGTCCAAATACCCGGGGTAAAATTATTTGTTCCGGTCCGATTCCGGTTCCGAAGGTTCCGGGTACCCGCCACCGGGTACCCGGTTCTCAGTCAGACGGGGTGCAACCCTACCTTTTAGGATGAAGAATCGGCACGGACCACTGGGTGTTTGTATGTGATTTATGTGACAGACAGTAAAATACCGGAGAGGCGGGAACCCTTACATCGAGTCAGATACCGTAACATGACACCACATCCCCCGTGCGACATATTATAACTGGTATTCTTTGTTGGTTTGTTCTTGGTCGAGGCTTGGTGGCACACTGCATGGTCATCATGTATGCATATTTATACCATACTTGTATGTTTTTACTCGTACTTCAGCGTACCGTTTTACGGCTTAGACAAGGCATTCCAATATTATGTAATACGTGAGTGTCGAAAACTGTTCGCGATCTCTCCGACAGTGGCGTAGAGGACATGTACGTAAGTTCAGTCCGTGCAGTTTTTTTCTACATTTTCCCCAGCATTTAAGGAACATGTTTCTCCTGGTATCGATACGCGATCGAAATTTCGAAAACACCTCTAAAAGGGCTGTACATCCGCGCAGGTGTTTCTGGAAAGAAGAAAAAAAAGAAAGTATTTGCTTTGCATCTTTATGTCTAAAAACCAGAAAAAATGGTATTTCACGGTCGCCCCGGTGGGCTAGCAGGTAACCACGAAGCTTGTTAGCGTCAAGGTCGCGCGTTCGAGCCCCCCCGAGTGCATGCTCGTGGGGGCTTTTTCTCGCAAAAAGTATCTTGACTAGCTGAAAGCGCGAGAGCGTGAGTTAGCAAAATTCGATGAAGATCGACGAGCGTTGGAAAGGCTGAACCCTCTGCGCGATAAAAATGCAAGGCAAGAACCGTAGTGGAGGAGGAGGGAGAGGAGCCTACTTTGTGACCCCGGATCTGAGTTACGACTAGGGAGGGAGAAAGACAAAAGTGCGAAGAGAATAAATGGGATGGGAAAAAAAAAATGGGGTTAATGGTGTACTTTTCGTAGTATCATTTCGACAACAGATTTCAACAGCCCTTGAGATTCCCCAGCGGAATTTTCTTTCAATTCAATATAGCATACAAAATTGGAGAAGAAACGGGCAAACAACTGGACCAGAGACGTCATGGAAATTTCTTTCCAGGGTTCTTTACGGTTAACCGTCCGTGCACGGTGCGGTTATCTTTATGAAAAACCTACGCTCCGGTTCGGTGCGGTTTTCAGAAAGCAGAAACAATGCGGTGCGGTTCGGTTCTGCTATCCGATATTGTGAATCCTACGGTGTGGTTCGGTTTTTTCATGCATCCTACCGTACGGTTCGGTGCGGTTTTCAGAAATTAGGAATCCTACGGTGCGGTTCGGTGCGTTTTTTCGAAATCGTAAATGCAACGGTGCGGTTCGGTTTTTTCATGCATCCTACGATGCGGTTCGGTGCGTTTCTCAGAAATCAGGAATCCACCGGTGCGGTTCGGTGCGGTTTATAGAAATCGTAAATGCAACGGTGCGGTTCGTTTTTTTTATGCATCCTACGGTGCGGTTCGGTGCGGTTTGAAAAATTAGTAAATCCTATGGTGCGGTGCGGTGCTGTGATTCATCCTACGGCGCGGTCCGGTGCGGTTTCTCGTTGAACGGTTTTTGCTACGGTGCGGTTCCAATCCCCGTAGGGAAAACCGTTCAAAACCGCTGTTTCTCCATGGCGTACCGTATGAATAAACAATACAAAAATGCGGTTTCGTGCGGTTTTTGTCCCTTTTCTCGGGGCTCTACTGCACTAACGAAACCGCTACAGGCAGCGTATGGATTAACCGTACAAAACCGCGGTTTCGTACGGTTTTCGTGCAAGGTGCATATCATTGTTTGCTTTCTACGCAAAGTGAAGAAACCAACAACTGCCACACGGGGGAGACCTTGCCCCTGGCTTTTCCTCCGCAACGTCGACAATTTTACGGCGAACTGTGCCGACTAATAGCGCCGCCGCGGCCGGAGGAAGGCATGTTGCGGCGGCTTTCGTTAGTGCAGGCCCCAGCGTAGCACCGACGGCAGGGTGGGGGACTAAAGCTGCACCGGCGGCCGACTACTGCGGATTGCGCAGCACGCGCTGCGGGTTCCGGGGCACCGCCTGCGGGCTGCGGATCGGATGTGCATATAGCTTGCACCTCGTCGGCTGGGGAAGGCTGCGCATCCGCAAGTTCCGTACCGGTAGTATCTCTTCACGCCCCGGTGTGGTGATGTTGGCGGTGGGATGTGGCGATGTGTGGGCGAAGCTGCTTTTGGTGGCGAGCACGCTTTGGCACGCATTTCCGGGTTCCCTGTGTTTTTGCGCATTGTGTTTTTGTGCACGTGTTGTTGTATTTGTGTATTCTCGTATTTTCTGTGTTCGTACTTTTGCATTAACCAGGTTTTGCCGACATCCAATTTCATTATAGTTTTGGAAAAGTTCCATACGTATTTATTTCCTATTTTTTACTTTTCAGCAGTTTTGATATTTCTTTCTTTTTTTCTCTTTTGTGTTCAATTGTCACGGTATTGTTTCGGTACACGTGATGATATGGGGCGAAACCAATCGGAAATCGTTCTACAAGTATTATCGTCTCGTCGACCCTGGTAGCATCCAGGGGAGTCACCGGCCAGTAGTCAGTCGCGAGGAAATGTACCTAACAATAACATCATGGAATATCGCCACGCAGCTAGCAAAGATGAATATCGACCGGTTGGGAGAGTTCACAGCTGACGTGTTTCTTAGTTTTTTATTAATTGTCACGGTATTCAGGGATGGTTTGTTGTTTGTTTTTCTTCACATTAAACTCGTTTCAGTTGCTAATCCCTATAGTCTGATCTAGCAAGATCACGGCCCGTGGTCACAAAAGTGCTAGAGCCATCAGAGAATCCTAAAGAACACGTACACTTAGCAGGGAAAGGATACACAAGTCCGAAGAGGTACACCTAAAATCCCTACAGCATGTTATGCGTGTCCAAAACTGAACTACACGCCCGCAATCTCCATTCGACTACAGCAGCATCGTCCCCCCCCCCCCCCCCCCACTCTTTACCAATGAATTTGCCGACTACAGCGTAACTACTGTCTGAAGTGCTGTCTGTACAAAAACACACGGTAGGCGTGGGAACAAGATGGAGCACGCAGCTGCTGTCTGAAGTGCTGCCAGAATGACAGTCCGCGGGCACACAGTGAAAAAGAACAGCCAACCAAAGCCATCACGTCAATTGACAATTACCCGAATCTATCCTGAACGTCTGTGTTAGGCACAGCATTATAAACATCGACACTGATTAGGAATCGTTCCACATTGAAGGGGTCTTCCACGATCAGGCACACAATGAAGGCACCCGGGGTGTCCGCGCCATCTCTGCCGCGTCTCTCTACAAAACCAGTGACGTCATCCACACCGACCCAACAACAACATTCGGGGGAAAAAGCAAAGAATTTGTCAACAGAAAAACAAAAATGTTCGTCCGTCACGGGTTGATGTCGTCCGTGCTCCGGATCGCTTCTCCTGTGCGCTGCTGTGCTGCTGCGCCGGCGCGCTGCTGTGCTGCTGCTCAGGCGCGCCGCTCCGGTGCCGCTCGGCCAGTCCTAGCACGACCACACTCGACCCGCTCCGTCCGTACACGCTCTCGTTGCTGTCCTTCCCAGTCGGCTCCTCGCTTTCTCTCTCGTTGCACTCAGGGTGCTTGGTCTGAAAAATAAAAATTCTCGCGCTGAAGGGATTGACCAGTCCAACAACAACAGCTCGTCGCCACACGCTCCCTCCTCCTTTGATGGCGAAGCCAGGTTACTGAGACAGTACAGCTCCCTCTAGCAAACATACCTAGGGCTGTGTACGTAGTGTCCGTCCACCTTTCTGATGGCGTCTGCCTCCGCGCACAAAAGTGAGATGGACATTGCTGTCTACACCGACGGCCAAAAAGGCCCGTGCATCTGGACTTTTGCGCCTGACGCACCAGTGCCGATCCAACTCTACCGCTGCACACGCTTCGCGGCGGGTGCGCAGCAGCAAGAAGGTATCGGTCCGCTTGAGGGTGAGTCTAGCCTTGCTCGCTAGAAAGACCCCCCCCCTCGCTATGGGCCATGCCAAAGCAAAGACCTTGCCGAGGCAGCGAGGGGAAAAAGGGAAGTTGGTACATAGGTGTGAATGGTATGATTGAAATAACAAGAGCTGTACATTGTCAGATGGCAAATGGAACAATAAAATGTAATGATTGTCACGGGGTGATACTAACGATACATTTTTAAAACATATAGATCAGAAGACGAAAAACAAATAATCAATAAATTAATGTAAAAATTGAACTACAAATATACTCCGAAGATATAAATCTAAAAATATACCACGTACGTATAATTCAACTTTTTTGCATTTTGACATAAAAAATTAAAAATAATAATGAAAACATGAAATACCATTATATCAACGAAGCTACGTAGCGGGAGCACGTTCGACACGAAACTGACCAGAAACCGCCAAGCACCGTGCGAAACCGTGACCCTATTGCACCGTCCCGCGTTCGATGGAACCGTGGTTCGTATACGGTTTCAAGTTAACCGCACCGTTAAATAACCGATCTGACGGTTTTTGTCACCGTATCTTGATGCACACGGTGCGGTGCGGTTTCTATGACATTCCTACGGTGCGGTTCGGTGCGGTTTTCATAAACCGTGAATGTTATGGTGCGGTTCGGTGCGGTTTTCAAATATTGAAAATCCTACGGTGCGATTCGGTGCTGTGATATACCCTACGGTGCGGTTCGGTGCGGTTTTCATAAATCGTGAATCTTACGGTGCGGTTCGGTCCGGTTTTCAAATATTTTTATATCCTACGGTGCGGTTCAGTGCTGTGATATTTCCTACGGTGCGGTTCGGTGCGGTTCCTACGGGTGCGGTTCGGTGCGGTTTTCAGATATCGTGAACCCTACTGTGCGGTTCGGTTATGTTGTTTTCTCAACGGTGCGGTTCGGTGCAGTTTTACGATATAGCAAAACCTACGGTGCGGTGCGGTGAGGTGCGGTTTTGAAGAGCGCCGAAATCATACGGTGCGGTAACCGCACCGAACCGCTCTGAACCGATAGGAAAAACCGCACCGTAAAGAACCCTTGAAAATTCAATGGGGCTCTTTTTCTACCCAACAGAAATAGAAATAGTGGTCGCCAAACGATTCCATTCACCGATCTGCAGGGGACTCATTTTTTTATTTTTATCGGAGCGTTTTTTTTTTTTTTTTTCATCCCATTCATTATCTTCGCACTTCCGTCTTTCTCCCTCCCTAGTCGTAACTCAGATCCGGGGTCACAAAGTAGGCTCTTCTCCCTCCTCCCACTACGGTTCTTGCCTTCTGCATTTTTATCGCGAGAAGTGTTCAGCACTTTCTTCCCTCGTCAACTCTCGTCGAATTTTGCTTACCCACGCTATAATATGCGCTCTCGACAGTCGGTGTCATTTGATAATAAAACCCTCCATGGGGAGAATCGAACCCCCGACATCCGGCCCTACAGGCTTCGGGGCTACCAGTTAGACCACCGGCGCGAGCGGTGTGTCGCTAAATATGCACGAGTTTGTTCAAAATACGTCGTATGATATGTGATTTGGCTATGATCATGCCCTCGACAACCTGTAACTTACTTGATTTTAGTGTGGCCGGAAAAACAAACTGCTGAAACATTATTTGTTCGCTCAGCCCAGGTGATGACGACTGTGTTCAGCTTTTCTTGCAACTCGTCGTACTTCAAAAGTTATTACTCGTAGCCGAAAACAGGTTGGAGAAACTGTACTGCACGGACCATAGGTGGGAAGGCAATATGTCAATGGCACCAGGCGCGGTCAGCGGTTCGTTTCCTTGGTGGATTATCGTTGCTAGGGTATACACAGGTGTGGAAGATACGTGAGGTCTATCGATCCATCTGCCTGCCGATCCCACGGCTCTGTTCGGGGCCTTCTGGTCCACCTTCGAGCGAGGTCATAGCTCCTTTATACCGCTCTCTAATGCTGCAGCCGCTGTCACTACGTAGCTGCGGCCTATAGGTCGCAGCGCCGCCCAGTAGAATTGTAGTACTCTGGAAGGCCTTGTATCAAGCAGGGGGAGGGGTGGCTTTTTGCCGTCCCCCGTGTTTCGTTTTACAACCAGGGGGGGAACGGCTCTCTACCGTCCCCTGTATTCAGGTCTACAAGGAGGGGGGGGCGGCTCTTTACCGTCCCCTGTGTTCAGTTTTATGTCGGTGTTTTTCAGGCGTAGAGGCAGGGGACGGTGCCAAGTACCCACCCCCCGCCGTTTCGGGAGGGTCGGAGTTGGATAATTCGACGTGGTGTATCTTTAAATAAATTCGACTACCCTCGGCATGCATGATATATTCGATGACTTCATACATGCTGACCGACCCATGCTTATAGGCTTGATGTTGGATGATATGTACATTTTTTTTTTTTTTTTTTTTTTTTCGTCCATCCCATTTATTATCTTCGCCCTTCCGTCTTTCTCTCCTCCCTAGTCGTAACTCAGATCCGGGGTCACAAACTAGGCTCCTCTCCCTCCTCCCTCACTACGGTTCTTGCCTTGCATTTTTATCGCGAGAAGATTCAGCACTTTCTTCCCTCGTCACTCGCATCGAATTTGTCTACCCACGACTATAATAGCGCTCTCACAGCAGTTGATTCCGTTTTTATTATTTTTGCAAATAAACTAAAAGTCCGACCCACGTGAGATTCGAACTCCAGACATCAACGTTCAGAAGCGTTCGAGGTTACCTCTAGACCATCGGGGCGACCGACGTTCGCCATTAGTATGGCACTTGAGATACAGTATACACACGTCGGTCGCCCCGATGGTCTAGAGGTAACCTCGAACGCTTCTGAACGTTGATGTCTGGAGTTCGAATCTCACGTGGGTCGGACTTTTGAGTTTATTTGCAAAAATAA
The DNA here is from genome assembly GCA_008828725.1 of Saccharina japonica. NCBI lineage: Eukaryota > Phaeophyceae > Laminariales > Laminariaceae > Saccharina > Saccharina japonica. Next base: position 10,844 of record MEHQ01004034.1, read on the forward strand.
ATAAAAAACGGAATCAACTGCTGAGAGCGCCAATTAATAGTAGCGTGGGTAGGCACAATTCGATGCGAGTCGACGAGGGAAGGAAAGGCTGAAGTCTTCTCGCGATAAAAATGCAAGGCAAGAACCGTAGTGGGGGAGGAGGGAGAGGAGCCTACTTTGTGACCCCGGATCTGAGTTACGACTAGGGAGGAGAGAGAAAGGAAGGGCGAAGATAATAAATGGGATGGACAAAAAAAAAAAAAAAAGGTCTACCAGGCTCTATGATTTGCTGGCCTCGAACAAGGACATTGTTCGGAACGAATCGTCAAGACAACATAATACATTTCGAGAAGTACATCCCACTTTGGCAGGCAAACAAACGATAAACGTTGCGGTGGTGGTTGAGCGTGTATGGACTAACCTTTCGAACGACTGAGCAGTATCTCTCTGTTTTGTCGGTGTGCTGTTGTTTGTTGTGTTCACATTGTTATCTGATCGCAAAAAATCTAGTCTGTGGTCACAGGACAAGCTCCAAACAAATCTGGAGCTCTGGAATGGAAGAGTACCTTTTGTGTGTAATTGTGTGATATCAGTTCGACCGCGTTGAAAGTCAGCACTCGTAAATATCAAGGTTGGAAAATGTTCATTTTTTGGGCAGGGTTTACACAGACAGGCAGTAGTGCACCACCAGCTGTTATATGCATAATGTATCGTATACGTATCGGTATGAATGAGACGGAGGCATGAGGTTTTCGTTAATCACTTCGTACCGCTGCACTGCTGTTGTCCTCACGCCCCCGCCAAACCTTGACACGGCTCTGCAATCACGATGACCTGAACCACCCCCCCCCCATAGACAGGCAGTACGAACCAGCCCTGGGTGTGCATCCTACCGTCGACGAGGAGGGGGCGGGCGAATGAAGCTGTCCCTTTTTGCGAAATTTTGAAATTTCTGGCATTCAAATTGCTGCGCTCTTTGCATCCCCGTCGCTCGCCCCGATGGTCTAGGGGTAACCTCGAACGCTTCTAAATGTTGCTGTCTGGAGTTCGAATCTCACGTGGGTCGGACTTCTAAGTTTATTTGCAAAAATTAATTAAAAACGGAATCCAACTGCGTCAGAGCGCCTATTAATAGTATCGTGGGTAGACACAATTCGATGCGAGTCGACGAGGGAAGAAAAGGCTGAAGTCTTGTCGCGATTAAAATGCAAAAGGCAAGAACTGTAGTGGAGAGGAGCCTACTTTGTGACCCCGGATCTGAGTTACGACTATTAATAGGGAGGAGAAAGAACGGGAGGGCGAAGATAATAAGTGGGATGATTGAAAAAATAAATTCTAACCCTAAAAATCGGGGGGGGGGGGGGTATATGATATCTATATACTGCTGTATACCCCCTCAAAAAAGCATGACTAAGTACTACCGGTATGTGTGTGTTGCCTTCACATTAAACCCCTTATTTCTACTCAACCACATCATCAGTACACCCAGTGCCTGTCCTGATTCCTAATCCTAGAGAGATACAACTTATGTGGGCACAGACTGTAAAACAGAGAAAAACCTCAACAAAATAAACGCAAATGAATGGGTAAAGCATATGAGATACAGTACGCGACAGCACTTAAGAATTTCCTATTTTAACTTAGCCTCGCGTCTTATTTCCTTTAATATTTCAGCGGAAATGCTTACATCCAATTTCTCATTGGGAGAAGAGGCGCAAAACGCCAAATTCTTCACAATCAAATTCTTTTTTTTTTGCAAAGGCTTTCAATGCGACTTTTTTTTTTTTTGAGCGGTTGTCAAGAATTTGTTTTTTCACATGGCGTCCATCACTCATAATTCACAAGATATTCATTAGAAACACGATAATGCAAGTAGTATCTTCGCCACCCTAACCCATTCAGAACTGGAAACAAAAACTCCTACACTAATTCCAAGTAGTTTTCCCACAACTATGTGGGACCAGTTCTTACGGGGCTTCTTCGGCCATGAAAAAAAAGAGTACTTGAGTCTTGAAAAAAAAACTACGTATTTATTTCCAAGGTCAGGTTCTGTAGGTACCCTACAGAACCATACCAGGGGTATTTACCCGGGAAATACCCTACAGAGAACTTCTGTGAGTTCTGTAAGAGTTTTATGCGGAACTTCTGTAAGTTCTGTACGACCTTCATACCCTACAGAGAACTTTTCTGTAAGTTCTGTACTCCCCGTTTCACAATACCCGGGGTACCGGTACAACGTGTTTGTACCTGCCCGGAACTTCTGTGAGTTCTGTACGCCCGTGCCACAATACCCGGAACTTCTGTGAGTTCTGTAAGGTTTTCCTACCCTAACCCGGAACTTCTGTAAGATCTGTACGACCTTCATACCCTACAAAGAACTTCTGTAAGTTCTGTAACACCTTGGGCACAATACCCCGGGTAAGGGTATTCCCTCGGCACAATACCCTGTGTGCCGGTACAGATTAGGGTATCGTTGAGGATGTCAGGAGACGGTCAGTCGAGGGAAAATGGGCATCGGTCAAGGGTGTGGAATCGAGTGTTCCACACTAAAACCTAGTATTTTGGCGTCAGTCAAGGATAAAAAATGAAAAATTGCCGTCAGTCAAGGGGTGAAAGTGCCGTCTCCTGACATCTTTTGAGGACTGATGTTGTGCATTCTGACGTCATGTCTCATCAGTGATACACCAAAAACGAAATCACGAAATTTTATTACATTGTACAACCCACCTCGCTCACACCCACACATAAACCGAGCACACAAGTACGTGGATTTTGATTTGGGGGGTAAATCTATGACCACGGAAGTCATTCCCATGAAGTTGGAACGGTCCTTACCGTGAAAATCGTGAAAGACAGCTATAACAGAAGCTAGCTACAATGGTACACGCATGGTATATACGCGTTAGTACCGGTATAGTGTGTCGTGTTTGAAGTTCACCAATCGCAGTATTTCGAAATGCATTATATGTAAAAACATTTAGGAGTACATTTGCAGTTTTTTCGCAGCCTTGAGGTGGGTATTTACCAGGGTATCACCGGAACTTCTGTAAGCTCTGTACGCCCGTGCCTCAATCGGAACTTTTGTGAGTTCTGTACGCCCGGGCCACAATCGGAAATTCTGTGAGTTCTGTACGACCGGGCCACAATCGGAGCTTCTGTGAGTTTTGTACGCCCGTTCCACAATATATTCCCGGAACTTCTGTAAGTTCTGTACGCCCGTGTCACAATACCCGGAATTTCTGTGAGTTCTGTGCGACGTTCATACCCGTACCCGGAACTTCTGTAAGTTCTGTGCGACCGAGCCACAATATCCGGGGTACCGGTACAACGTGTTTATACCTGCCTGGCACTTCTGTGAGTTCTGTACGCCCGTGCCACAATACCCGGATCTTCTGAGAGTTCTGTAAGGGTTTTATACCCTAACCCGGAACTTCTGTAAGTTCTGTACGACCTTCATACCCCACAGAGAACTTCTGTAACTTCTTTACTCCCCGTTTCACAATACCCGGCGTACCGGTACAACGTGTTTGTATCTGCCCGGAACTTCTGTGGGTTATGTATGCCCGGGCCACAATACCCGGACTTCTGTGAGTTCTGTAAGGGTTTTATACCCTAACCCGGAACTTCTGTAAGTTCTGTAAGACACCCATACCCTGACCCTAAATCCACAAACCCTACAGAACCTGACCTTGAATATTTCCTTTGTTTCCGTGCTTTTCTGCTTTCGGGAATGTTAATGAAAGCGTGATCAACGTTTAACCTCATGCTGCACATTATCGGATTGCAAATAGGGCGATAACCAAAAACGGGTAAACCCGGCCGGTTTTCACTCAAAAACGGGTACACCCTGGAACCAAGTAAAAAACACACCCAGCGAGCCACGCGATTGGCCAAAACAAAATAGCAAAATTGTACCCCTTTTTGAGAGATAATGTCCCGGGTAAAACTGTAAATGTCTATTATGCTTGGCGTTCAACCGTTTTTGGTTATTAATTTTGCCTCAACCACTTGCCTACAGTGTGCCTCGCTCTCCACCGCGTCTGCGCCCGCTCTTTCGTTGTTTCATTTTGGCCCTTTCATTTTCTTCCAAGCCTTTTCACAATTCACTTGAGCTCTATTCAACCATTTTACGCATCTGGGCACGTGCTGCTTCAGAATGATACGACCATCCACCTATGTATGATATGTTGTCGTATGTATACCCAGCAGTACCAACATACCTGGTATGTGTTTTTTCTGTAATACGACTGCTTCGCTGTAGTATAGGGTGCATTTCAGCTAGACACTGAGACCAAGTAAAACACACATACATGCTTGCCGCCAGAACCCTCGGCCTCTAAACACCCCTGACCCTCGGCCCTGCTTCCGATCCCACCCGGACCTGAGCCCTCCAAACATAAAGTGGACACGTATAAGTGTATAGTTGGGCGCCGACAAGTGTGCCTGGTTGTCACTATCCCTCAGAAACGGACACAATGTGGTTTTGGCCAATCTATCCCGTGATGGCTCGTGGGATGTGTTGTTTTGACTCGATTCCATTATGTACCCGTTTTTGACTCCGACCGGAGCGGGTGTACCCGTTTTTGGCCATTGCCCTTGCAAACATGGTAATGATACTAATCGCCAGTAGTTTGCTTTTCACATGTTCGCATCAATCGACAACTAGCTGACCTCGGATAACAGGGGGTTTGTTTCGATAAACCAGATGAATAGGTTTTGCGTTGTCTGACTATAACAACGGGTTGGGCATGTTCTTCATAATCTGCAGACCAAAAATAATGATCTGAACTTACAAGAACGGTGGGAATGAGGAGCGTGACAGACGCCTTCAAGTGGTCAAACTCCTAACCGCATTAAGCTACTGCGTTGGCGGTTCTTCTCTTTTTGCTGTGTTCGTGCAATTGTCATCGATTGGATCGATTTGTATTTTAAGCGATTTGTGTCAGCAAAGAAACCTGTTTTTGGCTCATGGCAAGTATATAGGTTGGTGGGTGTGCGTGTGGGTTGATGAGGTGAGAGAGTAACTGGGATGGGTCGGTTGATCCCTGGGCACGGTTGTCCCAACACCACCCACCAACATTTATCGTGAAGCGGCAGCGCGTCAGCGCAAAAACCTTGTACAGGAGTAGATCGATGGGTGTCGGTGTTCGTGGTCATTTTGTGCCGACCGTCCTGTGCTGCTCGTGTCGAAAGCGGTGCCGAGRTCGGAGAGCTAGGCCATAGTGACTRCCCTAAACTGTTGCCAGTGCCAAATTGTGTCACTGGGATTTCTCGGGAGTAGAGCAAACTAGCAGTAGTATATAGCAACGAGCATCACCACCGGCAACTCTCAAGCAAAGATGTCGGGAGACATGTCAAGCAAGGAAAAACATGCGCTGTCAAGGGTGTAGGGTGGAGTGTTCCACACTAAAAACTAGTTGTTTGGTGACAGTCACAGCATGTCAAGGCTGTCAAGGGTTGAAAGTGAAGAACACACACACAGATTTCTACATCGTAGCTGCAACAGGCAAGCCCTTCCCCGCACTCCTGCAGACGAAGCCCCCCGTCCCCACACGCACGCACAGATTGCAACCACAGCACCACAACCACCACCACCACCACCCACCACCACACGACCCCCAGCCACCACCACCAGCCAAGCAGCAGGGGCACCTGAAGCTTGTGGCTCGTGCTCGTGGTGRCTGGGGGTCGTGTAGTGGTGGTGTCGTGGGCCTGTGGTGTGTCACTTGGCTGAGCGTTTGCTGCAATGGCATACGACGTACTCATATATATTATTGCTGTTTTTGAGTCGCTGTCATCGAACGAGAAGAGCAAGAGCATCATCACATACCTGGTACGTACATAGTACCACCACAACCACCCACAACCACCCACAACCACCACCACCCACCACCACACGAACCCCAGCCACCACGAGCCACAAGATTCAGGTGCCCCTGCTGCTTGGCTGGTGGTGGTGGCTGGGGGTGGGCCTGTGGTGTGTGTTTATGTGTGTGTGGCTTGGCTGAGCGTTTTCCAGGTAGGCATTCGGTGCACGCCAGCCCGGCGCTTTGCTCCATTATTATAACTTTGCTCTTCGTACAGCAGTAGTACGTACAAGGAAATGCTTGGTATGACCTGTCTCTACAGTAGCTACTCTACAGCAGCATGTTCGCACTTTTGTGCTGTTTATATATACGAAGTATATAGGTATATACCTGCTCAGTTAGTAAACCTTTTTTTTTCTTCTTAATTTTGTTTCATTTTTTTACGATAACTTCATTATCTGGGTCTTGGAACGATTGCACCAGGTACTTTTTTTTTTTTTGCATTTTGCTGTTATTAATAGTATTATTCCTTTTTTCACGTATAGCTACGTACGTACATATTTTACGGCCTGCTTACGTAGCACAATTCGACGCGAGAGTTGACAAGGGAAGAAAATGCTGATATATTCTCGTGATAGCTGCTGTATACCAAAGGAACTTTTATTTTTTTTTTTTTGCATTTTGTTATTCCTTTTTTTTCACGTATACCTACGTACTACGTATTTGACCTGAAGAGTACACAAACATGATGCCGTACGTTTCCGACCTGCTTAGCACCATTCGACGCGAGGGTTGACCGAGGGAAGAAAATGGGCTTGAAATTTGGGGAGATGAAGATGTATGAAGATTGAGATCGAGATTGAGATTGCCTCTTGTAGTCAATTGCCGAAAATATGAAAATATCAAGATTGCCTTTTATCGCTATCGGGTAATATTGATCGGCCGGTCGCCCCGGTGGTCTAACTGGTAGCCACGAAGCCTGTAGGCCCGGATGTCGAGGGTTCGATTCTCCCCATGGAGGTTTTTATTCTCAAATGACACCGACTGTCGAGAGCGCATATTATAGCGTGGGTAAGCAAAATTCGACGAAAGTTGACGAGGGAAGAAAGTGCTGAAATCTTCTCGCGATAAAAACCAAGGCAAGAACCGTAGTGGGGGAGGAGGGAGAGGAGCCTACTTTGTGACCCCGGATCTGAGTTACGACTAGGGAGGGAGAAAGACGGAAGTGCGAAGATAATGAATGGGATGGAAAAAAAAAAAAAAAAAAAAAAAAAAGAGAGAAAGGAAGGGCGAAGATAACAAATGGGATGGACAAAGAAAACAAAAAACAAAA
>MEHQ01000597.1:0-15170 GCA_008828725.1 Saccharina japonica
AGGGTTCAGCAATCCCAACGCTCGTCGCTCTTCATCGAATGTTGCTAACTCACGCTCTTCTCGCGTTTTCTGCTACTACGTATATAGTCAACATATTTTTTTGCGAGAAAAAGTCTTTGACATTGTTGTTATCGAGTACATATTATACGTGGTACCTCGTTCTTCATCACTGATGGCTGTACTGCTACTATTATTGTGGCTGTATGCTATTATTAGATATTATCAATATTTAATAGCAGCTGAATCTTATTTATTCATTGGTGCAAAAGTGTAGACTACGTACAATGTCCCATTATTTACGTAGTATATACATACCTCAATTGCACTATTATTAAATTGCGATCAGCGTTGTTGTTGTATTTCGACGTAAAGTGGGTGCTTGGTTTGTTGGTTGTTCTCATCAGTTATTTAGCCCTCAGACAGTGTATGTCAGATACTGCGCCAGGTAGCAGGCCAAGGGTACGCTACTACTGTAAATACTACCACGTACGGTATTATTGCGCCGCTGTGTATTATTTACTTCAAGCAGTAGTAACAATTTAAACGTAATCATTCAACAGCAAGTAGGCGTCCTCCCACTGGCAGCCACTACCAAGGTCTTGGGTTCGATTCGTTGATCGGGCGGCCTCAGCCGCAAACCCTTGTAAATAATAAGGATGGTATATCCATCAGGTATGCATGCAGTTTTGTGCAGCAGCATCTGTCCCTGTTTCTTTGCTCGTTGCATGACATTCTAAGCCAGTCTGACTCACGCCTGCTATAGGGTAAGAAGAGCGAATGAGACACACATTTTGAGAAAATTTACGCATATACGCACCACGCGCTGGAACACTAGTGATAACCCTAGTGTACAAGCGCAGGATACACACGTGGCCACTTGGCCACCCTTGAAAACCCTCCAGGGACAATTTGACCCTCCAGAGGGCGAGGCTACCCTCCAGAGGGCCCGAAAATTTTGGAGGGTCCGAGCGCCGACCCTGCAGAGGGCAAAACAAATGTGGGTATCCTGTAGCGGCCTGAGCGATGTATTGAGCCTACAGAACGTGCTCTTTTATAACCGCTGGAGGGCTGGTTTTCAGCTTCTTCCCGGAGGAGGGCAACAACAGATTCAGCCCTCTGGAGGAGCGAGTATGCGAACCTCTGGGGGGGGGGTCGTCGTCCCACCCTCCAGAGGGCGTTGGCATTTTAGGAGGGCACGAGGTGTCGCGCTCTAGAGGGAACTTATTCAGTATGCGGCCTCTGGAGCCCACCCAAGTGTCCCGCACTCTAGAGCGTGTCAGTGCCCTTCCCCGCTGGAGGGCCCCGTGGATGGGAAGCCTCTAGAGCAGGGCTTTGGAAAAACGAGCCCTCTAGAGGCATTGATTATGCGCCCGCCAGAGTTGGCCCAGCGTGTCGCCCTCTGCAGGTGTCGAGAGAGCACCCTCTAGAGGCGAAGAACGTGTCCCCCCTCCATGGGTGTTGCGGGCGTCCCCTCCAGAGGCGAACCAACACGCCACCCTCCAGAGGCGTCGCATTGGTACCCGCTGGAGGCTTATATAAATATATACCTCCAGAGGTGTTGAGCTTGTGCCCGGTGGAGGCGGGGCTACATGTCACCCTCCAGAGGGGGGTTGTGTTTTGTGGAGGGCGACACTTTGCCCCCTCTAGAGGGGGGCGGAGGTTTTTCTATTCCCCGCTGGAGGGCCCCGACAATCCGAAGCCTCTAGAGCAGGGGTTTGAGACAGGGGCCCTCTAGGGGCATAAAGCTTGAGCCCGCCAGAGGCGGGCCAGCATGTCGCCCTGTAGAGGTCTCGACATAGCACCCGCTAGGGGCGAATCGACATATCACACTTAAGAGGCATCGAGCTTGTGCCCGGTGGAGGCGTGTCTACGTTGCACCCTTTTTGTTCCTATTGTTTTTCGGTTGTGGTTGTGTTTACTCTTCCGTGTTGACGGGAACAAGCCAGATATGAGCCGGTTTCGCCTAAATGTCGTCAGCCAGTACTACCGCATGCAATAAATAGCACCTCACATGTCACACCTTTAGGGTGTGATACTGAAACGACACCATGAACACACAGTGTGTGGGATACGGTGTCACATATATAAACACGTACGAGCTGGTTCAGGCGTATCACCCGAAATTTCGTCAGTCACGAATGCCGCATGCAATAGCAACTCCAATGTCACATATTTGGTATCATGCTAACCGCCATGAACAGTAGAAGAGGGTGACATCGCCAGTTTGGTTTTTAAGGGCGTAGAACTGGCGCTACCGCCGAAAATGTGGCTCGACCAATCACAGGCCTTCAAAGAGATCAACAATAGTCAGGCGAATGAAGGAAGGAAAACACCCCCCCCCCCCAATTAGGTTTTCTGAACGAGCCACTTCCAGGGGGTCCAAGGCATGTTATTACAAATTTTCACACAAATGTTCTAAAATCTGACTGCGTGTGGTCATACTAAGTAATTGTTTAACGCCCAAAATCGGTTTTATACTGAAATTAGGTATTAACGAGGCAATCGCCTACTTTTGCACCTTCACCGCCCAAATGTCCAAATGTCCACGCTGTTTTTTGGGAGATAGACCCTGATATTTGGCACACGTGTTTTATGCGCCCTACTCGAGCCTTTTAAGAATGAATGGGTTTTTGTTTTGTTTTTTTTCGCCGTAATTTTTGGATCCCGTAAGACCCAAAGTTCCCGAAAAATTACAAAACAAACAATGCTCTGTACATAACGCGCAACAGCGACACAAGTGTCGACGTCTTCTCATATCATGCCTTGAATTTGACATATTGCCCTATATTTTAAACGCCTGTTCGTAGTTGTGGATAATAAATAAGGAGTACGAGGTAAATATATATCCAAATACTTTTGAAAAAATCGTTCTGTACCACACTAAATCTACAATGAATGTAAATGTACTTAACGGGGGCCGGGTGTCGCAGGAAATTGAGTGAGTTGTTCCCGCAGGAAAATATTGTGTTGATTTGAAGGGGTTGCGGAAAGTTTGGTCCATTACTATGTTATACTGTTTGCCCTGGCGGCAGAGTTGCGGCAATGTCAAAAAATAATTTTATGGTGGTATAAATACCGCGAAATTATGTACATGATAGGATTAATTCTCCATCACAATCGGGGCTCACTTTTCAATACGGCATCGCACAGACTCCATGGGATATGTCATATAGATATACACTTTCCATGGTTAATATGTATGTATGTTCGTGGTATGGGGGGGTATAATTAATTAATTTAGCGAAAGAGGGAGAAGAATATACGGTCCATCCTGTACAGTATTTCCATTCACATTTCATAATATATCCCGAGTTTAACAACTAAAATACAATGTTATAGACATTGCAAGTTGTATATTCGTGACCGAAAAGACACAAGCAAGACGAATCGATGCAAATATTTTGAACGAACACAAAATTCCACGATAATAACAAGCAATTACGATTCACTGCATCCATGGAAAATAAACAAGAGACCGCGGCCGAAATTGGCCAAAAACAGTCATTTTGGGCCAAATAGTGAATTATCTCACGCAATTAAGATTTTTGGAAGAATAAAAAAACAACCATCGTGCGCGTACGGCTGGAAGTTATAGCTTCCTGCCTTCTATACAACAGTCCCGCATCCAATTATTTAATGTACCCAAAACTACCTCCGAGCTCCCTTGTGGTAAAAAATCCCGATCGGCTGTTCCCGCCACAGCGAGGATCTTCGCCCCTTCGTGCGCCTTAGTCTATAGCTCACAGTACCTACTGTAAATGTCGCACAGTCCCGCATCCAATTATTTAATGTACCCAAAACTACCTCCGAGCTCCCTTGTGGTAAAAAATCCCAATCGGCTGTTCCCGCCACAGCGAGGATCTTCGCCCCTTCGTGCGCTTTAGTCTATAGCTCACAGTACCTAAATGTCGCGAATAATTAACAGCGAGACAAAAATTGGAACCGAACACACGCCGCCGGCGAAGGAAGAGACGGCAGACAAACGTCGCGCGGCGTTTAGCAAGGTTTAGAAAAAAAAAACATATGGCGATTGTGGAGGAGACGACGGTGCCATGGGAATAAACCAATGTACGGCAAATATAGGTTTTACATCTACCTTAGTATGAACGTCGCGTATGAGGTCACGCGATCAGCATGGGATCTAGAAAACCCATCAATGAAACGGTAGTGGCCAAGGAAATGACGAACACTTCGGAAGACAGTATAGACAGCAAGAGGTATGCTATGGATATACAGTATACACAGCCTTCATCGTAACTACTTTCACACTGAAGTAGAGACAAAACGCACGCAGAATCGAGGCGAACTAAATACATATACTCGTATTTCGTATTTCGATGTTACGGCCAACATATGAAACGTGTCCGCGCGGGTGATTTTGGCGCCCGTCAAAGTCGATGTGCTATCGGCCACACGTTTGCGCACGGAAACCACAACGCATGGCAGGTCTAACAGTGATGGGCTCCCTACACCTCTCCCTTACCTCAAGGACTCGGAAAAGTGTGAAAAAGCGACCCATTAGACAACTCCATCCTGGTAAGCGCTGTGCCAGTGCTCGTTCAACATGTACTTGTCGACTCCACCCTGTGCCCCGGCAGCTGTTGCCAGCGTGTAGTGGTGTCTCCAGACCTTTGTGGCGCCCACCTCGTTTGGTTCGTTGCGCAGGCCACAAGTCGGCCGTGTCGATATGCTGCCTGCTCGCGCACTGTTATCAGCGCGGCGTGCGGCGCTCGCCGGTGCGGTCGACACTGGGGCAGGGCAAAGGTGGTACATATGGACATGCCGCCTAATCGCGTCAACCGGAAATATCGATGGTCGCGTCGTAGAATTCCCTTGTAGCCGGTACGTCGGATGCAGGGTAACCGGGTCAGCCATTTTGGTCCTGCCTCGCCCACATGTGACGTACTCGTAAACTAGCACCCACTCCATCGTCGGCCCCGCGTCATGGTCATGCGAACCTGGACGCGGGTTGCCTTCGTGGTCGAAAAAATATAATATTTTTCCCAAGGTGACGTTCCCGTCACCAGACAGGCCGTTGTCTCGGGCCTGGGGATGTACGTAGATCTCAATATCTTCTCCTGCACCATCTCCAACTGCCCAACCGCGTGGTGTTGGCGCTGTGTTCGTAGCAGACCGCGCATTCCCGCCTTTCCACCGCCCCATGCCGCTGCTGGCCCGTGGTGGCGCCCCGTGCTTAAACCGAGAACATCGTATGCTGTCGTTCACAATTTTTCGCACCGTCCAGCACCGAGGACACTCCGCCTTACCACAACGTGGGTCCTGAGGGCGTCGTCGGCACCTGCACCATACCCGCGCGGCCTCTAAAATACTTGTCTCATGCGGTACAATGTTACTCTGAGCGACACACGTTCGCCAAGCCGGCTCTGCCTCTAGCATGCCTGAATTATCATGCGCAAATGCTTCACCTCGCACGATTTTCGCGTCCCACTTAGCCGCGCCCGGATATCGGCCCGCGACGGCCGCGCGTGGCGGTTCTGTCTTTTCGTCCGGGTCGACTGGACTGTCGATCCCCCCCCTCAGACAGCCTGCCAGCGTTTCAAGAACTCGGTTACAGCCGGCGCCAGGTTTTACCAGCCGTGTTATTTCTCGCCCGTGTACCCTGTCAAAGCTCGTCGCCAGCCACGGCTGGCTTCTACGGCACCTGCCTAACGCTAAGCTCGTGTTTACCCGGCGCATATGATGCGCCGCTGGATCTCGGCCAGAGCCCGATTTGTTGGCCCTCTTATGACGCTGGTGTCCCGCTTCGCCTTCTGATGCGTCGAGAGGGGCTCCTGGAAAGGAAGGGATGATAAAACAGGGTCGTGGGTGGGAGGTGACGAAGTGGATTTGGACAGAAGCATAAACCGCGCAATACTCAGGGACACTGGGAAGCGACCCATACTTAGGGCGTGTGCAACGGAAACATGCCGGCATGCATGCTCATCAAACGAGACTTGGACAAAGTAATAATGTGCGTATGCGCACGTGAACAATTAATGCATGCACGCGTACCATGATCCCTTATAGAGTCCGCGAAATGGAGCCAGCTATGGGTGCTAGTTCGGACGCCTTCTCTGCCGTGCACCTCTTTAGCAGTTTGCACCTGAATTCACAACGACAAAGTGTGGTAAAGGAATATTTCGTGCACGTTTCTTGAAGGCGCTTATCTGTAAATAACCGAAGTATCGACCGTCACCCAAAAAACAAACGTCTGGAGCCACAGTCAAATGAATGCCCTAGGAACTCGATCGTGCCATATATAGCGATGTGTTCGTTTCTCGAATGTATATAGTAGTGTGGTAGTCGACGGAGACTCGGTTGTGGTTTCGAAAAATATGTACTCTACTCCACCCGCCTCGCTCTTGTCCCTATACATTCACGTAAGAGTGCCTGTAGCACACCCTGTATTGCTATCATCCGCATCCACAAGCACACGCTATCATGCATACCCAAACACTCTCGCACTTACGTAATCTCCGGCCCTGGTGTGTAGTTGTGCGAGAGCAGCGTCCGGATACTCTTTAGCCCGACACGCAAAAGAAAGCGATGAAGATGTCTGGATGTACTTGCGCAACAGGCCCAAAGTATTGTTGTCGGTTGCACCTCCCCACGCCGTACACATCGCGCTGAGTTCCGTGAGCTTCAAGTACTTCCTCTGGCGTAGCAAACATTCCACAAGTGCACGAGGGCCATGGATTACCAAAAACATCGATTCAAAAATATCCAACGTGCATTTTGGAAGTATGAGTGCTTTATAGTGTCGCTGGAAATATTATTTAGCTGGGACGGGACGAAGCCGATGCGGCCGAGTTCATAAACACATCCTCGGTCCCGTGCTGTAACGCGGATGTTGATCCAATACGAACGGGAGTCCTGCTGCACCCTTTCCTTTTTTGCAAGCGTGATATTACTCGTTTCATTCTTGGGTTCCTATAGTTTTCGGTGTATACCTTGGCCATGTGACTGTTAATCGGGGAGAACGTTTACTGCCCTTCGAAGTCAATGTTTGGGGGAGGCATAGAGATCCTCAAGTGACCACCTTCATGAAATTCACGACGCACCTCTATCGTAGCATGCAAGCAGCGCCCCTTCAGCAGGGCATCCAGTTGATTATAACTGTGTCTACAAACAGCGTGCGGATCTCACCATGGTTTGGACGGAGACGAGAACCTCCCGAAAAACGATGACCTGAATGGATCCAAGCAGAGCCTTATGCAAGCCGGTCAAAGACGGGTAGTTCGTGACGATGTCCTTCAGCGGCAACGCCCCAGGCCCGTACAGATGACCTCGTTGGCGAAGGATTGCCGACACCAAGGCCCGGCCCGTTTGTGACAGTAGACCAATAAAATATTGATGCACCTGCGACAGATGGTTCTTGACGGAATGGAGAGAACGAGCGGATCCGTAAATCTGTCATGGAATAGCGATCGTGTTGTGCAGGTAGAAGGCATGCGCATGCAGCTTGCACATTGATGGCCGACTTTTTTATTTCCAGTGCCATCCTGACCCACAATATTCGCCCGAATTATATGTTAGCATTGAGTTCATTGTTGCGGTTTAAGAGGGTCGGAGTATTCAAGGTTGCATTCGCAAGACAAACACCTGGAATAAGTGCAAGCTTCAACATATTCTTCTAGCTTGAATATTATAGCGATGAAAGTGACAGGTGTGTATAACGTCATGCAGCTGCAGAGCAATCCCACGGTAGGGGTACCACTGTTAGGCTCAATATGTTCTGACCGGTTGTGCTTCTCACGTGAGTAACCACCGGATACTATTATTATTTTGCTGGTTTATTTGTTTTTGGACTACCGCATTGGAAGGTTTGGTCGGATTGCGCGAAAGAATGTTTCCGAAGTCATGTTTCGGGTGCGATATTGAGCTCCTCATGTGAGGAGCTCAGAGAATTCTGCTGCGCCCCTACCGTGGGATGACTCTGCATTCCTCTTTAGTTTATGAAAGAACTTACCAGATGATTCAGATGCAACACCTCAGGGGGGGACGACTCGCTTGGATGGTGGACGCACACTCGGTCGTAGATGGCGCTGAGGGAGTCGCCTGGGTGAGGTCGGGCAAGACCCAGATCCCTCGACAGCCTCGCTTCGGAAACTGATCCCGCTCGTTCGTTCTTCAACCGAATAAGGCCTTCCTCGATCTTCCAACGCGTCAGCTTATTCTTTTTTATGTCGTATGACCTGTCGCCGAGGTCACCGCCTTGTTCATCCACAACTTGGCTCTGGGTGACATGGCAGCTCGTGCAAGGATGGATCGTCGAATTGGTTGGGACCTTGCAGTGCAGAAGTGTAGCGCGTTGCGGAGCATCTAC
The DNA here is from genome assembly GCA_008828725.1 of Saccharina japonica. NCBI lineage: Eukaryota > Phaeophyceae > Laminariales > Laminariaceae > Saccharina > Saccharina japonica. The sequence continues at coordinate 8,327 of MEHQ01000597.1, forward strand.
CACGGCCGATTGCAACCCTCCGCGGCCGAACACCTGTTAAGGGGGGACGTGGGTGGGGGGTGGGGGTGGTTGGTGGGGAAGGGAGGGGGGTGTACTCAATGTCGTGCATGGTCGTAGTTGTATGGAAATTTACCCTTGCATCCCTGCAATGCCGGGACGGAACACCTTGGGCACGGTGCTAATACCGGAAAAGGGTGGCACAGCAGGTCGTGCACGTCAATTTGGAGGCACGCGATGTAGCCCACAGCCCCGGTGTCAGTCATGTATTATAACGCACTCAGGGTCGAGCCACGCCGCAATACTTAATACGTCTGCTCAATAATAGTGGCATCAGTGTGTGCAGGTCGCGGTATTCCAACAAGGAAAACAAAAGACTCTCGAACTTTATTGATAGTATCGCCGCGCGTACGTTAAGAAATGCATAGCACGAACGACACACACGGTCCTGGGCGGTTATTCGCGAACGAGAGCGAAACGCACAAAGACATACATTCGCAGCAGCCCCGAGGTGCCTCTGAGGGAGAGGGGTAAGACAGGAGATGGTCGATCTCCTCCACATTTTCTCCATCAATCAATCGTAAACGGCAACGGTTCTTACCTTCTCCTTGGAACTCATCCCATTTCGGTCAGGCAGAGCGGTATTCGCGAAGAAACCTTTTTCAAGGAGGCCAATGACCCCACACGACACGGCCATGGCTCCGTCGCAGGTTGCACCTGGGTTCGCTACTGACACTGGGTGCATGTGCCGCTTAAGACGCAACAACGCCCTATCCAGGCAAGGAAGGTTGAAATACGATGCCGACTCGGCATTCTTGAAAGGAAAGGGGCGAAGGAAAACGTGTCGGGCAGATGTATCAGAGAAAACATTTAGTGCATATTTGTGGCTGAACATATTGGCTATATAAAAAACGTATATGCTGGTGAGCAGGAAATACATTGGAGAAAGCATCGCAAACAAGCTCGCACGACACACGCGTACGTATCAGAACACCGCCTCCCAAAGAGGGCGCGGAGAAATAAACAAAAAGCTCAAATACCTTCATCGGCACGGCACAGCTGGCCTGGAACAAATGTCCCCTCTCTCTGTTCACACCTTGCTTACGTGCGTTATTCCTTTCAGACGACAGCCTCCACTCACCGCGTTGTCATTCCCCACACGTTGAAGTCATCCGCGTACAGACTGATCGGCAAATTAATAAAGGGAATACGACCTATGTTGTGGTTGACCTGGGGGGCTCGCACGTCGGGGAAGTTCTCGTTTGCGCCCCCAGCACGCCTCCACGGCCTGTTACCATAGTCAAGATCGTACGTATGGCCTCCTCTCTTCTGTTTGGTGAACCCGGAACAAACGAAAGCCCAACCTTCACGCCGTTCACCCTCTTTCCAAGGTAGACGATGCTTCCCCTTAGATGCCTCCTTTTCTGTGAATACTTCGCACAGGTCGAGAAGGGCGCTTGGATCACGCAGCGTAATTTCAGCGTCGCTTCCCTGCTCTTCCCACACTCGTACTAAACCATGTGGGCAAAAGTCGCGATGAGAATGCTCTAGCCCAAGAACCTCGTTACCATTGCGAAAACACCGCACAACCACGACAAGCCGCTTAGTTCCTTCATCGAAGAATACCCTTATAATGCGACAGGGAACCTGACGCGGCGCATCCTCGCCTTCCACTCGCAAGTCGCACATTACGGTGTCCGAAATATACACTACCCTGCCCCCGCGCGCTACGATACCGTCCGAACTGTTCATTGGCATCGCAGAGGCCAAACGGCCGTGCATATACGTGCGACGGGCGTTATTTACAGGGCGTGTTGCCATGGCGAACAAGTGGCTGCTCGAGAGGGAGTTCTGCGTAGCCGTAGGTCCTTGTAAGACAGCCCCTCCAGGATGCGCCATCATCTCCTTCATCGCAGCCGGGTCCAGTAAGAGTTCTTCGAGTACAACGTTGATGGGTAGGTCATATACGGACACAGGACCCTTTTCTCCTTTTTGCTTGGAGTTTTTTTTGCGGGCAACACTGTGTACCCACAACTCGAAAAGAGGTAGGTACTCGCGGTTTCGAGACATGAAATGCTCGCCGCTCGTCGAGATGTCGTAAACGTCAAGGCCTCTTCCCTCCCCAGCACCGTCACCGTTCTGGCCATCGACGTACTTTAGGGTAGCAAACAAGTCGCTCATTCCTACCCTCGAAATTTGATGCTTGAAACCGAAAACAAATAACAGCATCTCTGTAAGGTTTCGAAACGGACTGTAATCTTTTATCTTCCGCTTACCACGCTTACTGAACTTCACGCGTTCCCTTACAGAGGTACCCTCAATACACTTGCCTCCAAGCGAATCGAGAAGGCCACGGTGGATATCCCCCAAAAAAGGGCAAGGGCGGTCCATCCTTGACCCGCTGCATTCCGATGCGCCGATAGGCCTGCCATGTTCGCTGGCGTCCTCCTCCGTGCTTTCTCTCCCTTCGCCATGAGTTTCGCTCCCGTCACAGCCTGGATCGTCGCTCTCGCTGGCACAGGACAAACTCGTCTCGTCGTCCTCGCCTCCCGCCCAGGATTCCAGACTCCTTTCGTCGTCCCACTGTCCAGATTCTTCCCCCGCGCCTCCTCCCACACCATCATCTGGGCCGTCTTCGCCGGAATCCGATAGCGGGGACGTGTCGATTTCAGGAGAACAGTGTCTGGCATTTCCCTGGTGGTCGCCACCATCACCACCAGCATCCCTTTCGAAAGGGCGAGCTCCCTCTTGTCGAAGCGCGTTTCCTCCCTCGTTTTCGTCGCACGGTCGACCGGACTCACAGTCTGCTGTCGTGTCTGGTTCACGACCGTCACAATATTGCTCATCGAATTCGTGGTCCCCATCGATGCTTCCTGCTCCCGTGGCATCAGTAGTACGAGCGATAGCGCCAAATTGGGAAAGGATACGCCTACAGGAAGCAGGTTCCAAATACGCGCTCAAATTTTCGTCGTCAGCTACGCCTGGCGGTCGACGACATGGCACGCGTGCTGTTGTTTTGTCGGTCCTGCCTTCCTGATTTTGCTTCCAGTGACCGCGGAGCTCCCGCTCTCGGCTAAATTGTTCATTGCAATCGGGGCAAATGAATCCATCCCCCCTGCGGCGTTTGTTCTCTGAATGCGCAAAGGCGCCCGAGCTTTCGCTCATCGCCCATCGCCCGATAGTGACGATGGAACCCGGAACGAATAGAAGGCAAGACGAGGTGCCACATATAGAAGGCAAGACGACGTGCCACATATGCGATTAAACGTTTTTTTTCGTATTACGCCGCACAAACGTACGCCTCCTGTTAATTTATGAAACCCGTTTCAGTTCCAAAAAACAAACCCGGCACGCTCGCCCACATCTCCACAGCAGTCGACTCCGCCCACAACGACTCCACAAGGGACAAGCGACGACGACACCCCTGGCTGGAGTTATCACACACGAGAAGCGGTTCACCCTCCATGAAGGACGTACCCAACAGAGAAGATCGCGCTAGCCGGAGCAAGGCCGTCGGCGACCGCGACACGCCTAGCGGCGAACGCACCGGAGGCAGCAGCAGCGCCAGCAACACCGGTGGCTCAAGCATGTCGGCATCGCCATCTTCCGGAGGTTCAGGGCAGGCCTCTCAATCTGGAGGTTCGGCTTCGTCGAGAGAGGGACACCGAATCAAGCGCGGGAGAGAGCACACCCCGAAGACCGGCCACGGGTCTGCCAAGGTGAGAGCGCTCAACGACCTTTGTTTTGTTGTGATAGGGCTTATGTTCCGTGTTTCGAATATAAGAGTGTTTGCGATAGAAGTAAAAATATATATATACTTTCCTTCCGCTCAAAAAAGTGAATTCCCTTCCCCTCATGGTTTCGGTGTGTTTGCGATAGAAGTAAATAAAATCCTGCAGGCGACGCCTCCAAAAATAATGCGGCAAACGAAACAAACAACGAAAACAAAAAGTAGCGTACGAGAGGAACGGCAGCCAAGCAACGGTGGCGGCGGAAGGGGTATGACCGCAGTGCCGCAGCTGCAATCCCACGACCGCAAGCAGCAGCACCGGTGGCTGCAGCTATGTGGCGGCAGCCCCAGCAGCAGCGGTCGCCCCAGCAGCAGCGGCAGCCCCAGCAGCAGCGGCAGCAGCAGCAGCAGCAGCAGCAGCAGCAGCAGCAGCAGCAGCAGCAGCAGCAGCAACAACAGCATCAGAGCAGCAGCAGAGCAGGAGAAGCAACAACTTCCGTTTTTGCTTTTCTCGATTTTGCGTCCAACTATTCTTGTCGTCGTGTGCTGCTCCTGCTGCTGCCCACGATCTACGCGCGACACCGCGCCGGCACGCTCCGCTCCAAGCCCGCCCGGGGCCCGACATATATAGACCGTGGCGGCGCGCCGCCGCTGCTGCTAGTGCTGCTAGTGCTGCTACCGCAGTGTGGTGAAATTGAAATGATACACGGCGATCTGTCATCCTGTCGCGCTCTACAAGCAAGGCGGTAAGACTACGTCTCCATACGAGCACGACTCGTACGAGTAACTCGTACTCGTACGAGTAGTTCTTCTGAACAGCGCATCCTCCACGACACCAAGCCGGCGAGAGCGTACCGTAGCGGGCCGCCAGCAGTCCGCCGGCGCCCCGTCAGCAAAATCCAGCACCGCTTGTCCGTATCATACTGTAGCACACCTCTCGAGCCTCTGTGCTCCCACCGGTTGTTGTGTTGTGTAGAGCAAGCAGCAAGGTTGGCGCCTATGGGAGACATCTTGGAGACATCTCCCATAATTTGTGGCGTTCTGCGTCGGTAGAATGCTAGGTGTGTGTAGGCCAATGAAACTGAGAGCCAAAAGTTACCGTAACTTTTGATCAAAAACGTACTTCTCTAAAGTACTTTTTTTGCCGTTTTTTAAAAACTTTACCGCAAATCCTTCCTTCGGGAGAATTTTTAAAAATCAACCCAAACACTTTCTTCTGCTTCTGCCACACCCAGCGCAGTCCCACTCAGCACCGGTTCCCCACACTGATTTGTCGCGATAGCGACCCACCAGTATACCAGCGCAGTCCCATCAGCACCGGTTCCCCACACTGATTTGTCGCGATAGCGACCCACCAGTATACCAGCGCAGTCCCATCAGCACCGGTTCCCCACACTGATTTGTCGCGATAGCGACCCACCAGTATACCAGCGCAGTCCCATCAGCACCGGTTCCCCACACTGATTTGTCGCGATAGCGACCCACCAGTATACCAGCGCAGTCCCATCAGCACCGGTTCCCCACACTGATTTGTCGCGATAGCGACCCACCAGTATACCAGCGCAGTCCCATCAGCACCGGTTCCCCACACTGATTTGTCGCGATAGCGACCCACCAGTATACCAGCGCAGTCCCATCAGCACCGGTTCCCCACACTGATTTGTCGCGATAGCGACCCACCAGTATACCAGCGCAGTCCCATCAGCACCGGTTCCCCACACTGATTTGTCGCGATAGCGACCCACCAGTATACCAGCGCAGTCCCATCAGCACCGGTTCCCCACACTGATTTGTCGCGATAGCGACCCACCAGTATACCAGCGCAGTCCCATCAGCACCGGTTCCCCACACTGATTTGTCGCGATAGCGACCCACCAGTATACCAGCGCAGTCCCATCAGCACCGGTTCCCCACACTGATTTGTCGCGATAGCGACCCACCAGTATACCAGCGCAGTCCCATCAGCACCGGTTCCCCACACTGATTTGTCGCGATAGCGACCCACCAGTATACCAGCGCAGTCCCACCAGCACCGGTTCCCCACACTGATTTGTCGCGATAGCGACCCACCAGTATACCAGCGCACTCCCACCAGCACCGGTTCCCCACACTGATTTGTCGCGATAGCGACCCACCAGTATACCAGCGCACTCCCACCAGCGCAGATACCGCGTAGTGATTTCGAGCGATAGCTCGCCACCAGATTGCCATCGCACTCCCACCAGTGTCCCTGTGTGCTGTGCGTGTGTATGCTGTGCGTTTGTATGCTGTGTGTGCTGTGTGTTAAGGGTGTGTGCTACCGTGTGGGTGCTGGTCTCCCTGTGTGCTGTGTGTTATGGGTCCTGTGTGTCTCCTGCTGTGCTGCTGTCTGCTGTGTTTGTCCTGTTATGCTGCTGTGGGTTGTGTCCCTCAGTCCCGTATCTGCTTTTGCCTTCATTTCACATGGAAACCCCCTGGACGTGTGTATACCACATACATCCGTCTCCTTTTGGAAATGTTCGTCTCATTTCTGGTTCCCCGGGGCTGATTATACAGTACCCCTATGATTTTCACTATGCACCGTGTGTGGAAACCCCTTACATCGGAAATATATATTTTGCTTTCTGCGCTCTCACACTCTGCCATGTGGCTTGCTGCTATCGCCCCTGCTTTAACTGCGGTCGCTAGTGCTCTACTAAACCGACGCGCACTCGGTGGTGGCCACCTCTCTGGTGCCCTCCTCCCATGAGCATATATACCGCATACGAGTAGCGATTTTGAGCGATAGCTCGCCACCAGATTGCCATCGCACTCCCACCAGTGTCCCTGTCTGCTGTGCGTGTGCATGCTGTGCGTCTCTATGCTGTGTGTGCTTTGTGTGAAGGGTGTCTGGTGTTGTGTGGGTGCTGTACTCCCTGTGTGCTGTGTGTTACGGGTCCTATGTGTGTGTCCTGCTGCTGTGCTGCTGTGTGTGTCCTGCTGTACTGTTGTGTGTTTCCTGCTGTGCTGTAATCTGCTGTACTGCTGTGTGTTTCCTGCTGTGCTGCTGTGTGTGTCCTGCTACTGTGTGTTGTGTCCATCAGTGCCGTTCCTGCTTTTGCCTTCATTTCACACCCAAACGCCCTGAACGTGTGTATA
>MEHQ01002436.1:6956-19680 GCA_008828725.1 Saccharina japonica
CCGCCCCCCCGCCCCCTCCCCTCTCACTCTGCCAGCTTGACCTTTCAAGCTCTCACGCATTTAATATGAGAACATCTATATGTCTTCCACTTGGTGGATGAATCCTGATCCTGGGTCGAAGCACTACGACTAGATACAATACCTGCTGCACCCTTCTTTCTCTCTCGACATGGCTAATAACTAATAACACCAACTACATCAATCAGTACATCCACACATCCACACCCTGTGTCTGTCCTGATTCGTAATAATCCTTTAGAGATACAAATTATTCTGTGGTCCCAGACTAAGACAGAGAAAACCAACAAACAAAATGAACGCAAATTAATGGGTAAAGCAAGTGAAATGTCAACGTACCGGGTACCGGGTGTGTGTGTTCTTCTCACATTGAACCTTCCTTTCTACCCGCGGGTACGAGAACACAACGACACGAAAAGCCGGACCAAAAAAATAAGAAAAAAATACAATAACAAAAAAAAGGAATTATGAAATCAGGTATCATATATACAATATTTGGGTAAAGGGTGCGTATTCTATTGAGTACACACAGGGGAGGAGAATTGATTGAATGAGATTGGTGGTATTCGACGAATTGCGTCAGCTTTTTCATTCTGAATGAATAACGCCCTGCGCATTGTCGGAAGGCAAATCATATAATAATAATATGAAAATGAAACTCAATACAAATGACGCAAGGAGACAGAAGAAAAGCGCCCCTAGTGCTTGCTGTAGAAGAAACTCATACGCGCCCAAGAGTAACATATAACTGCCGCACGGGCGAAGCAACACGAATAAGAAGAGAGAGACACCGGCATAATAGGACGGCGGGGGGGAAAGGAAACAAAGAAAAGGAGAAACAAGGCAAAAAGCAAGAAAGAAGACACAAGAAGAGAGAAAAAGAGAAAAACCGTTCTCAAGGCGATGATAGTAACAAAAGTTCCCGTCTCTGCTACATAATAAACCGATGGGGGGAACATATGCCACACCTTCGTCTATACCCTGAATAGTCGTAGATAAGATGCAGATCACACGACGAGACGATCCAAATATATATGTCAACAAAACATCCAGAAATAAATCGGAAAGGGGGGTCGAAGATGCGGCTATTCGAAATAAAGAAGAGATAACAGATCTACCCCCCACACCTCGAAATGAGGCTACAAGAAGCTTCTGACAAGAAGAACGAGAACACCCACCATCATACAGCTGAAACACGAAGCTCGGGTCGGCAATACACTCACTCGTGAGCTGCCAACAGTAAGCAGGCTATGTGTGGGAGAGAAATGCGAAGGCCAGCAGAGCTGGCGAGCCACGGAGCACGACGAGAAGATGCGGAAAAAACGAACTCAATCAAGGAAGACAAAAAGGGGAATATAATACGTAGGGACAAAAGATAAAAAAAAAGAAGGCACGCTGCGAAGCATCAAAGAAAGGCCCTTAACATAATAATATGGACCTGGAAAGGCTACATATAGCGTAGGACCAGAACTATAACTAGACCGAGCCAAAAAAAGGAGAGACGGCGACGGAGAGGTCGGTCAAAAGTAGGCGCAAGGGCGCGGGGAAAAATATCGAAGAAGGCTGAAGGGCGGTACGAAAAGAGAAACGAGAAAAGAGACACGCTGCAAAGCTGCAAAAAGCTGCAAAACTTGAAAAAGGGGGCGGGTCTACAACGCACTGGCAGGTACAAGTGCATACAAGAACATAAGACCTGCTATTACATACTGGCTGTTATCACATGACAACCGTGATACAGAACAGATCACTTACTCCTAGATGAGTAATGCCTACTGATGTAGCGTAGTACGAGCTACTTTGTAGCAGATGACCCTGTGTTATCCAGCGGCGACTCTATGATACCGAATACTGCTATAATAGGTGTCATATCTAACACAGCGTGGGGGCAATACTGGTCTGAAACGTGGGACCTGGAGAAGCTCGTATACATAGATAGGCGGCAGGCACATCATCACTATATTTAATAGGGCAAGCTTAAAAAACAGCGAGGTAAATTCACCCCGAAAACATGTACGTACTACGTAGGCCGAGAAAAGAGGTCAATAAGGAGAATTAATGAATGCCTCATACACCGCAAAATTGGAAGAAACATGCACTTACTACTGTACGTGTCCTAAATAAAGCAAGTATACTGCAGTAGTACCACGTGGTTTATGCGACCGTCACAAAGAGGAGGCACAGGCACGGCGGAAACGATGGTGGTGGTGGTGGTGGTGGTGGTGGTATAATTAATTGAAGCAAAACCACAAATCTCTCCCAAAAAGACGATATTCCGCACGGACGGACGGGTAGACGGTGGTACGTGTGATGTGATTATATATAGAGGAAGTTCGAGTAGTAGAATCACAAACGAATCAAAACGAAACAAAACAAAACAAAACAAAGAACAACCGAAAATACATCCGAGAAAGTGCACTATTAATACGACAACTGAATGAAGTTCGGCGCGACCTTCGCCGGAGAGGAAGCAAGAGCGGAACCGGAACGGATGTACATCCTACATGAAATGAGGACATATAAAATCCTCAAGTACGCGCGATCGAAGTATTACGCTCAGCTACGTAGCAAAGATGAGATTCGACGAAATCCTCGAGCTCACAGCTGTTGTTTTCGTTGTTGTTTTTTAATATAGTGGTTAGTAGTAGTTGATGGGACACACTGCAACCAATTGTATAGTATATACGTATACACGCCCGAAGAAGAAGTGTCATTGGCCGAAATAAGGCACGAGAGAAAATGCAATGCACGCTGACAGGCATGAAGTAAGCAGTAGTAGTAGAGAGTAGAGAGAGTGTCTGTAACGTCGGCTCTGAGAAGATATATATACTCGTAGCGATGAGAGCCTTTATTAGTCGGATCGGAAAAAAAAAAAAAACGAAACACCGGGGCTAATATATTGTTATACGACTGGGTGAGACAGAGTATTCCCTTTGCAGGTTTGTTTACCAAAGAAAGCCAGACTAGTCGCAAAAAAATCGAAGGAACAAGAAACCAGAACTTTGGTACAGCAGTACAACAGAAGAAGTAGTAGGCGGGACATTTGAGAGCTACACGCCGGAAAAAGCTACGTACACAGCGGGGGCCAAAGACGTGGGTACCTACTTACAAACTCTTTTACGCGTCAGGGTCATTCCTCCAAAAAAAAATCAGATACATACATACATACGTTGAGGCCAGAATGGCGCTACGAAAAAAAGTCGAAAAAAAAAGTGCTATAATATGGAAGCCTACTTACTGTCGTAGAATCCCAAAGGTCCCAAGTGATGATGTGGTAGCTTTGACCCGCTACCGAGGGCTGCACCAAAAAAAAAAAAAAGAAGCTGAAACGGGACGGGGTCCATAATAACGTGAGACTCTTATTATGTACGTACGGGGGGGAGCATTTTTTTTTTTTTTTTTTTTTTTGTGTGTGTTTCATTTTTCTCCATCCCATGTATTATCTTCGCCTTTCTTTTTCTACAGTAGTAGTAATAATAGCTCCCTCTTTATTACGGCCGACCATAGTAAATATAACCTACAGCAGTACACACTAAAACTTACATGTTTTCCTATTTTTACGACCAAAATTTGGTTCTATTTACTACGTACGGTCCTCCGTACGTAATAGTCGTACGTATATATAATACTCGTAGGCTCTTCTACTCCCCCCTCGCTGCGAGCCTTCCTTGCATTTTTATCGCGCGAGAAGGTTTCAGCACTTACTTACTTATTACTCCACTTTCTTCCCTCCTCGTCGACTCTCTCGCAGCATTGTGCCTGTACGTACTCACACGCTACTACACTACCTAGGGCGCTCTCGACAGTAAGTAGTAGTTGGTGTCATTTTTTGAGAAAAAAAATCTCCCTATTATCCTATTATAGTTATTATTATGGAGGACCATAGTGAATTACTCGTAGGACCAACTAACTATTATTATTGTTAGTAAAAATAGGTAAATATACAGGTTTTTATGTGTGCCATAGGTCCCTATTTACTATATGGTCCACCCTCCTACTGTAGTAATAGCTGTCTTCGTAGTTAACTGCCACGACCACCGGGGCTATGATGGCTTATAATGGATACCAGCAAAAAAAGCGATTGCGCAGCGAACTCTTCCAACCACTTGTTTTTTAGACCATTAAATGGTACGTATCATGCCAAAAAGATGTATGTATGTATGTATGTATGGGGTCGTCCTGAGAAAATAGTCGTGCAAAACTTGAGGCAATAATAATAAGGCAGGAAGTATATCCGGCGAGCGACACGGGGAACTGAGAAATAGCACATATCGTATCATCAGCTTTTTTGTCTTGCAATTAATTCGTCGTATTTCGAAAGTTATTACGTAGCCGAAAACAGATTGGACAAACTGTACTGCACGGACCATGCTCGTAGCAGAGTGCGATAGCCTGTGAAACGGGCGCGGGGGGCTTTTGATATGGTAAAAGGCTCCGACAGCCTATCTATACTACGTAGCGTAGAAGGACTACATACTTCGTATACTATTTATAGCAAAAACCACGGCAAAGCCATTAATCCCAAAACGACTGTACGTCTGTACGTAGGTACGTCGGGAAAAAAAGCAAACGAGGCATGCCACGATAGCCGTGCGCCCTGTTTTTTTTTCTGAGCTGCTCACTTAAGGAGCTCCATACGTCGCCGAACAAAACTGGATTCATTTGGAGGAGAATAAAAGTGCGTACGAAACGAACAAGTTCATGACCTGAGTCCTTCGTTAAAAATATTGCAACACAAGGGAGAAAGTCCAACGGCGAGTTTGGATTGAGGAGCCCGATCAATAAAACCCTTATAGAACTGCAGTCCCGTTTTGGGGACAAATCACTCTAATTCTAAGTAATTTGTCCCCAAAACGGGACTCCAGTCCTATAAGGGTTAAGAAAACGTTTCCGCCCAAATTAGAGTAATTTGTCCCCAAAACGGGACTCCAGTCCTATAAGGGTTAAGAAAACGTTTCCGCCCAAAAGTGTCACTGGGACTGCCTCTATCGTAGACCTTACCTTACCTACACTATGGGGCTGTCAAGCCGGGGGTCGGGGGGTGGGGGCGGGGGTGGGGGAGGGGGGGGCAGCCGTATGTAATGCATATGGAACTCCATCACATTCCCGCCATAGTTAGGTAGGGTTGATAATACGTATATAGGGTATAGGGATGACGATTTCGGCCCCCCGGCTACTACTGATGATACGTAACAATCGCTGACATATCATAATAACAATCAATCGCTGACATAACATGAAGAATGCGGGGCGTCGGGATTTGTTTTTCGTGGGCCCTTTACCAGAGGCAGGTACATACATATTGGTATATATCATACGTACATACTACATATAAACCAGGTACACATATATATATATATATATTGGTATTCGCTATTTTTTGTCCCGTTTCCCGTTTCTTGTCGGAGTTTAGACACACAAAATCAACCATTTTTAGTTGAAGCTGGTAGGGGGGGGGGTCGGGGCCAAGTCGTAAACAAACGCGATTGCTACACACACACTGGTTGATTCTTGACCTTGTTCCGAAAATCCCGGGGCCCTCGAAAACGCATGCCGTCAGGTACATATATATGCTAAAGTACCAATCTGTCCCTAAATATAAGAACCGTTTTAATTCAATATTAGTGTAAAAAAGATTGTTATATTTCGGTACAGGTTTGTATGTTTTAATAGAAGGGCGGGAGAGACTTATGTATGGCATTATGGTTGTACTACAGTTCAGTAGGTAGGTACTGGTTGTAGAGTTCTTAAATGACAACACCCGCGTCATCGGCAGCATTCACTTATTGATTTTATTGGTTTATTTATTTCTGTTTCTAAGAATCGTCTTTCTGGTTGAGGGAAAAATAAAATTTTGGGGAAACAAAAAAACTTATTATTAGAACAAAGTATTTGTAGTACGATTTATTATGATGTTGCCCTGTCTGTGTACCGGGAGATTACCCGGTAGACACCGATCGGTAGACACCGGTAGAAACGGGACAAAGGCAGCCTGACTGCGCCTGTAATTGAAACTGCTACGATGTTTCTTTCTATATTCGTAATTAAATTAGGAACGCCTAACACCCGCGGTTTTCTCGACGGAACTTTACGCACACTACGAAGACGTCGACGATTTATTATACCTTCATCCCGCATACATATGATACATGCCGATATATCTCTCTTCGAAACACCCCCCCCCCCCCCCCCCTCCTTCCCCCTGGAATGTTCCGAGAGTTTTCTGGAGAGAAGAGAATGTTTTATTCGTTTTTTTTTTTTCCCCGAAATTTACATGTAACAATGTTACCAGTATATAATTGCACGCGGTATATAGTTCCTGTGGGCAGGGGGGGCTGCTACTTACTACTACTACTTTGTTTCTGCCCATGGAGGTTTTCCACGTTTTGTTGTTATCGTGACGACCAAATAAAGACCCCCCCCCCTCTCTCTCTCCTCCAGATGAACGAAAATGGACCCTCATCAGACGGCGAATGGGGGGGGGGGTGTAGTTCTTCATTTTCATGCATGGCCGTAGTCGTGTGACCATAGACCCTCGCATCTCTACAATGCCGGGACGGAGCATGTATGTCGGGGTTTTCACCGACCAGGCAGAGGCAAATAATACTGCTGTACACCAACCAATCAATCGTCGACGAAAGTATAATTACCTACGTCATGTTTCTAGAAGTTAACCTTTCTTGTAGAAGTTAATTTAAGCTGTTAGGCTACTGGTAAAAAATGTCAACAATCGCCTGCTCGTACACCCAACTAAGGCCTTACAAAAGTCGCCACCCCCCCCCCTCCCATCAATCCATTCTCTCTAGGCACCATGTAATAATACCCCCCCAGCCCTTGAATATATATATTTATGGTTGGGTTGGCGTCGGTTGGCAACGACGCTGTAAAACACGCCACTCGCTGCGTGAGCTAGACAACCAGGGTGCCGTTTTTTTTTGTTATTTTTGTTTTGGCGGTCACCAAAGCTGGCGGTCGAGTTAGATCATTTGTGCGGGTGGAGAACCTTTGCTCCGCACATAGGAAATTATCGTATAACGTAGTGTGTATATGGTAAGGCACCCGCGAGGCAGTTACATAGTGCTCCCATTGCTGCCTCAGGAAGTGGCCACACCATAAATTAAATTAAGTCACTGAAGCTGTCGTCCATATGCAAGTCCGCCTCACAGGCGGTTCTTAGCAGGATGCAGCTCACCCTCCATGCGACTCGCCGAATACCTCACGGCGCTTCGCGCTTGGTGCAAGCAATGTTTGCCTGGTTGGTGAAACCCCAACGTGCTCCGTCCCGGCATTGTAGGGATGCGAGGGTCTATGATCATACGACTACGGCCGTGCACGAAATGGGTACACCCCCACCCCCCCGGTGCTAGCAATGTATGCCTGGTCGGTGAAAACCCGACATGTTCCGTCCCGGCATTGTAGGGATGCGAGGGTCTATGGCCATACGACTACGGCCATGCATGAATATGAAGTACCCCCCCCACCACCCCCCCCGCTCCCGCCACTAGATAGGCCGGGTTTTCAGGTCCAGATCGGATGTACGGGTCGACGTGCCAAAGCGAGAAGCAGTTAATTCCATTTTTATGGGGACCCAGGGAGAACATTTTTCAGGTTCGACATGTAGGTGGGGAAGTATTGTATGCACCACGACCACCACCACAGCAAAACGCTCCTTTCTCCTATAGATACGCTCCGCTAAATATTTCCGAGAGAAAGAGAACATCCCATACACACCAATTATGACACGGTCCGTCTGCTGTACTGACTGTTGTTGTTGCTGTCAACTGTACGCTGCCGTTACTCGTATTTTCGTGGGCAATGTGGTTGTGATATTGATAGGGGGTCGTAGTGTCAGGTCCTGTTCATTGTGGACCGCTGTTTGTCGCGATAGATTGATGCGTGAATGGAATAATGTCGACTGCATCAATACTAATTAGGTGTTGTTCGCAATTCCTATACGTACGAGCTCAAGGATTTCGACACCCGCCCGCGACTCGCGAGATACATACATACCCGGATTCAATCATCAACAAGGGGGAGGGAGGGAGGGAGGGAGGGGGGTAAGGAGGGAGGGTGGATGGATGTGGAGTGGAAACTATAATCGATCGTCGCCGACGAGAGCAGAAATGGGCCTGTTGTCTGCGGCTGTTGAGCTTCTTGTTTTTGGCTGTTTGGCTGTGTCATGTGTGTGGTAGACTAAAAGCCCCGCCTCACCTTCTCCCGCCAAAAGTTTCGTTTTCAAGGTTGCGGAGGGAAAGAGGCGCTACTACTCGTAGGTGGTGGTTGTTGTCGGAAGTTGTGGACTACGATTAACCTGACGGCTGGAGTTCGAATCTCGGCATGATGTGCCCTCGATCTCCCGAGGACCAATGAGCGCCCCAGCAATAACGGGTAGTAGGGTGGACCGTAATTGGACCGAGTCCTACGGGCACAGACAATGTTCCAGCCTACAAAGTTTTTTTAGTGGGTGAGCTCGCGCGAGCCCCGCGCACTTAATTCGACCCGGCGAGTCGACGAGAGAGGGAAGAAGAGTGAGTGCTGAATTAACTATTTTCTCGCGATGAAAATGCAAGGGACGTGTCGCACGCGTACTAGCGGGAAGCGGGGAGAAGATCCTATACTTATAGCGACCCTGGATCCGAGTTTACGTCTAGGAGGGGGAGCAAAAGCAGGAGCAAGAAGGTCAGGGATGATAAATGGAATGGAAGATATGACAAGAAAAAATGACCCAGGAGGAAAGGGATGTATTAGAGGAGGAGATGAGGAAAATAGACGAGTGTGACATGGAGCAGTTTGGTACACTAAATAGTAGCGAGAAAACAATCGCTATCTTAGGAGATAGATGGTGGCCACAGGCGGCGAAACAGGAAGGGGATAAGATTAGCAAAAAGTTTCTTTGTAATATATGGAAACAACGTAATGAGCGCCCAAATGTTGGAGGTGTCTCTATTAGGAGTAGGAACGGTGCTCCGTCTCGAAAGGGATGCGTGGCCAATGGTCAAATGACTAAGGCAATCAACAAATGAGTACCCCCCCCCCCCCCCCCCCCGCGCGCCCCCGGAGAGTAGATGGCTCCTTCCCTCGGGTGGCTGGCTTATACGGGGGCGACGGGTTAAACTCCGCTGTAGGACTGATTTTCCGTTTTTGGGGAAAGCTTGGAATTATGGTCACATTTGCATTTATGTGCAGTGCCATACTATTTACGGGGGACCATCATGTATAGTAAATACATAGGACCAACGGTACACACGAAAACCTCTATATTTCCCTTTGTTTACCAACAATATTTGGTCCCCCATTTACTCCGTCAGGTCTTTCGTCATAACAGGGGGTATAAGCTCCACCGCACTTACTTCCACGCATTTTGTAGGTGGAAGAAGGAAGTTTGGTTGAGCTCAAGCTTTTTACTTTCTTCACCAAATCCGTCGGAGGACTGGAAATAAAAAAAAAGTTGAAAAAAAAAAAAAAGAACAAAAAAAATCAAGGCTGCTATGATGCGTAAAATATGTGCTGGTTGTTTTGCGGTTGTGAGGTTTCGTTTTGACGGGAAACATATACCGCTGCTTTTCAATCTTGCTGATGTGCGGTGTTGTTAAGGGCTTTGTTTCTGACAAAAATAAAATATCCGACGACAGAATATATACCTCAGTCGCTGGCTGCCGTCAACTCTGTATATATAGAGAGAGCTATTTTTGACCACGTCGTCTCTTTTCACTTCACAATCAAAGCATCATAATATTCCATGTACTTCGAAGTATATTTTTTTAAGCGGGAGTACACGCCGTGTATATGTGACCTCCCTTGAGTTCCACAACTGTCAGGCTTTGTTCCCCTCAAAACCGGTACCCGTAGTTGGCGCGATGGAAGTATCGCGAGCAGGTTGCTTGCAAAAAGATGAGTTTCGACGAAATCTTCGATCTCACAGCTTTGTGTGTGTGTGTGTTTTTTTTTCTCTCTCTAAATATTGGAAGCACAAAAATCAACGTATTTGTTGACGAAACACGCAGCATCGCAAGAGAGAAAGGTTGTCTCATGTCTCATCAGAGACAGCCTGTTGTTTGGAGGGCAACGGGTAGAAATATATATACCAGTGGATTGAAGAATTACAACGGGGGAGGGAGTTCCACACAGGAACAATGGAATGTTTATTACGGGAGTATTAGTACTGGAAATTGTTTTCCGGCATAGAAGGGAACACAGGCACAGCTAGGAACAGACGAGCTTGAAACAGGAAACCGAGTACGTAGAGCAGCGGGAGCAGCGAGATAACCACAAAGTCCACACTAGTTATCGGGCGAGGACCGGCACACGAGCAGGGGAGAGGCAGGCACCGAGTAGGGAGCGGCAGAGAACCGCCGAGCATCGTTGTTTTGTAGCATGTGTCTAATGGGGTGTCAGGGGGGGGGGTCGGACGCAACGACCTCACCCTCTATAATAGTCGCTAACCACTCTGGGCGAAATTATAAGGACCGTTTAGACAATAATCTGAAGACCAAACGGTCCTTATATTTACGCCCAGAAGCGACTCCGAGGCTTGACCCCAGAAAAAAAAAACAAAGGAACAAAAACCAAAGTTGAAAACAAAAAAACAAAAAAAACGAACGGGACGGGTCCACACAAAAAAGACACAAGAAAAGAGCGCAAGAAAAAATATCGTCGTCGTCGTCGCTCGAACCATCCAAATCCATCTATATCCATCCATCCATTAATTAATTCATTTGGCCGCGAGAAAAAAAAAACAGCCACCAAAAAAAAACAAGCCTCCCCTACTTCTTATGTAGAACCAAACCATCCCCCCCCGAGTTTTTTTCCGTCGGCCGCAACCAAGGCGGACCGACCGGGCAAAAAAAACATGCTTAAGGCCGTCCGTGGGCACCATATTGCCTTATATTATCTGGGGGTCTGTCTTCCTGAGCACATTTCTTCCGCACCGGACCGGCACTAGTATAATAATAGGTGATAGGTGCGCCCCCCCTGTCGATGCTCCTACTAATATCTCAAAAAACGCACGCGCTCCTTTTCTAAACGCTACGTAGCTAACGCGCAAAATTTCCAGCCCACCGATAACAACACCCGGCCAAAATAAAAAAACGATACCGTGGGGGGGGGGGGGGGGGGGGTGGGGGGGGGGTGTACTTGGGGTTGTTTTTTTTTTATTTTAAAAAAAACCTCATTGTTTTTTTTTTTTGTTTTTTTTTGGCGCCAAAAAAAACGGCCCGTAGTCATTGATGACCATAACCCTCGCATTCCCTACAGATAGCCGGGAACGGAAAGCGCGTTGGGTTTTCAACCAAACCCAGAAGCCAGACATTGCTTTGCACAAGCGCGAATCAACGCCGTGGGGTATTGGGCGAAGTCGCAATGGAGGTGAGCTGGCATCCTGCGCTAAGAACGGGGGGGGGGGGGGCGGGGGGGGGCGGGGGGGGGGGGGCCCGGGGGTACAATAGATAAGTGCTCCTGTGAACGGCGAAGGGGTCTTTTTCTTGGTCGTCGCCACAGCCACGCCACCTCCATCTAATCTGCCCTATATGGCGAAAAAACGAAACAAAACTGCAGCAGCAGCAGCAGCAGCCATGCGGTCCCCCAGCAGCAACAAGCGAGGCTGCTTACTACGCACGGCGCTGCCTCCTACGCACGACGCTGAGCAGCAGCAGCAGCAGCAGCAGCAGCAGCAGCAGCAGTAGCAGTAGCAGCAGAAGTAGCAGAAGCAGCAGCGTTTTCCTCCAACAACGAACGGGGCTGCTGCTTTACCACTACGCATGCGCACGCCATGCGTGTCCTGAAAGCACAACAACAAAAAAACAACTTGCCAAGCGCAATCGCAGGCGAAAGCGCAAAGGCGCGCGCGTGCTCTCAAATCAACTCAAGTGGCTGCTGTTCTTCCTGCCCCCAACTCGCCCAAAAGCCCGCTTCAGCACTTATTGTCTAGTACATGCGAAATGCTGTTATGTATGTATTCCACATCCAATTCATACCTATTATATCTGTCCAAAATATAGCAGCGGCAAGTTCTCACACATAAGTCAACCCTCCTCCCCTTCCCCCCTCTCCGCCCCCCCTCCGGTTCCCCAAGGAGCTTGTTTTCTCAGCGCTGTTGCAAAAAACAAACAGAAACCCCGGTCTAAAATGCTCGACCCCTTCTGGAAACGACCAGGAAACACCGGGCCAGCGCTCTACGTGCTTTTGGCGAGACGCCCATTTTTCCGGCCCGCCATTCCACAACGTTCCTTGCATACCACATAAGAGGTATCTATCAACCGAGCCAGATATTTCAGCCCGCCTGCCCGGGAGTCATGAGCATGTTATTTCCAACCCCATTCACAGCCGCGTCGCAAAAGCGCCACAACAGAGGCACGCACCGATTGATTTCCTATTTTTCCGTTCAGCGCAAGTTGGGGAGGGGGGGAAGGAGGGGAGGGGACGGGACGGGAACCCCCCCCCCCCCCCCACCCGGCCCCCCCCNCCCCCGCCTCTACTTTGTCACTCCCCAGAGTCCCCCTCTCCTCCATAGTAGGCGGTTCTTAGTAGGGTGCGGATGAAGGTCAACCTTTCATGTCACTCGCCCCAACACCTCACGGCGCTTTGCGCTTTTGGTGCAAGCAATGTCTACCTGAATCAGTGAAAACTCGACGTGCTCCTTCCCGGCATTGCAGGAATACGAGGGTCTTATGGTCATACGACTACGGCCAAGCATGACAAGAGGTCCCCCCCG
>MEHQ01001713.1:0-18235 GCA_008828725.1 Saccharina japonica
CGGACCGACTACGTTCTGTGCACTGCTGTGTGCCCCGCTGCTGCTGCTGCTACTGCTGTGCACCGCTGAACTGCTGCCTGCTGCTGCTGCTGCTGCTGTTTTTGGCGTTGGGTTATCAGGTTGGGCAAGGCGGCAGAGTGCCCCCCCGCATGGCCGTGTCTACGACCGCTGGTTCTGACGGTGCCAAGGAGGTCGTCACGACTACCTGGGAGGGGGACGGGGAGGGGGAAGCGGAGGAAGAGGATAAGGTGGTGGTGGTGATGGTGGGGGAGGAGGTGGAGAAGGTAGTGGTGGTCATGGTGGGGGACGAGGTTACCGTCAAGGAGGTCTCGAAGGGGAAAAAGGGGGCCATGGCCTGGGTGAGGACGGGCGTTTCCCGCATGACCAAGAAACCTACTGCTGTTGCTGCTTTTGCTGGGGGCAAGGGGGAGGAGACGGACAAGTCTGGCCTGCTGGGTTGGGTCGGGAAGAGGCGAGCGACCAACCCTTCTGCTGCTGCTCCTCCTGCCACCGCTGCTGATGCTGCTCTCGCTGTGCCCGCGCACGAGGGAGCTCTGGCCGGGCAGGCCTCAGGGGGACGCATGAGGGGGGTTCGCAACCTGGTGGGAGAGGTCTGGAAGACGATTGCCGGTAAGTACACCACCGATTAATTTTAATAATAATATGATGCTCGCACTGCGCTCTATGTTTGATACCTTGGCTTCCATGCATTTGAATACCTGGTACGAGCGCAGCATTACGGGGCTCCATATATTAATAGTAAATAGAACCAAATATTGCAATATTGTACCAGGTAGGTGAAAGTAGGCAAGTGTAAAAGTACCGTATCGTAGGTCTTATTTGCTATGCCCCCCCGTGATATTAATAGTAATAGTACTATTAATAGTAATAGTACTGCTGTACTGACCTGTAGATAATACATACTGCTGCACTCGTAGATTGCAGTTGCTCGCTCGAGGACGCTTTACGCTTGAAAGAAAACCCGAAACATCGAAAATAGTTAACCGGTGCGTATACTATATAGCTGCAACCACTGCTTCGAAGGCTTACGTACAGATATAACGGGGGGCTATATCAATATTAAATGGAACCTACGGTATAGACGAAAACCTGTTTTGTCCAACAATATTTGGTCTTATTATATGATATTGACTATGGCCCCCCGTAATAGCAGTAGTATGGGCTAGAGGTGGGCACCGGGAGGCGGGACAAAAAAAAAAACGGAAACCGGATAACGAGGCGTTATTATCAGAACAAAAAACCGGATAAAACCGGGTTTTTTCAGCCGGTTTTAACCGGTTTTTGGAAAGCCGGTTAAAACCGGTTGGTAACGTGAAACGCCTTCAAATCATTGAACAGGGCGGCAAGTTTGGGTGTAAAACGTGCTGTTTATATGTGGATTCCGAGCCACAACCACAGCGCACGGGGTGACGTGATTCCGAGGTATAAAACATTGTTGTGAAGAAGACATTGCCGATGCACAGGTACTATACACTATTACCTACCGGCTCCTATTAATGGGGCTTTCTTCGCGATTAGTTGCTGCCTTTCTTTTTTTCCTATGCCATTCAGATCAGCGTATTCGGAGGGCTTTCCTGCGCGCGGTCTAACTACACTAAAATCAAGTAAAAATATCCACACTACTTTCAAGAAAAGAAATTCCACACTTATTTCAAGATATTTTGTTTCCAGGCTGAACTCAACTTTTTTTATTCAAAGAGTCCAAAAAAGGTAAAAATATATTCTGCAGATATATCGTACGTGCAAGTTTTGTATACCTTGGTATGATATATGGTTCGATATACAGCAGTACCGGCCCGCTTGTGAGAAAATAACTCAAAAGAAAGTCAGCCTGAGAAATAAAAAAATAACGTAAGAAAGCTCTCAGCCTCGTCAGTGCGTAAGGTTTAAGAAAGTGACCCCTTCCTGTTGCTGGCCTAGGCCCAAGCCACCATTCATTGTACAGCACTATTACTAGGGAAAACGTCTTCTCGAGAACCAAAATAAGAAAGCGCAGCATAAGAAAGTGTGCTTTCGCGCGCGCCCATAATAAGAAAGTCAGACTGAGCCCGATTTCAGGTTACTCGTGAGAGGGCCGGTACTACTACTACTACTACTACTACTACTACTACTACTACTACTACTACTACTACTACTACTACTACTACTACTACTACTACTACTACTACTGGTGTGTGTACACTATTATTAGTACTACTACTACTACTACTACTACTACTACTACTACTACTACTACTGGTGTGTGTACACTATTATTAGTACTGGTGTTGGTTTTATTCGGCACGTAGATAATCGGTGAAAAATTTGTCCGGTGCTACCGGTTTAAACCGGTTTTCCGGTTTTTATCCGGTTTTATCCGGTTTTCGGTGAACCGGTTTAAACCGGCAAAAAGTACGCGTTAAAAAAAAAAAAAAACGTCTAGTCGTACACGCCTGCTGGGTTTCCAAAAACCGGTTCAAACCGTTTTGTTTTTACCGGTGCTCACCTCTAGTATGGGCCCGCCAACAAGAAACGAATAACCTACGAGTATACCTATACTCTGTATGGGCTGCCGTCGACGCCACACGTGAATACATGCCACGGCCTTACGGCCAGGGTATGACGCATGACGCACTAGGCATTAGTTTAGGCAGTGGGGCAAGCCTGACCTGACTACTGTTGTGCAGGGTTCACTCTGGTTACTCTTGAGATCACTCACACGTGCTTGGTTACGAAGTTCTGAGCAAGAGGGCAAGTATTCCTCTTCTCAGAGGCATGTATATATAGTAACGCCCCCGCAACAATAGAGGGGAAACGGGGATACCATACCATACCATTATAACCTTATTGTGGCACCAGCCTTGAGCAACCTTGTGCATATTATTGCTTCGTACGTACATAGGGTATGTTACGGGATTTAGTGTGGCGCTCGCCGCCGAGGGCGATTTCTTAATCAGATTTGTTCTAGCTTACGCCAGACAGTGAGCCTTATGTTCTTATTGCAGCAGTTAGTTTCTTATTCGTGGGCCTATACTGCTGTCAGACAGCAGCAGTACTTTGTTGCAGATATTCCCCCAGTACCAAGTATGGGCTCTGACCCTGAAAAAAAAGGTCATGGCCCATTAGGATCGTACTTGCCGTGTGTAGCAGTACAAGACAGCAATTAACAGAACGACCACTAAGAAATTTAGGCTGAGATCTGCAGGAAGATAAGAAATTCGGGATTTGCTTTGCTAAGGTCAGCGTAGAACGCCCTATTTCTCAGAGGTAATAATAAGAAGTTCTGTACCTGGTACAGCCTAGGCCAGCACTAAGAAATCCGAGCTGAGATTTGCAGGAAGGTAATAAATTTGAGATGTGATATTTATATACTGAAGTTAGTGTAGAGCGCACCCTTCCCAAGTAAGAATAATAAATACCTGGTACTACAATATCTGGTACAGCGTATGCCAGTATCCATGTTTCTTAGCAATCAGTTCAGGCTAACCCTAAACCCACAAACCTGCCTCGGCTGGCCTTTGGTGTGCTCCGGCTGGCTGTCCTATCCTGTCGTTCTCAGTCTTGCTCTGTTGGCGCTGTTTCGGTCCATTTCATTTTCTTTCATTTCATTTGGTTTTTTCATTGGAGGTCGCATCTCCTCTGGGAGAAGCACGACACTTTCTTTCTTTTTTTGTCATGCTTTTTATTTGGTTGCTTGATTGTTGATTTGCTTCAGTATATTTACTTATATTATTTTTTCTTTTCGCTTTTTTATTTTTCTCTTTTTTTCTCTTGCATGCACCTGGATTGCTAGCAGGGTAGGTCTTGCCTGTCGTATATGGCATTGCATTGTCTGCTCTGCTTACTGCACTGAGTGTAGTATCTCTGTGTCGTAGTTTTGTGACCACAGAACTGGTATCTTTTTAGGATGAAGAATCGGCACGGACACTGGGTGTGCTGGATGTCGACGGGTAGAAAGGAAGGTTTAATGTGAAGAACACACACACACACAAAGAGTAGGCCGGCATTCCTGTTTCTTAAAAATCAATACGAAGTATGTTTGTATATCATACCTGTGGTATTTTGTGCGCATCCCTTTGTCATTGTATCCTCAGACCGGATGGATGGTTGACATGGTGCTGTTCACTACTATTGTACTGTACTTGTTCACTGCTGACGCGCGCCCACCTGCTGTGTGTGTGTAGTTAGCCACTATTAGTGTTCCATTTGCCATCTGACATTTATTATGTTTTTATGTCCATCCCATTTATGATCTTTGCCCTTATTTGTTCTCTCCCTCGTTATTCGTAACTCAGATTCGGGGTCTAAAAGTAGGCTCTTTCCCCCCCTTCCCGCTACGGTACGTGCCTTGCATTTTTATCGCGAGAATATTTCAGCAAATTTTTTCCTCGTCCACTTGCGTCGGATTCCGTGTAGCTTGTATGCGAATCATACCATTTACACATACCTATGTGTGTGTTCTTCACGTCGTTTCTACTCGTCGACATCCGGCATACCCAGCGTCTGTGCCGATTCTTCATCCTAGATAGACACCTGAGTTATGTGGTCACAAAACAACGACACAGACAGAGATACTATGTTGCAATGCTGTGGAGGGGAGTTAACCGCTAGTACTACAGTAGCTGTAGTTTCTTATTCCACACTAAGGCTGAGGGTCACAAAAACGTGTTTACGACTGTACGAGTTACGAACAGAACTATGACGGAAGACCATCCATAGTAAATACCAGTAAATAGGAGACCTACGGTGCCGACAAAAATCTATATATTTACCTCTATATTTACCTATGTTTACTATTGTAGTAATATTTGGTCCTATTTGCTATGATCCCCCGTAATATACAGTAACCGTAACCGTGACTGCTGTAACCCCAAGGCAGTCAGACCCGGCCAGCCATTGCGCAGAATCTGGCCCCATCTGCTGTGATGATCTATCTCATGATGCCACATAAATGATGAAACTCGAAAACAGCACGAGGCAATGTAATGCATCATGCATCATTCGAAAGGTAAAAAAAATGTGCTGTAATAATTACCAGAATTTGCTGCTCCCTCCTGACACTTTTCTTAGTTTTCAAGCCGCATGTCGCGAAACTGCAACACACAGCATTTTTTCCAAGGACTATCATGAGAGTCAACGGGACGGGAATTCCCATAAAGAATGGGACGGGACGGGTATTCCCGTCCCGTCCCATCTTGAAATGTCTCCCGCAATGGTCATGGGAACGGGAGTACGTGCGGGGATAGTGGAACGGGAAGCAAGTGGGACGGGGGAAAGTATCCTGCCAACGGGATGGAAAGTAATGAGACGGGAGAAAGTATCCGATGATGGGATGGGAAGCAAGGTGGGGACGGGAGGACGGGAGGATACTAATTCGGCCATATGGGGAGTACATCCCGTCTCGAAAGCATATGGACATTTCCCGTCCCGTTCCCGCCCCGTCTAGACGCACATGGTCCCGTCCCATCGCGTCACAACGGGAGCAGAAAGACTGACGATGGGATCCCGTCCCGTTGACAACGGGAGCCCAATTTTGTTCCGCCTGCGGCAGGCTAAACACTCCCGTCCCGTCCCACACGGTGCCTGCGGCACCATGATAGTCCTTGATTTTTTCACTCAAGCATGTGAGATGAAACAAAACACGTGTTTTTTTTTACATCATTTGCCATTGTTAGTAGTCAGCCTCCTCTGTCGGCACATGCCAGCTCGCACGGGGTTGCCGTCCCCTCATATTTTTTTGTCTTTCGTCTTCCCTTTGGCAAGCAAGCGCACCGATGATGCAGCCTCTCTCTGGTGGCACTGCTGCTGCTGTTTCCACCCTGGTGTTATTCGTGGGAGTCTGGTGATCTCCTGGGGTGTTATTTGTTTCTGAAGCTCACCCATTTGGTTCGTGGTTGGTCATGTTCAACAATAATAGTTGGTCACAGCAGTGTTGATAGTATTGTCTCAAACCCGCGCTTGTCTTTTGTTCCAGCTCTAACTATTCGATAGCTTTGATTGCTTAGTCGAAAGGCGGCACTCCAAAATAAGCCACGGTCACAACAAGGAGTCAACTACTATTTGTCGACTGACGATACCCCGCCCCCCGGTAAATAGTGTGTGCCGAGAATCTTATCACCCAATATACGTATACAAATTATAGAGTTCGGCGTTTCTACAGCTCGTCAACTCTCATCGAAGTGTGCTTGTTATTAAGTACATGCACTCACTCGCGCCCTCCTTCCGTCTCGTGCTTTGTGCGGTAAGGCCGACTTGCTGTAACCTACGTACACAGAAAGCAAACATATATTCTTGCTGTTTTCAGCAGGATTTGAACCCCGAAGTTCGGCGAACAGAGAACGACAGAGTAGTGCAGTTTATTGATGTATATATTACTATCACGGGGGGGGGTATTATTGTAGAATAAAAAAGCCATCAGAACCCACGATAGACACAAGAAAAGGTACCTCCTATGTTTACACACCACGTGTATTTCGGATTAGTACAGCTGTATATTCCCCGTAATATGTACCAGGTAGTATATACTGTTTGTAGAGTCATTATACTCGCAACTACTGCTGGGTATTGGCAAACGTATTTGAAGGAACACTGCTGTTTTAGGGGACGCGGCGACAGGTCATTGCACTATTAAATAATACTGCCTTTCTTCGCTGGATTTTTCTGGTGCTACGATACGATGATACGGATGCTCGTAGGGGCAACTCCAGTCACAGCTTAAGGCCTAAACAATACTACTACTGTCCGTCTATGACAGCAGCCAGCCCTACAGTATGTTTATAGACGCCATCCGCTCTCAACTCTTTCAGAACTGCACTGTCTAGAAGTGAATATTTCAGTCTAATTCCAAGTGTTTTTCCCCAGATCGGGACTGCAGTCCTAAATGGGTTAAGTGTCCCGTATTTGTTTTTTTTTGGGGGGGGGGGGGTGGTAGTGAAACATCCCCGGCTATGGTCTGAAAAATAATCACGACCTCCTTAAGGTATAACATTAGCGTATTCGAACAGAGAAAAAAAACGCCTGTGTGTATTTCCGGGTTTCAACCGGTTTTGCGTACGTAACCCGAATGAGAAGTTGAGCAAAACGCAGAGAGCGGGGATGGGCCGAAACACTCCCCGGGTTGAACAAATCTCCATATCACGCTGAAATGTTCAGGGTATGGTAATTATGGGATGGGAGTCACGAATCCGTCCCCATATTTGTCGAACTCATTCATACCACCGAGTTACAGCTTCCATAAAACACCCCTAAAGGCGAGGATGGCTGTGGAAAACGTCTGCCAAATCTGCCTAAAACTTGTCGTTTCAAAGGGCTGAAATTTTCGGGAGTGAGTAATTTTGGGGTGGGGGTCACGATTTCGTTGTTGAAATGTCTCAATTCGGCATTCTCGTTGAAAAACGGCTATGTGAAAATGATATTCCGTAAGGATTTTCGAAAATATCAGTGGAGGGTCGACTTTCTTGTCTGGTCGACTTTCCGAGTGACTCTACCCCCCTTAAACGGGCCAATCGGGGTCGATAGGCGAAGTAGTAATCGTAATATTTCAAAAAGCCTGGGAATGTGGCGAAAACAAAAGTTCACAGCGATCGGCACCGATTTTGTTTTGTACTACGTTTTCAAACAACGGATTTGGGGTCCTCAGGCACACCTAAAAAAAACACTCCCTCCCCCTGGTCATTTTTTGGCCTCCCCGACCCGGGACGCCTGACCTATATATGGTAGACATTTTCATTGCGCGCTGCATTCCCTTATTCCGTATGCCCCCCCTCTCTCCTTCCCCCCCTGCCCCTTTCTCTTTCCATAGTCCGGTGAACGCACGGGCTGATCACACCATCAACATCCACGACCATCAACATCAAACTGGATCATCGCTGCGAATAAAGATCCAACGAGGGCCATGGAGATGCCTGATGAAGCGCAGTTGCAAGTCTTCCTCGGGCATGGGCCGCCGCCGTGAGTGGCCTCCTTCAGGAACACCTCTCTCTCTCACACACACACTCTCCATATGAGACTACCTTTTATTTCAGCAACGAGAGAAGACAGGCGTTTTTTTACCGGGTGTGTTTTTATATGTTTTATACGGACGACAAAGGACAGGGACGACGGGGCCTCGGCTTATGTTTCCCGTGCTTTATTGCTGTAGACTACTCTTACTATACGGTGTAAGGCGATTTGGAAGGAGTGCCTCTTGCGGCTGAAAAACTAATAAAGAACACTGTTGCATCATCCTGAACGGTGTTTTTTTTTCGGTTTGGTCATTTTTTTTTGCAGTGCGGTCTACAGTAGTACGGCCTACGTAGGCCTTGAAAACGTTAGCGACATCCGCTTTTTGTTTTGGTGCGGTCGTGACGTGCGGCATGAAAGTGAAAGAAAGGGTGTCGGTTTTGTTTGAGTTTGACAGTAATTTAGTGACACACGTGGCACACGCGTTCCTTGATCCCATTTTTC
The DNA here is from genome assembly GCA_008828725.1 of Saccharina japonica. NCBI lineage: Eukaryota > Phaeophyceae > Laminariales > Laminariaceae > Saccharina > Saccharina japonica. Next base: position 8,446 of record MEHQ01001713.1, read on the forward strand.
ATTTTTTTTTCATTTTGTCGCTTGCCAACCTGGGGCTTTCACGGTATTTTACAATGGAAGTATATAGTACACGGCCTTACGGCTTGCGACAGCAAAGCGGTGCCGTTTTTTTATATCCCCCCGTGATGCTGTGACGTGCGGTTTCAAAGCGAACAAGTATATTTCGTGCGTGTCTGTTGTTTTTCGTTTCATGCGCCTTGCGGTTTTGGTTTCAATATTGCAGGGTACGAACGAAGGCCGGGTAACGCTATTCTTGTTTTAGTTTATTGTTGGGTTGATTCTTATGCGGATCAGATTTTAGTCGGTTCGATTTTGACTTTTTTGTTTTCTCAGTATTCGTGCCCGGTTTTGACCGATAAACCGAGGAAACCAGCCATGCATTTCTCGTAATCAGTCGAGAGTCTCTCCGACATATACCCAGCCCGAAATTCCGCTTCTTGAAAGGTGTACGTACGTAAATCGTTTTTTTGCCCACGGTGCATAATCCGACGAACAATAATCTGAAGTTGTCCTTCGTTCCAAAATAGATTTTATGTTTTGGATTTGGAGCTACGTACTACTTCAGATTTTTGGTCAGATTTTGGCAAGTCGGCAATATTTCGATCTGCGTCGGCGGAGAAGCGGGGTTTTAAGATGGTTACCTCTCGGAGGACTACATGAGCGCACGGCCGACTCCGTGGCTCTGTGGGCGTGAAACATCTGCGATTGGCTGAAAATCTCGAGATTGAATCGAAAACTGATGGCACGCGTAAGAATCGGCCTTGAGTGACGTACCAGGTACACGACACGCGCCTTCATCTCATTTGCTTCTTTTTTTTTTAGTTTCTTTTTTTGTGCATTAACATGCAACTTTCGCAGTGTAGTATCTGTAAATTCGCAGTAGCCTTAGCCTTGTTGGCCTCAGCATCTTAGCAACTTCGCTTGGCTGGCATGGCCGTTGGTATGGGTAGGTGGCATGCGGCTATTGTCATCGGTAGGTGGCATGTGGCTATTGGTATGGGTGGGTGGTAGAGGGGCGATTGGCACGTACCGGGTACGCGTTTCTTCCAATCGCTTGTAAATCGCGGGCTGCACACCCGAGCGGCGCTAGGCTACGTGGTGTTGTGTTCCGGTTGCTGCTTGTTGGGTTGGTTGGCCCTCTCTTTTCTCCCTGTTGATTGTTTTCTCTCCCTCTTGCGAGTTTTTGTCCTTCGCTCTTGTCTTTGCTTTTTGTTTTGTTTTGCTTTACTTTCTTTCTTGCTTCCTGCTTTCTTTCTTCAGTTCTTTGTTTCCCCCTCTTTCCGTCTTTTTTCCTATTTCTTTTTCTTTTTTTTTCTTCATTTGTTTTGCATTTTTGTTATTTCCGTCTCTCTTACTATCTTTCTTCGTTTCTCGTTTGTCTTTGTTTTATTCGTTTTTTCGGGTTTGTTTTTCTTTGTATGTATGTATGTATGTTTTTTTTTCTGTTTCCGTCTTTCATTTGTTTTTGTGTTTGTTACTGTTTTCGTTATTTTTTGTGTCTTTTCTTTCGTTTCTTTCGTCATTTTCATATGTATTTCTCATGCCTTTTTTTCGTTGTATGCTCCTCCTACCTGCTCGCGGTCTTTCTTCCTTACTCCTTGCTTTTCTTAGTAGCGGATTTTTCTGTGTTTTCGGTATTTTCCGTTTTATTCCTCCGGTTCGAATCACTCAGTAGTGCTTTCGCCGTACTCGTAGGTGCCAGGCCGGCTGGCTGTGATTCCTGGTGTAAGCATTCTGCCAACACTGCGAAATGAAACAGCGGGGGTTGGGCTCGCTTTCAGGCACAATGCTAGTCGTTCATACGTACTTGTGTTGGGGTCTCGCAGTGAAGGGTATCCTTACTTGGGTTCGTGTTAGTTGGTAGGCTGTATTGCACCGTATGCGCCAGGCCGGCTGGCTGTGGCTACAGGTGTACTGTTCCCGCCAAAATATACGACGCTAAACAACCGGCTCCTCGATACCGTGTTGTGCTGTTGTGCTGGTCATTCAGACGTCTGTATTATTGCTTTGGGTCTCACAGTGTAGGAGACTCCTACTCGGATTCGTATGATTTATTTGGACTTTTTACCGTATGCGCCGGGCCAGCTTGCTTGCTGTGTGGCTGCTGGTGAAATTGTCCTTCTAAAACATACGAATGCGAAGCGGCGGACTCGCCGTTTCTGTGCCTCGTTAGTCGTTCAGACGTCTGTGTTTTTGTTTTTAAGGGTCGCAGTGTAGGCGACCCTTACTCGGATTCGTGCTATGTATGTTTTAGGGCTTTTTACCGTCATGCGCCGGGCCAGCTTGCTTGCTGTGTGGCTGCTGGTGAAATAGTCCTGCCCAAACATACGAATGCGAAACCGTCAGCTCCCCGGTACCGCGGTGTGCTACTGTAGTCGTAAGGGAGTCTGTATCGGTTTGGGCGTGTTGTGGTGTTACTCAAGGCTGGCGATGAACCACGGTAACCCGTTTTGTCCTTTAGCTGAGCTGACGGACGTGAACGAGTGAGGGGTTGAGTTGCGCGAAGATGGGTTTTTATTTTTATAGTTTTTCGATTGCCATTTGTTTTCGAGAGAAGATGGAGTTTTTTTTTTTTTCGATTGCCATTAGTTTTTCGAGAGAAGTTGGAGTTTTTTTTTGTTTTCCTATTATTTTTTGTTTTGGACAGAAGCTGGAGTTTTATTTTTTATTTTTTCTCGATTGCCATTTGTTTTCAAGAGAATATGGAGTTTTTTTGTTTTTTTTCGATTGCCATTTGCTTTCGAGAGAAGATGTTTTTTTTTTTTTAAATTCGATTGCCGTTTGTTTTTAGAGATAAGGTTTATTTTTTTCTGTTTTTGTTTTTCCATTGCCATTTTTTTTCGGGAGAAGATGGATTTTGTTTTTCCGATTGTGATTTTGTTTTTGAGAGAAGATGGAGTTTGTTTTCTTTTGCTTTCGATTGCCATTTTGTTTCGAGACGCGTTGAGACAACGCAGAAAAAAAGAAGTGCAATATAGCCCGAAGGGGGAGGGAGAAGACAAGTATCAGACGGATGAAGAGGCATTTGTAGTGTCTAGCGTTCGTTTCATATGGATCAAGACTGAGGTTTATTCTTAGTATTAGTAGTAGTTTGTAGGCGAGTTGCTACAAAGACGGGCGGCGTTTTGTTCCGATTATTTTGGGCAGCGGGGGCAGGCTGTAGGGCCTGAGACCTTGTTGTTGTCTAGTTGGAACGGCCTTGGTGGCATTGAGGCCCGAGCTCATAGTGGCCATGGGCGGTACAAGACTGTTTGCTGTTTTGGTTTTTGTTTTTCGTGTACGATCGTGGAATGACAACGAGAAGAGAAAGGGAAATACACAGCGAGAGAGAGAGAGAGAAGGAGTGGGAGAGAGAGAACGAGCGAGAGAGAGCTAGAGAAAGAGGGGGAGGGAGGGAGGGAGGGAAGGTGGGAGGGATGGAGGGAGAGGGCTGTTCTTATTTACCAGGTTGCGCACTTTCAGTTTGGGGAGGGAGGGAGGGAGGGAGAGCGGGAGTGAGAGGGAGGGAGGGAGAGAGGGAGGGAGGGAGGGCGGGAGTGACAGGGAGGTGGGAGAGGGGGGGAGGATAGATACACATATACCCAGACAGATGGAGAATCAGAGAGAGCGCGAGAGAGGGTCAAGGAGAGAGAGCGAACGGAACATGCAAGAGGGCCCACTCCTTTGTGCCTCAGTTCCTGCCACATCTTCGTGTGTTTCGTGCATGTGACCGCTCTTCTTGTCTTAGCCGTATCGACGGCAGGGCATACTTCTTGACTGTTTTTGTATGGATGCGGGCAGACAACAAGCTCAAGAGGGGTCGTAGTGAGAGCGGCGGCTCTTTGCTTGCGGACTTGGCTTACGATTGGCGAGCGGGTCGGCTGGCGGAGTTGTGAGAGCGATAGTGCTTTGCTTGCTGACTGGATGACCGGCTTGCTCGCGAGTGGGTGCTGGCGCTGGCGGCTTCCTGGCAGCGTGCTGGCGTGCTCGTGCTGTGGTTTGTTGTTCGCTTGCTATTCTTTGTTTGGCCTCACTCTGGTGGCAACAAGTGATCAGGACTGGAAAACAGGCGAGAGAGGAAGAAGAAGGAGGTGTGTTGTGGCCCTACAGTACAATCCTGTTTTGTCCCGTCCTGTCCTGTCGTGTCCTAGTCCTTCCGTGCTAGTACCGTTTTCTGGATGTTGATGTACTGTACCTCGTGGTCGCGATGCCGTGTTGACGATTGATGGTGCTAATGGCTCTGATGATGTTGATGACACTGATGATGTTGATGCTGCTGCTTGCTGTCTGCGCATCAGCTTAGCTGTTGTCACGCTAAAGCAGTAAATTAGGGTGAGAACGTAGGCGTTTTCCCTCCAAACAAACACCGCCTTTTTCGTTCGGCGGCGGATGCTTCTGTCAAGGTTTTCCTCAAGCCGTGATAGGGGGTGGTGGTTTGGTTGGGGACGGGGGGGGGGCATGGAAGGAGGGAAGGCGGGTATGAGACACCCGGGGCTGGAGGGGCCGGAGTGATGAGAGGGTGTTGCATTTGCTGGTTATCTCGAACCGCGCTTAGTGTAGTACATACGACGATTTCCCCTTGAGGAACGTAAACATACAAAACAAAACGACATCGTGGTTGAGTGCCAAATTCTGCGCGGAACAAGATACCCACCACCCCATTTATGCGTTCTGGCGGCGCATTGTCTGCGGGGGGAACGAAAGAGGGGGATAATTATCCTGTCTTGAGCAAGGGGGATGCGAAACACAAAAACACATGTTGAATATCGCGTGCCTTCGAGGTACACAAACATAAATCCACACTCGCGTCAAGTATATAATTCATTCATTAATGTCAGTCATGGCCAGTCTCAAGGGGGTATGGAGAGAAGACGGGGTAGAAGAGTTAGTAGTAACATCGTTCTGCGATCGGCTGTCATCGTTTCGAGTGCACGGAAAGGCCGGCAAGGGGGTGGACAAGGAAATGAACTTTTCATCGCTCATAGCGAGAGCCATTTTACTACCACAGTAGTATAGCACGTCGAGGCGTGGAAACAACCCTTAAGGCTCAACCACATGATGCCAGTCGATCCAACCGGGTTCGGTATCGTATAACATAACTATTTACAATGGGTATAACACCATGAACCTGCTCAACCGCGCTGTTCCGAATCAATTCCACGACCGACGCTGCTGTCGGAGCTGAAACGCGTTTCGAGCCCGCGATAACACTAGACAGAGAGGTAATACCACCCGAAGCACCAGGAAACACTCGGCGAAAGGGTATTCCATTCGCTACTTCAACCGCCAAACGACTTCGTTAGGTTGGCGAATGTCGTCGCCGTGGTCGAGGTGGCTAGCCCCGAAGCGCATTCATAGTAGCAGCGTTTAAAGTAGAGGCGCCCGGCCCGATACTTGTGGTGGTATGACTCTGAGTCACCCGGTCTAGCCGGCAGCGTGATCGGAGGCTAGGGCGCGGTCAGCGGTAGAGGAGTGGGAACATTAATGGTCAATTGCCATAGATTCCAGACGTTGTTTTGCGAAGCTAGAGGTCGTAACCGCGAGCCCACCTGTTGCACAACCGGGATAATACCTAAGAGATATTTACCGTCGAACAAAACGTATATACTGCTGCGCCTGTTAGATTTTCGCCCTGCGCCAGATAGTTGATGCTCTGCATCGGCTTTGTCTAACGGCGCACAAAAACTCAGCGAGTGGCGTAATGCTAGCAACGCGTTCAACGTTAATGAAATCGCGGACTGAATGTGAACACGTTGAAAGGCGACCGTGCGAGGGGCTTCGAGGTCCGAACGCGACGAAATCGGCTGGGTTTGGCCTTCCCGCCCATGCCTGCCTACATGCGCGGTGGCCGAACAAACATCGTTGGAAATAAGCGCGAGAAGCACAGGGTATCAGGGAAAAAAACGCTGTATCGTTTCTTACAAGCAACAAAAATGACGAACTGACACTAACTCAAGGAATTACTTATCTAAAGCCATCCACCACCTATGATGCCCATAGTAAGCTAAACACGCCAAACAAGAGGGAACGCCTGCTATATACATACATACATACATACCAGGTATACTTCTAGAGATGAAGGATGTCTCTTCCATGGGAGGTCTTGACCGTGGCGACCTCCTCCGACCCGCCAGGCATGGACATCCACAACAAACACAGCAAGCTGGATTCGTCGCCGTAGTGAGTGCCAAAAGGCCGTTTATTGCTGGTGTCCGATGTCGCGATCACAGTGCCGTCAGAAAGGGGCCGTTCTTTGATGATGATACCGGGAGCGGCGATCACAGAGGCGTTCGACCCAAAGGTTTAGGCCGGAGAGCTCCCCACCATTAGCAGCGACGGGGATGGCGAGCAGCTCTGCGGTCGGCGCATGCTACAACATTGCCCTTCGTACACCGCTTGCGATGGGCGGATCTTTCTCCGAATCTTCTTGTATTCTTGACGTTTGTCAGCTTGTAGTCGACCATTCATGTCGTGGCCGTGGTCTCTCTTAAGGGACTGGCTTGGGCTGTCTGTCGTTGTGTCTCGTCTAGGATTGTCTGTACCGTCGGCGCTGATGCCATCGCTGGTGTTGCACATTGTTGATACAGTAGTGACGTGGTGGTCGCACCTGTAGACAAGTGCTGGTATGTGAGGGTTCCGCCGTATATTCGTGAAACAATCATCAAGTCAGTGGTTTGTGGTTGGAACATCTCGGAGACCGGAAGTCAAAGTTGACGAGAGGGGTAGAGAGTGTACAGAGGGGAGAGCGGGGGAAGGCCAAGGGTGAAACCGTCGAGCACGAAACGTCAACCGAGGAAACGCCAGTAACGCCAGTAACACCAGAAACGTCATTAACGCCAGTGACGTCAGTAACGTCCGCAACGTCAGTGATCAGCAACGCTAGTAACGCCAGGAACTTCAGTGACGTCAGTAACGTCAGGAAGGTCAGTAGCGGCATAACGTCAGTAACGTTGGTAGTGTCAGTAACGCCAGTAACGCCAGGAAAGCCAGTAACACCAGTAACGCCAGTAACGCCAGTAACGCCAGTAACGCTATTACCACCGGTAACGTCAACAGCGTCAGTAACGCCAATAACAGCAGTAACGTCCGCAACGTCAGTAACGCCAGTAACTTCAGTGACGTCAATATCGTCAGTAACGCCATTAACGTCGGTAAAGTCAGTAACGTTAGTAAAGTAAGTAACGCCAGTAACGCCAGTAACGCCAGCAACGCCAGTAACGCCAGTGGCGTCAGTGGCATCAATAACGTCAATATCGTCAGTAACGCCATTAACGTCGGTAAAGCCAGTAACGTTAGTAAAGTAAGTAACGCCAGTAACGCCAGTAGCGTCAGTAACGCCAGTAACGCCAGTAACGCCAGTAACGTCAGTCGCGCTAGCAACACCAGTAACGTCAGTAACGCCGTAACGTCCGCAACTTCAGTAAAGTCAGTAACGCCAGTAACGGCAGCAACGGCAGTAACGCCAGTGGCGTCAGTATCGTCAAAGTCGTCAGTAACGTCAGCAGCGTCAGTAACACCAGTAACGCCATTAACGTCGGCAACGTCAGTAAGTCTGTAATGCCAGTAACGTCAGTATCGCCAGTAACTTCCCTAACGCCAATAACGTCAATACAGTCATTATCGTCAGTAACTTCCCTAACGCCGGTAACGTTAGTAAAGTCAATATCGCCAGTGCTGCCAGTAACGCCAGTAGCGTCAGTAACGCCAGTAACGCCAGTAGCGCCAGTAGCGCCAGTAGCGCCAGTAATGACAGTAACGTCAGTATCGTCAGTAACTTTCCTAACGCCAGTAACGTCAATAAAGTCAATGTCGTCAGTAACTTCCCTAACGCCAGTAACGCTAGTAAAGTCAATATCGCCAGTGCCGCCAGTAACGCCAATAGCGTCAGTAACGCCAGTAACGCCAGTAGCGCCAGTAACGCCAGTAGCACCAGTAACGCCAGTAACGCCAACAACGTCTGTAACGCAGGTGACGCCAACAACTTCAGTAACGTCATTAACGTCAGTAACAGGGCGCAAAATAGGCGTCTGGCTCGGAGGCCGTTTCGTTTACCATATAAAATATGTGCGTCCATATGCTTAAAATGTGCGTCTAACCCGCTCGGTTTAGCTGGTTGAGGCCTGCTTCGCCCTCAGGCAGGGGAAAACGGCAAAAGTGCCAATCGAATTATCAGAGGAAGTAAAATACTTTATGCCAAAAGAGGGAACTAGCCCCAATCTGAGACGAAATCAACACATAGAACCCCCCAAAACTCTTTCGACTGAGGCACAAAGCTCGCCAAACAAATATTCGCCTGTGGCGCAATAGCCGGCTGCGAAAAAGGACTCGGACATTTGTTTTTCGCCTACGGCGAAACGAGGAGCGGCACGGGAAAAGCGTGGCGCTGCAAGTCGCACCACGCCTTCGGTAAGTGGTAAAACAAAACTGGATTTACGACGAAAAGGTGCCCCAGCAACGCAACATTTCACCACCTACTTTCCGCCCTGGTGAGTAATGCCAGACGCGTCAGTAACGCAAGTGACGCCAGTAACGCCAGTAACGTCAGGAACGCCAGTACCGCCGGTACCACCAATACCACCACTACCACCAGTTACGCCAGTAACGTCAGCAACGCCAGCAACGCCAGTAGTATCAGCAGCGTCAGTAGCGTCACCACTGTCAGTAACACCAATGGCGAGAGTAACGCCAGTAATGCCAGTAGCGCCAGTAACGCCAGTAACGCCAGCAGTGCCAGTAACGCCAGTGCAAAGTCAGTACGCCGTCAGTAGTTGGACGTTCTGCGCAAGGCTTCAAATACGGTGCGCCTGAGCTTGCGCCGCGCGAAAATGATTTTTGACGATGCAACAGTAGCAGCAGCAGCAGTTTTTGCGTCTTACTGAAAAACAGAGCTACGCGTGTAGACTACCCGGTATACAGCAGCGGCCGTAAGCACTTCGTGCCTTTGGTGCTATTGAACCATGATGTGATAGACCAGGGTATACCTAAACGACGAGCGAAATGCTGGCTTGAGACTGCACAGGGAGAGCGATCGAGGCCTATCTATAAGGAGCGTTTAAACACTATTCTGAAACCTCAAATTTCCTTCAATCTCCGTCTAGAGTACTATCCCGCCATTTAACTGTGCCCAGCAACAGATGAGTACCCCCCCCCCCCCCCCTGCACAGAGTGTAGGCGTGAAAAATACTTGTGGCGACATTGAACTACGTAACACACCACTATTAATAGGCGACACCTTGTGGGAATTGCGACATTGTTACGGAGACATGGAAGAATGTAGCAATAGGAAACCCCCCAAGGTGTCGACAGCTTCATGTCTCATGTTTCATGTCTCATGTTTCATGTCTCATGTTTCATGTCTCATGCCACGGGGTAGGTGTCGACATGGCGACGTTTTTCTTAGAAAAAGGAGAACGTTGACATTTCCTCTGCGGGGAAAAGTATGTAACAGGATGTGACACTCGTGTTACCGTGGGCTGGCGCGGGCAAGAAAAAAGCGATTAAAACAAAGAAACATGAAACGTCTTCATACGTACATATCACGTATGCACGAGTAACGAGTAACGAGTAATGACTTCCGATAGGGGGATAACAATTCAGACGATTGGCGGTGGACATTGGCTGCGTTCGGCAATCGGCGCGTTCATCGGCCGCGCGGTTTCATGTGCCATCATGGTGGGATCGCACGCGAGTAGCCCACAGCCTTAGCTCGCGGCAAGCACGTATGAATACTTACTGTAAGTCCAGGGATTGGCCCGACTACTACTACTACTACTACTACTACTACTACTACTACTACTACTACTACTACTAC
>MEHQ01001961.1:0-32276 GCA_008828725.1 Saccharina japonica
CTGCTGCTGGTACTGCTGCGGTTGGTACTGTTGCTGCTGGTACTGCTGCAGTTGGTACTGCTGCTGTTGCTGGTACTGGTGTTGCTGCTGCTGCCGTTGGAGTTTGCCCTGTTGCTGGTGTAGACACTCCTGCTGCTCGAACAATTCCTCCTGCTCCTGCCATCTAACCTCCTGCTGCTGCTGCATCCATCTCTCCTGCTGCTGCCGCCTCAATTCTTCCTGCTGCTGCCGCCTATCTTCCCGCTGTTGCTGAAGCCTTTCACTCCTCGTCATTTCCTCCTCTCGGAGTTTTGCCCGAATCTCCATCTCCATACTTTTTTTTCTCAAGCTTGCGATTTCCTCATCGCCGCCTGTTGCTCCCGTACCCTCTGGCCGCGGAGACTGGTTGCCTTGAAGGCCTCGTGCATCGCCCTCTGGCGACGACTTGTTGCCCTCTAGGCCTGGTGCTCCCCCCTCTGGAGACTTTGTTCGCGCTCCTGCGCTATGAGCTGATCCCGTGGCCTGTGCCGCGGCGATGCTCGCCGCCTCTGCGGCTGCCGCAGCTTCTTCAGCTCGCCTGGCCCAGCTGGCCTCATCGTCGATGAAGCCGCTGCTCGGTGAAAGTCCCTCTGAACTCTCCATCCGAAATACAAAACGATCAGCTCGTCCTCGAGCTCTCCCGACTGATACCCAACCAGCGAGCCGTTCCAATTGAAACAGACGCTAGCGTGTTCAAGTGACCCCTGGAGGGGTACTCTGGGTCGGGGAAGGAAGTAGAAGCTCCACGTGATGTATATATATTACCGTCGTAGACACGAGAAAGGGGGAGAAACATAGAGAAACATGAAGGAAACAAAGAGTGGCGATGGAAATCGCTCCAAACCGCCAAGTGCTCCACAGAGAAACACGCATATTTCCTCTGTGGAACTCCCAAATACCGTTACATAAATATCCCTGCAACAAGGGCACAGCGCCTATATCAATTTTATCTAAGGATTTCCCTGTATTTGCACTAATTTGCAGTATAACCAGACCAATCACATGCGAGTTTTGTAAGGATTACGTAAGGACGGGCGGTGGTGATTGGTGGCCGCTGACAAGCCTGACAGTCTCGGCGCTGCAAGGAAGCCAGACGTGCGGACGTGCGAGACAGAGAGATAGCGCTGTTGCAAGCCGGATGTTCGGACAATCGCCCTCGCAGAGGGCGGCCCAGCACCCTGGTGGTGTGGCAGTATTTCCCGCCTGTAGTATGTTCCTAGTTGTGTTCTTGGGGCCCTGCGCTCTGTCCCTTCGAGAGGGTCGAAAGTCAGGGCCAGCGCAGGTTGCTCTGTCCCTACACGTATCATCTGCCCAGAGGCCAGATTCACAAGCTTTTGAGTGCAGGCGCGTAGCCACACCACAACAACCCCAGCACCAGACTACATAGCCAGCAGCACGAGCTTTGTCTCTGTGGATTCGAGCCCTCGCGGTTACCTGCAGCAGCGAGCAAACCCCGTACTTGCAGTTCGAGTACGAGTGCAGAACGAGTTTTCTTTCAGATCTCACACAGAAAATATGCCACACTCTGTCCGCAAATATAAGAGATTTTTTATACTCATAATAGTACTCAAACAGTCCCTATATTTCCGGACAAAGGGGTACACAGCCTACCACTCTGTCCGGAAATGTAAGAAGTTATAGGTACTCGTATTAATACTCATACGGTGCTTACATTTTCGGACAAAAAAGTATTGCGACGTGAAAAGTCAACTAAAACCGAACTCTAAAACCAAGTTATATGAACTCTCCCCTAGGAAAACATCCCAATAATTTAATGTCTTAAAAAATGATCCTCAGGTATGGGATCGGAGCCGCACCAAGTACGTTAGCACTCTGAACATGCTGTATGTAAGCTGAGCTTCGAAGTTGGGGTATAGAACGGGGGACGAGGCTCTTAAAGGCTATTATATAGGATTTAGAGTAGCGTTCCCCGCTGAGAACGAATGCCTACGAGTACCTGTAAATTATGTGGAATCACTTCTGTATGTCGATGGTTGGAGGTGCTCGCTGCTAGCGCTTTTCCCGTCTAGTTTCCCACAGAAGCAGGCAGAAGTCTGAATCAATACGAGCCCCAAGTGCGTAACTCCGAAATTCCATGCTGCATGCATCTCTTGCGGCGGAGCTATCATAGACAACGTACAACAGATGCACAGCAAGGAGTGCGTGTGTTATCGCTATGTCGATGGTCGGGGTCTTTTCCACCCCAGCACGCAGCAGTCCGCACCCACACCACCAACTCATACCTGAGGTCTCTCCCGTTGCTCGCCGTTGCCCTCTCTCACCCTGGCGCTTCTAGCCCAAGCTTCCCTGCCTGGCAGCAAAGCGAGGTCGCCGAAGATTTAGGAGGCCTTCTCATCCCCTAGAGTTGGACTCAAAATAAGACATGGAACCTGGAGACAGGCAACGCGAACAATGCAGCGCAGGACATCTACAGTAGTAAGCACTAGCAGCCACAGGGTTAGTACAGCAACAGCATATACTTAAACGCGCACGATACAGCAGGAAACAGATGCGGTGGGGTACATACAGCAGTATATACAGCAGCCAACAGATATACGCTTGGTTCGTTGCGTGCTTGTGCGGGGATTTCCACTATTTGATCATCCTCCAACGGTACTGTATGCGTAACAAAATCAACAGCGGAGAAGATAAAAATGCATGTATCAAACCAAATACAGGGCCACCTCCCACAACAAGCACGAACACATCACCCAAGCTCTAACAGTTGCAGGCTTAGTACAGCAATATCATGGACTTCATCTTGCACGATACTGTACATGATACTACCAGCATGGTCAGCACATGATCATGGTCAGCACAGGATCTGCATTGCCATGAACTGATACTTACCGATTACTTTTGAGCATGAGGGCAACGAGCTTCGTTCAGGGTACCACTACTACTACTGCTGTAGTACAATTAAAAGCTGTACAGGGCACATCTAGAGATTGACGGAGACCTTCTCAACCCCCAGGTTTGGACTCAAAATAATTAATGCCACCTGTAGACGAGACTTCTACAACAGTAGTATGCACTAAATGCCACAGGCTTGGTACAGCAACAGCATAGACATCAGGCACGAAGAGACACGCCCAGGAATATGTTACGAACAATGCAGCACAGGACATCTATACAGTAGTAAGCACTAACAGCCACAGGCTTAGTACAAGAACAGCACAGACATCAAGCACGAAGCCACAGGCTTAGTACAGTAACAGTATAGACATCGGGCACGAAGAAACTCACCCAGGAATATAGGTTTCGAACAATGCAGCACAGGACATCTACAGTAGTAAGCACTAACAGCCACAGGCTTCGTTCAGTAACGGCATAAAACTCAGACAAGACTGAGGAAATGTAAACGCTGACGTTAGTACTCGGCGTCGTAATCATGGCAGAATTCAGGACGGTAAAAAGCGTACGGTTGTCGGACGAAGGCAATCGACCAAGGACGAGGATACACGCATACCTGGCGTCTGCAGCGGCGGCCCGGCGGCGTACCCGTGTCGCAGCAACGTTTGCGTCCTTCGCCTGTTGTTGGCGGGCCGCCACCGCAACCCGCTCAGCCTTCAGCGTCTGACGCCTGACACAACGATATACATACAAGCATACATCGGTAAGCAGCCAAAAGAGATGCGTTTGCTTAGCTGTGTTTTCGTCCTGGGATTTCCATTTTTCAACATTCCCCGTACTGCAGCAAACAGCCACAGGCACATAGTTCAGCAATATCATAGACTCCATCGCGCACGATACATACATGGTACTAGCATGGTCAGCACAGCATATACATCAGGGGCGGCCGAGGATTTGGATATCATACACCTAACCCCCCCGAGAGGCCGAAAAAAAAAAAAAAAAACTTTTTTTTTTTTTTCGTGTACGAATATACCTTGTGTATACCGGTGGTGTATCCGGTGTATCCAGCAGGGTGTGTCGGTCAGTATCGGTGTATGTTTGGTGTAACAGCTAGTACCGGACAGATGCAAACCCTCGCAGCAAGTCAAATAACGTACGAGTAACATCACATCTCCGACAGATAGGTACAGGATATTTACAGAAGCAGTAAGATTGTCTACTCGTGCCAGGTGGTTCGTGCAACACGGCGCTCACGTCCCCACACAGAACCAACATAAAACAACCCGAGCAACGATTCGCAGTGTTCTACCAGGTTATACTGCTGTAGCGCCGGTCAAAAATAAATATTCTCCGCACGCACAGCAGCAGTGCACTATTAATACTACTGTAGTACCGCTACGTAGGGCAGACCGGGGCAATTACTCGTACAAGTAGTGCTACCGAGATATAGTAGTATCGATATTGTGAGTAAAAGGGTCTACCCACACCACCAGTATCAATACATACGTGGCTCGTCTAAATACGGCATCCAAGTCCCCACCCAGAAACACACGAAGCAACGGCTTGCAATGTTCGACTGCTGTAGCTGCGGGAAGCGCTACGAGTACTGCTTGCTGCTGTAGTACCAAGATTCACCTGTGCGAGCAAGCATGCTGCTGCACCTCGGGGGTAAGGCAAGGCAACATGGTTATATGAGGTACCACAGGTACGTACCGGTATATACATATACGAGTATTTATTGTGATACCAGATACCAGGTACTAGTATACTCGAAGTATACGATATAGGGCAGGGCGAGTATAGGGCATCAAGGCGTCGACTACTATACCTAGACTTGACTGGAATGATAAAGAGGCCCCGTCCGTCGCGACCTTCTTCAGGCAGTGCTTATCCATCCAAGCCTGTGGATCCCACGGCTCTTCGGGACTTCTGGTCCACCTTCGATCGAGATCATAGCTCCTTTGTACCGCTCACTACTCTCCCTCGACTCTCCTGCTGCAGTCGCTGCCTCTCTACGCAGCTGCAGCTCATAGGCCTGCGGCCGCCCCTGGTATTGTAGTAGTATGGAAGGCCTTGTATCAAGCAGGGGGGGGGACGGCCCTCTACCGTCCCCTGTGTGCAGAGTTTTATAGGTTTTTTATAGGGCAAAAGGGGGGGGGAGGTCTCAGGTCCCCCCCCCCCCCTGTCAAAACGTAAAAGTTGAACAATTTGACGTGAGGTGTCGAAAAAACAAATTCGACCACCCTCGTATACATTGCCATAAACTGATGCTTACCGATTACTGGTACCTTTGAGCACAAGGGTAACGAGCTTCATTCAGCGTACCACTAATACTGTAGTACAATTAAAAGCTGTACAGGGCATCTAGAGATTGACGGAGACCTTCTCATTCCCTAGGTTTGGGCTCCAAACGATACATGGCACCTGGAGACGAGACATCTATAGTAGTAGTATGTACTATTATAACAGCGACAGGCTTAGTACCGCAACAGCATAGACATCGGGCATGAAGACACTCACCCAGGAATATAGGTTACGAACAATGCAGCACAGGACATCTACAGCTGTGATGAGCACTGCAGTAACAGCCACAGGCTTACAGGGGTACAGGAATAGCATAGACATCAAGCACGAAGCCACAGGCTTAGTACAGCAACATCACAAGATAATTCGCGCACGATACATGATACTACCAGCATGGTCAGCACAGCAGCTACATTCACCTGACGTTGCATATAGACGCGCGGGAGCGTTCCCGTTGCGTCGCAACCTCTGCTTCCCTTTGCGCTGATACCTTTGCAGCCCTCTCCTGTTTTTGGCTGGCATTCCTTTGTTGCACCCCTTGTTCCCTGCGCAATCCGCTGAAAGACAATGCATTCTCCATAGCTGTGATATTCGACACGGGTGTTGTTCGTCTTGAGGCGGGTATCGGCAAACGTCGGCGAGTTTGAGAAGTTCGACACCACGAGCACCGCTGGGACCGAAAAATGGCCGCGCACGCGGAGTATGAAGCCCTCCGGGGATCTCCGTGCTGCAAAGAAAGATGAGGCAGGACTGCGTTGGGATCGCTGTGTTGCTGCAGTCGACGGAGGTCTGCGGCTCGCGCGTACTGGTTGGTGCCGAAGATGATACGTGCTTGCCACCAGCAGGAGCACCGCTGCGATTGTTTGTTTCCGCCATTGCCGACCTATGACCGACGAGTAGGCCAAGGGACCACGCATACGCTGGGTACGCTGCAGATGGGAGGTGCATACCCACCACACAGTCACCTTCGACGGAGGTCTACCCTGGGTTGGTCTTCGGTGCGACTCAAGGGTGCTGTTTTTTCCCAGTGACGTAGGATATTTTTCCATTACCTTACGTGTGCTTCTGGAACTCCCTATTTGAGCCCGTTTTGGACCCTACTATTGTCGGGGGGTGTACAGCGGTGGAAAGGTCCAGCAAACCGCCGGTGCTGTCGACCTGTACTCACACGATCGTGTTGGGCTCGGAGAGGCCGACACGTAAAGCCTATCCATGTTAAGTTTTGTAGTTGCAACCTCGAGAAATCGTTGAAACGGTGAACGCAATTCGCCCAAAGCAAGCAAGCTCGCAGACGAGCACACAGAGCGGAGGGATCCCTGAAAAATACGCCGCCACATCCTCATGTCCTCCCTGTTTGACGAATTATTATCTTTCGAGCCACGCGCAACGCCGGAAGATAAGCCTTGGTGGAGAAGGCTTGTCTCTGTCTCGGCTACCTCCGCTCGCGACCCCGCCGCCAAACGCAACGCCCCGCCGATTCTTCGAGATTTGAGCAGCGTCATGCTTGGAGGGTGAATCACGTGCTTCATAAATCTCTTGAAAAATCTCAACGCAAAAATCATTTCCGCTCGATGAACCTCCAAGGGCTATCGCCCTTGGAGAACTGGTATGCTTGTTTATGGACTACCGCATTGGACGTTTTGATCGGGTTGCGCGAACGAATGTTTCCGAAGTCATGTTTCGGGTGAGATATTGAGCTCCTCATGTAAGGAGCTCAGGCAATTCCGCTGTACCCCTACCGCGGAATGAGTCTTCATATAGTGCCAAATATGTGCAAATCTACTTTGTATTGTTGGCCAGTTTTAGGCACAGACAGCTGTGAAAGGGTGCCCGACGAGGCAGACGGGAAACAGCACAACATCACACAGGGGGCGCCAATCGGGCTGAGACTTGACGAGAGGGGGTAAGATGATGAGCTATGGTCATCGTCTCGGCGTTGGCGTTAGCGGCTTTCGTCGGGTATCGTCTGTGGAAAAACAAGCGTAGATTCAGTGTTTCTTTGTGCAGGCGGATGCGCACACAGACGTTTCCAGTTTCCGTGCGTTGAAACCTAAACGAAATGGCGAAATAAATTCCCAAAACCAGAACTAATATTCCCAAATGGGAACCCGTGTAAATATAACATAGATGAACTATAAACCAAGGTCAAAAGTCCTGTGCAGTAAACAACATAAACTCCAGCTCAAACCAATGCTAAACAATAATCTACCTAGGAATCACACCGCCTTGAACCGCCGCTCCCCTCCCGTGTGCGTACCCGATATCGCGAACAACGCCTGCCGTCTGTGTATCGTCACCTCGATCCGCTTGTAGCTAATCTTAATAAGCATGCTAGATGTGGATCGGGTGTCGTCCTTGAGCCCCCGGTGTTTCGTTCGCGGGTGCATCCCAGAAACGGGGATATGTTAACCGGCGATCGTTCATTGAGACGACCCGTGCACTTCGACACAACCCTCCCCTGCGACAGGGCCTGGTCTCTAATTCGGCTTAACCTGGGAAAGCGCTCCAGTGGTATCATTCGGCCAGATATAAACTGACCAACCGGAAGCACAACCGAGCGCTTCACACAAGGCAATCGATCTCGCCACTTTGGTTTCAATGGTCCGCGAACACCGGCCGCCCTACAGTAGTTCATAACTCACACGTCGGTCTATCTACTACCTGGCTGACGCAAATGAAAGTGGATGGACCTATATCGCGCAGACATGTTTAATTGGATGCAGCCTTCTAGACGGTAATCTCGAACGCCGCGCAAGGTATCACGACCCCGGTATTGCTATCTATTATGCAGGTTTCGTTGCAACCAAGCAAACAATACTAGGGTCATCAGCGTACAGTGTTCCACACAGCGCCTTCGACTCCTCCTCCTTCTCCTCCTCGTCCTGTCCATTCACTTAGTCGGCGCGTGGGTTCTCGCGCTTTTCAAATATCTTCCTATTCCGTTCTACTTGCAAATTTCTTTACATGCCGCCTGCACAAATATATATGTATATATTTATATATCTACATTGAGTCGCCTCTCGCCCACAAGCAGTACCGCCGTCAACTCGATTATCCCCAGCCGCGACGCAGGCGCAGAGATCATACTTGCCGGGGTTGCCGCTCCTCGTCTGGAACAACTGCGCACACGCCATCATGTCGGCGCACATATGCTCGTATTTTCTCGTACGATTGCCGGATGGTGGCCAGCAGCTCTGGTGGCACGCCGAAGAGGGCCCGGACAATCCACAGGTCTGAGCGATAGTTCATATTGACAACGACATAGTCATTGGTGAAATTGGTCTAACACGTGTACACCTATTAGTACTCTCTTCTCTGGCCAAAAGCTCTTGGTGTACGGTAGCTAATACACACTGTTTCGCTCGCCCTATGCCATAATGCGGGGCCGGAAACAAAGGCCCCCGTCGGGACCGTATAGTGTATACCAATAGCGAACGAAGGATAACTGCGACGGGTATCATGGCCACTAAGAGATGACGCAGCTTTGCGTGGTGCCACCCCGACCTTGTGTGGCTGGAGGCGGCACAGCCGTAGATTCTACTGCAGGGTGGGCTTCTCCGCCAACCTCGATTGGCCTAACTTCCACGACACGTGCATCCTGCGGTGGTGTCGATGTCATTGTGGTATTCGTAGACTTCGACCCCATACCCGCCATAATCATCACCATGTTTACGGGGACGTCATCAGGGCCAAGCCTCGCACTTATCTGGCTCCTGCTCTGCAGGAACATTGGAAGGATTACTCTGCGTCTTCCGGCGGGTGTGATAAATTTACCGTGCAAAACGACGGATTTCACGGGGAGTCCGGCCTGTGAGTCTTCTGAGATCGTAGCTATGAGCAGCTTGCCCTCGGTTGAGTTCGCAGGAGGGTAGAAAAAGAAATTTCCCCCGGCCGCAACTGAGACATCGTCGGGTGTGAAGCCCGCCGGTAGTAGATGACACTTCACAGCACTGGCGTCACTGGAGCCAAGCCCAGCCTGAAGCGATACACCGGCGGCCCCAACGCCGATAGTGCCGGTATAGGTGACACTAGCAGTTCTGTCGGAGTCGAAGACGACAGGGACGAGGACAAAGAAAAGTTCGACTGCAGTTGCGTTTTCCACCTCGATCATGTCCCTTTGGTCGCTATCCTCCAGACGGGCCGGATCACTGGGGTGAACTTTGCGCCCGCACGTAAAAAAGCAAAAGTCGCTGACTGTAGCGCGCAAGTAGGTTCCCCACTCGTCGTGGCGCACTTCTGAATTGACTTTGCGCCACTCCCCCCCTTTATTCTTGCAAACAAGCACCTGGGAGAAACCACGTTGACATTGGTACGGACGGAAACAAATGGGCATTTCAAGGGAGCAGCGGCTGGGTCCTGATATCTTCCTTAATCAAAACCCACTCCTACACATAGGCGTTAGATTGAGTTCTTAGAACTTCCCCAGCTGTAAACTACCAGTATATAAATATACTCGATTTCCCTCATGCTACCACCTATGCAGTTGGGCTAACTGGGCACCAGACACTCAAACTCATTGAACCTGCGCGAGCTGCTTTAAGGTAGCGCTTACACTGTAACGCTTGCACGTCTGAGTCCAAGTTTGTTTCTCCGACGCAGCTCCTCAATTGAGGATCAACCAAAATTATCGTTGCAGCCGATGTGAAGTTTTTAATACCGAGCCAATTGAATTGGGGGTCGGGCTCCATACCGAACAAATCGCGTTCAAATTTGGTTTTCGGGCGAAGTACAGGGTATAGAGCTCCTCAGGTGAATGGAACCAGAAGCACGCCTCGTACCGGGTTTCATTGGCTCCTCGAAGTTACATTAGTTTAAGTTCTAGGGCGGTTTTCGATGGCAATCGTCTAACTCCCGTGCAACGCACACCTGAAATGTTTCGGAGATATTGATCGAGGAAGCGTCTTTTAAAATAAAGTCCATCCAGAGAGGCTTGTCCGGAAACTTTACTCCGCAAGGTTGACAGTCCACCACTGTTTTGGCGAGATAGGCCTGGCCGTCGTTTTCGCACTTGACAACCTGGGCAAAGTGTTGGACCGTGATCGGGCCAATGGGGCTGTGCAGGCTTCCATCCTGTACGGTCAACCGGAAGCCGTGCTCCTTCGACTCGTGTACGCTTGGTCCTGGGCTCACGCGGCTGGCCAAACGTAAAGCAGCTGGCGGCCGTGTCTGGCGTCGCAAAAACGGGACAGAGCAATCGACCACAACATCGATTATGGTGAGTTCGAACGCGTTCTGAGTTTTGGTCATGCGCGATCCGCAGGGGTCGTAGTAAAGACTCCATACGCTAGTGGGAGTTCGCGTGATAATATCCAGGGCATCACCACAACGAAAGCCAGCATTTACACATATTTACCGTCATGTATTGCACACAAAACATATTTCAAGCCGACAAAACAGAGAAACTGTAGAATTTTCGCAAGCTCGAAATGACATTCTACTTGCTGCAGCTTCCACGAAACTGAATACATTTCACATGTACTCCTTATCACACCATGATTCCGAGACGACTACCAGGCGGTCGAACGGGACAACAACATTGACGTGTACGGTGGTCGCACTGATAGCTCTCATGTATAGGCGCGTTAAGGCCGCAATCGCGGTGGTCTAGGGCCTGGGCACGCTCACCACGAATGATGTCGTCCGGAAACGAGTATCAGCCTTTCCCCCTCCATACGCCGAACCCAGTTTACGCTGATAACACGATATCGGGAGGGCGGGAGAAGTAAGCATGCCGGCCAACAAATAAAAGGGGTACCCAGCATAGTAATAATACCTGTTTAATTATGGATTTCGGGGTGTAGACGTTTCTACTTGGTGTACAGGCAATTCGCCACAATTAGGTAACATGTGCAAGCAGGAATGAACAACATTACGCGTAGTGAGAATGACATATACCAGGTGTGTATTACGTGATCATGTGTACACCTGGGTCAATTGATGCACGAATAAGTCCAGCCAGCGTTGTAAAGCGCGCCCCCAATTCGTCAAACAAGGTTTTTCCCCAGTTTCGTGATCAATGCAAGCGTCCATCGAAATACCCAGCACGGAGGTAAAACCACGAACATGTGACACTAAGGAAACAAGAACTTACGCAACCCACACCACGTCGCCCTGTGGCGTATTTAGAGGCTTAGGACTTTAAAAAAGTTTGTCTATTTCGTACTTAATGTCGTCCAGTACCTTCACATTGATCATGTATATAAAAGTTAATGTACTTCATGAACTGTGTCAATCACACACATCACGACTAGTAAAACAACGCGGTCACGATACAACGTCGTGAGCGCGACCTTTCGTTCAGCAGCCTGTGCTTTACGATACTCGCATCGTGATTTATGTCGATGCCGGACCCAGATTTCAACATGGGCGAACTGATCTGTGCAGATCAGATAGATCTTATCGACCTAGGATCCATCTTTGCTGGACTACCTAGGGAGCAAAAGTGGCGAAACGGTCGCTCCAATGTCTGCAAGGTACCACCTCTCGATATTGTACAGGAGTTCCACTCACACGTGCAGCGTTGGAGATGGCCGGCTCGCTCGGGTCGTCCTCTGCAACGTCGACGAAGATTGCTTTGAAGGCCCTATCCCGTTCGTCCGCCGCTGCTCTGCCCTCAACCTCCGATATATCAGATGTAAGCCTAGCTTGCTCTACCTCGATGCGAAATGACACGCACGTAGAACTGCTACCCTCGACGAAACGCACCCTGCAATCAACAGCTCCCAGAGCAACGCCGGGTAGGCACACCACTTTGAAACTTGCGTCCTGCCCAATCCCGTTACGTACGAGATCTCGTGCAGCTGAGACCTGGTTGGTGGTGGTTTCGATGGCGTTGGCAGTGATGGGGTCTAAGACCTTGAACACGCGAACCGGTAGCTCCTAGTGGCACGGTATTGCCGCGATAAAGAGGCAAGGGTAGGTGGCGCGTAGATAAAGGGGGCGTGGGTAAACCCCCGAGTGCGAACGAAAACATAAAGGTGTCACACGGGAAGGGTATAGCTCTGGAGGGCATGCACATAATATATTGACCGCGCTGAAGCGAGCACGTTAAGTGTTGGTCGAGCCGAGAAGTCCAAATGAAGCAATGGTGTGTGTTTCTCCTACGTAAGAATGCATCACAGCACACGAACCGCCGCAGGGTGCACCATATCCAAGGGGATTCAAACCGTGTATGAAACAGATAGCAGGAGTTGGCAGGCGCATCCGTAACGACGTTGGGAGAGCGATACAAGCGTAGGAGGGGCACCGTATCTTTCTCCGCCTCCCCGCACAAAGACAAAATTAGTACGCCACCCTATTTCAGATCTCCAGGGAGATTGTATGCGCCACCCGGGGGTGATCAATCTCATTCGCCAGACGTGTCACTAATCGGTTTTTACACCACAAAAGGCACTGCAAACATGATATTCGTCATTTGTTCAGTTGAGGAGCTTCGACGAGCGGCACCTGTGACACCGTACATGTAACCCGTCTACCGAATATAAAATGACTAAGAAACAACCCTCCGTCGAAGACCAGCCGACCGTGACTTGATAAGCGTGCTGCTGCTCGTGATCGACTCCCTCTCCACTCACCAGTTTTACTGTCACTCTCTTGGTTCGTTCAGCCATCATTGCTGCAGACACCCCCCCATCGATCGCACCCTCCTTCCGTCGCTCCCGCAATTCCGCCCGCGACGGGCCGTCTGGGATCTGAAGGAAGGACGCTGATACCCTCAGCTCGAATTCACACCCGGCACTTACAGAACGAGGCGAAACGCACGTAACGTAGACGCGGTCAGTGCCCCCGATGTTCGCCGGGATATGTGGAAGCTGTACCGTTCGGGTCTGGAAATGGGGGGGTGGCTCGACCGCCCACGGCGGCGGGGGTCGGGCAACAGCCGTGACGTGTGACATCGAGTCATGCGGCCTTGGTATCTCCACCGATGATGGTTTACCTCGCGGCATCAACCTTTCTGTCTGCAACGGCGCTTCTTCGGGGGGGATCAGTACGTGGCCCGGTACACAGGTTGCATGATCCTCAAACGTCGACGATTGCCACGTCGACAGGAGATCCTTTGCGGGATGCACTGAGCGGGACTTCACCTCCCCCTCCACAACCGTTAGTGCACTTGACGATGGGTTCACCGGCGGACCCGGCGTATACACGAGCTCTGGAGGTAGGTGCAAGTCTGCGCCCGGGGCTCGCGTCGCATCCCCCTTGACCTGCACATCTTCTTCGTCCGAAAGCGGCGTGATCGCATGCGTCGAAGTGATCCACTGCGACACCGTTGACGACGTACTAACGGCATGACGTGCTGGTTCCCCACTCCTAGGTTTGACTACTTTGGACAGATTAACGTCTCGACGCAGTCGTGGGTCGGTGTTCCTTTCGACAACTTCCATACTCGGATCAGGGACGTCAGCACTCGTTGTTCTCTCGCTTTCCTTCGCCGGTTGGGTCCCGGACCACCGCATCCGGCGGTTGTCCATCCCGTGCCATGCTGTGCTGCGGAGATTCATTTGTGCGTTCTCTTCTGTTTCCAGCACGTCACTTACCAGACTTGTCCAAGCCGTTGTCCCACAACCACCCTGTTTCTTCCACCAGGGATGTATGGATGGGTTTCCAGAGCGAAACGATTCTCCCTTGACGAGAAACGTTAAAAAATGCGCTTCCGGCAGACGAAGGGCGGGAGAACCGACAGAACCCACCCGTCGCCAACCAGAAGCTCTTGACAAACATGGTCTTAGGACCGACGCGTTCGACTTTTTTGGTACTGGCCTGCCGCCTGTTGGCTGGTGTGCCATTCCATGGGTACCAGCACCAGAGAATGACGGCACAGCTGCGGATTCGGACTTGCTTTCTTCGCAGTTTCCGTCGCGGCCTCGGGCGGAAATACTACCACCATTTGGCACCAAGGTTGACGTTTGCGCCGAGAGTTGAGGCCGAGGCGCCGGCGTCGGACTTAAACATAACGGGATCATGCCCTGAGACATGGACAACGTCAAGGATTCAGGCCGGGCGGGCCAATTGTGTTTGGAATCTCGCTCGGAAACCAACACAGTGCGCGGCGCATCCGTACCAGCACTATCTGCAGTGGCAAGGTAGGGATCAACCGTTCGTTGTGTTTTGTGGCCGGACGCTGGCGATTCTCCTGCAGACCCCTGATTCCCGTTTCCATCTAAGATTTCCTCCAGATCCGTGGCGGCCCCCTGACTCTTGTCTCCCTCTAAGACGGTCTTCAGCTCCGCACAAAAGGTTGGCCCCGCACCGGATTGAGCAAAAGGTGGCCGCCAATCGGAGTGCCCCTCTTTCACTGAGCTTTCGAATCGACAGCCTGGCACCAAACACCAGGAGTCCCCGCCGGGATTCCTGCTCGAAACGACGATCGCCACGAGAGTTTCATTTTTGCCATGTATCGATAGTTGGAGAGTTTCCGCCCACTTGATGCAGCCAGCGGTGTCCAGCTGCTCCGGGCGTGTTCCCCCCACTTCCAACCCCGCACAACGAATCACCACCTTGAAATATCGCTTCTCCCACCCAGCTGACCAAGTCAGTGGCAAGTCACTCACGGAAACCTGGCATAGACGGTGACAATTTAAAGATTGCGACAGGTTTAGTCCGTGCTGTTTTCCTACAGTTTGAAAACAGCACTAACAACACATAGATCACTAATGACGGTAGGTACGCCCGTAGATGCTGGCCTATGTGGTTTTCCTGCGGCTGCAGTACCAGTGTCAAACACAGGCTGAGTGCCGAGAGGCGAACGCTTGGTGTGCTAATTGTTTTTGTTGAACACGAATAAATGCTCTGATACTGGCAGCGCGTATTTGGATGAGAACCATGTTACAGCGGCGGCGGTACAGGGGGTACTTTGAGATCCACGTTTTTCTGAGAAACACGGATCAAGAATACAGCAGTAGCGGTGCTTCAGAAGGGCACTTCTTCCAACTCTGTGTCTGGTCCAAAAGCGAATTCGCTGGCGCTATACACCGGGCAGTCGGCACTTCTCCAAACGGCGCTGTGTAGCACTACTATACTACGCTACGGCGTTTTTCATGTACGCATGTAGATCTTTAAAAATATTCGTATTTTAGTTCCAGGTATGCATTTGTACGTGTCAAATGGATATAGCATTTAGAGTGTACAACTGGTGCATCTGTCCGTGTCTGCAATTAACCTTTATTTAAGTAGTCGAAAGTAATTAGTTCTTTTCCGGATCATGAACAAAAATGGGATATTTGAATAGAGAACAATGGCATGAAGGCAAAGCAACCACTCATCCGAGGAAAACATTTGTTTGTGTGTGCATTCTCCTCGAAATGTATCTGGGTGTCGTTATCTGTGTACCTTACGTTTTTCTCAGATAAAATCCTAGTCTTTTGGAAAACGTCAAAGGCCAATGGCGTGTTATTGGCAAGAAACTTCCCCTTTGGGAGCGGCAAATTGAATAAAAACGCTTGACATCCAGCACGCGTTTATGGTTCACGGTTCACGGGGAGGCATTCAACGGAGTACGAAGGGCGAGGGGCGTTGATGTCGATTCTCTTACCACAATAAGACTGAAATGTAGAGTTCACCTACCGCACACACGCTCTCGAAGATGGACTGCAAAGCAACATGGACATCGACTCTTCGAAGAAGACGATGCAAAGGGCTGGCAAGATGTGAATCTTATGATTCCACTGCAATTACTTTTACTAAAGTCACCGCTTTGTATTTGCGCACTACCACTCCCTCTGTCAAGATTGAAATCAATGCCCTCTCAGCCTACTTCTCGCTTGTATCTCTCAGCCCCCCTACGCGTCCACGGCGAGGTAAGCAGGGGGGACGAAGGGCAAGGGGCGTCGAAGCCGACCCCTGAACAGAGCGCTCGAAGAAATATAAAGCAGTCGAGATGCTGAACGGTCGAGATTCCGATACTGAGGCCTACACGGAAAAAATGTCTCGCCAATGCCTGGCCTAGGGTTGGTCATACATCATTTTATATACATGTATCTATATTATAAAAACGTATGTACGATACGTACCTTTTCTTCCGTTTAATATTGAATTGAATAATATCGTATCACTACTATTTTTTAGAGATCGGAATTCGAAGCATTATTTGATGGGGTTTACTGAGGGCCTGCCCGTTGCATGAGGATGTGGGGATGTTTATCAAACATTATTTGCATAAATTGGCCGGAGGCGACAAACATTCGCTCTTTTCGTTTTGGTCGGCTGGTACCAGCGCTCAATTCTGTGCAGGCAAAGCCGCCCAAAACATCCCACCTTTGCCGCGTTCTTGCCATTTTTCTTGCCACAGCATTATGCTCAAACCCATACTCTTTATGTTCCTCGTTTTTTGTTTCTACTCAGCGAAACAACGAGCATTGACTCGTTTGTTTTCGTTTGGTTTTAGTGATATAGCCTAGTCTCCGCGCCTACACGACAGGGCCACGGGTAGGAGTATACTATTACCCGCACTATGTTTTGTTTTCGTATTGTTTGTGTTTGCCCGGCAAACGAACGTGTGCTGGCTCCATTTGTGTTATCGTTGTATCAATAGCGGTAGACCCGACCCCCGCATCGAGAGTGTGATAGCATGTGGATGGTTTGTTCTGCTGGTGCCGGTCGTATAACCCTATTGCCGAAGACGATGGTGTACTGCATCATTACCTGCAATAAGTCCTATACTACCTCATGCATTTCGAATTTTGTTCGGACGACCTGCTTGTAGCTAGATTGTGGCCGGTTCGCCATTGGGGCCGAGAGGACCATTATATTCCCTAGTGAGCATATATAAGTACGTAAACCATCTCCTGGTTCTCTACGTACACACAACCCGGTACGAAAACGACGAGCAGTGATGGGAGAAGGGCGGATTGAGAAACGATGATCGAGAAACCATGCTCATTGGCGGGAGGTATGGTATATACCAAGGCATATACTCTAAATCCTATGATACTACAAAAGGTTAAACTTGCCTACGTAGACTGGACTAATACTCAAGGTTGGTGTCAAGGTCACCTCATCTTTCCTTGTTCAGATGGGGAGTTTCTTGCTGACTGACGTTGTATTGCGTGGGGAAAACGTGGGAACATGTTGTTTCGGGGCGAGTTGAGCCTCCCAACGCTCGGTTCTAACTGCCGGCCACGTCCACAGAGACAATACCGGAGCACATGATATGTTCAACCCCCTACCTTGGAAATTGTGACAAGCTTCGCCATACGTAGCAGCAGTCGGCGTCGTGCTTCTTCGGTGCCTCAGTGCTCGTGCCTGCAATCGTTGGCGCATTCGAGAGTTCGCCAGGTACGCATGATTTCATAGGTAGGTATGATATACGAGAGCAAATATCGGCGCGCTTCGCGCGCCTTGTTTCTTCTTATTGGTCGGCGCCAAGCGAACGTTGTAGATGGTGCTCCATGCGGAATGTATAAGCACTTTACAAACAAAATATGTAGTCCATAGGGTTCAACGAACTTGCCTAACCTTCTTGCTCCCATTGGTCAAGAACGTCAGCTTCCCGAACTTCAGCCCACCAATGGTGAACCCGAAACTGGGGTTTCCTCAGCGTAGGGGGCGCTATCGACCACCGTTTTCGTCCCCGGTTTGTTTGAGTTGTAATTGTGAGATACGGGGACGTGGCCATATGTACCCTCTTCCAGTGGCGTTGGCTGTACTTGCGTGTCCCAGTCAATAAGCGATCGGCCGACCAGGGTGGGGTTCCACACCGTGCGAGATGGTATCGGCCCGGATGGAAGGGCCGGTGGGGTTTGGGTTTCCACGCAGTGTGAGGCGGTGTCAACCCGGGGGAACTCGAACCTCGTCCCCGTTTTGTTAGAGTTGTAGGTTTATGGGGGGTTAACGGCCCGGGAATCGGACCCTATTGTTCTCGCGTGGCACTAGCTGTATGTTCGAACACCAACAATCATCGAACGGCTGGTGGGGTTGGGGTTTCCACATCGTGCGGGACGGTATCAGTGGACGGAACATTGATCCGGGGTTGGGACTCTATCGTCCCCGGGTGGCGCCGGCCTTATTTAGAGCCCATGCAAATCAGCAGTCGGCCGGCGGGCTCCGGGTTTCCACACCGTTCGGGGTGTTTTCGACCTGGAGGATATCGGTTTTCAAACCCGGGCTGTAACATTCATGGACGTTTGTAGGGGGCTTTGATCTTGGGATGGGACCCTATCGTCCTCGGGTGGCGCTGAGGTTTCCATTCGAGCCCCAGCCAATCAGCGATCGGCCGGTGTGGTTGGAGTCGATCCTCGAGAAATCTGATTTCACCCCCGTGTTATTGGAGTTATACATGTATGGAAGGACGTATGATCCAGTTTCGGGGCCCTATCGCTCACGGCTGACGCTGGTTCGTTTTGTTAGCTCCAGCCAATGGACGATCGGCTGGTGGGGTTTGGGGTTCTTCCCCATGAGCGGCGTTGTCGACCTGGGTGAACTCGGTTTTCACCGCCGTGCTATTGGAGATGTACATGTATGGAAATATTTATGATCCCGGGATGGGGTCCAATCGTCCGCGGGTGGCGTTGTATCTTGGTTGGAGCGATAACAAATCACCGATCGGCCGGTAGGACTGGGGCTTTCACACCGTGCCGGGCGGTATCGACCGAGGCGATCGTTGTTTTCGACCCCGGGGGGTTGGGGTGGTAGATGTACTGAGGGGATCCCGAACCATGGATGGGGCCCTATCGCCTCCGTGTGCGTCGGGACTGGGGGGTTTCCCCCAGAGGCAACTCCCGCCGCGCGCACCGCGACCCCTTGTTAGTTGTGGGCGGGCGGGGGGAGAGGGGCTCGACCTGTGGTCTTCGGCCTCGGAAAACGCTCAGAATGAAGATGCGTACGTATGTATTATACGTACATGCAACAAATATATTTTGCCCCACCGATCGATTTGACGAAATAGTACGATAAACGAAGGACATGATGCCCCCCTCCATACACTGCCAGCGTCATTCGAGCCCTTGTGGCCGGCACACTGTCCTTCTATCTGCCGGCTAGGTATGTCTCTCCGAACTGTAAAAAACGCAGGAAGTCGGTTGTCCAGCTGCGTACACCAGGAAAGTTAATAGGGTCAGATGCAAGCAGACTATCGCAAGACGTGCAGGAACACGGTAACGTTGGCTATTTTTGGTTTAAACACTCGTTACAGTAGGATAAACACCCCCTGCTTCCGTAAACGTCGAGTTTTTCTGTACATATACTCACCGAAGGGCCGTTTTTAGACTCTCGTCTCTGGCTGTAACGAGCCAAGATAAGTGCACACACCGCAGGCTGCAAGCGTTAACACAAAACAAAACATGTCGTCAACGTTGCATACGGTGTTGTTGTACCTCTTAAAATGGTCCGCGGCCATTGTTTTTTGGCCGTTTGCAGCCTGCCTCTGGGCCTATTACCTTGCCTGGTGCACGCAGCTGGACAACCGACTTGCCGCATTTTTTACAGTTCGGAGAAACACGTTTTGCCGGCAGAGTGTGGAGCACGGTGTACCGGCCACAAGAGCTCAAATGACGCCGGCATTGAATAGAGGGGAGATCCATGTGCTTGTGTTACCAACCAGGCCTTCTCTTTCGTCATACCGATCAGTGTGGGATATTGCCTTTGCTGTATTTACGTATCTTCATTATGGGGTGTTCAGTATTTTATGAACCCACGAAAGTAAAGACGTACCTGGAAATTTCGAGGAAAAAACGTGCCTTTCTCAAATGAGGTTTCCTGTACTACCGTAGTACGCGCCTTGGAATGCATTATGCATACATACGTCAAAAGGTTCAACATATAAATACAAGCGATTGCTTAGGATTTTTCCTCCAGGGCCAGGGTCAAGATCTGCTTTGATACGAAGTACGTATCGAGTGCCACAGCAGTTATATTTAATGACACGCACATTGAAGTTTTTGACGGTTGCGGCAGGGACGACTGCTGTCGTCGCAGCCGTTGTACAGTGTGTTTGAAATGAAAAAAATAGAATTATAGAAAATTGCGCGAAAAACATTTTGGAAATTTAGGGAATTTAGAAAATTTATGGTTCCGATAAGAATGTGGCCTTTTCTTTTTTACTGCAGTATTGGACGTTTTAAACGCTTTTAGATAGGAGTTTGTATGGCTTACATAGTGCGCCCTACGAGAACTCGGTTAATATAGCATCGATTTGATCTGCTCTTGAAACCATTGAAACCATGTGATCATGTCGTGACATGTGCTACCAATAAAAAAAAATGCACTTTGACTTCCTTGAAAAAATATAGATTTTCATCTGGCTTCGCCGAGTAACCGACCCGGAGAAATGTTCGGTTTGGTTTCATTAGTTTTTGTTTTGTTTTGTTTTAAAAACCGACCGAAACCGACCATTTTGGATGGTGCTCCATGCGGAATGTACAAGCACTTTATAAACAACATATGCATTCCATAGGGTTTAACGAACTTGCTGAACCTTCTTGCTCCCCTTGGTGAGGAACGTCAGCTTGACAGGATGCTCTGTACTACACTGCGGCAGGCTTGTGGCCTCGGCTCCCTGAGCCCGCGCATAGGACGCTGGACTGCTTTGTTTTCCCTTTTCCGGCGAAGACAGGCGGCTCTCGATGGGATACTTTTTGCCACGATTATGTTTCCGGTACAACCAAGCAGCTGCTCGTACGTACAGCCCATTTTTATAGGAGCCTCAATACAGGCGATCCTTTAGTTCGGGTGTTGTTTTCGTCAGAACTACTGCTGTTGTTGGTGTTGCACGTATGTTCCTTCTACATACGGTATGTACCAGGGGTGCAAGAATTTCCGATTGGGAGTCACCGCGTAGCTTCGAACAACAGGGTATACACCCCTCATCGCTCGTCTACGGGTAGCAATGAAGGCGCGCTTCTTTTATGCACTCACGCTTTCTCTATTGAGCAAGCGACGAGCCGTGTACCTACGCCCTTCCCCTGCTGCACCCTACGCTACAGCGCGTGTCACTCTACTGTTGATTAACCCAGCACTTTTGTTTTTGCGCCGCGGCCCTCCGCGTATGCAGTTCGGGTTACTGAATTACAGTATGGGCACTGAACTTCATACAGCTTTGCCGTACCCTGGCTTCAAGTTGCATGTGCAGCATGTTTGACCTGCCGCTCACCCGACTATGCGCCGCCATGCAAGGGACTTCGCCGTACAAGCCCCAGCCGCATAGCCAGACAGCCTTACAGCTTCGCCTGCTTATCGAACCGCGCACATCACGCATGCATACCGTTAGCCTAACTAGGCACCCTACACGGGTAAAACGATCAGCTCTGGTCTTCTCGCGCCTCTCCCCTTTTGTACGTACGCACGTGTGCTCACTGCTGTACTTGCGAGGAGCGTTCGACCATGAAGTATGCGATTGTTTCGTCACGGATTTATCCGTGCATACAAAAAGTGATGGTTCATTCAATTACGGTATAGGTACTGCAGTGTTACGGCTTCTTAGCCTAGTAACTTAGAGGTGTGGGAGGGATTTTGAGGAGCCGCATCTTCAACTCATCATGTTCTAATTCGGGGAACTGCGATTTCCTTGTTTTTCCCATAGTTCTGCATATACGGCTCATCAGGGTGGGCTAGTGTAATAGTACGGGCTAGGAAGGCCGATAAGTACCTCTGTATAGGTAATTGGTCCGTTTTCGTATAACTTGGATGACATTCGTATTCGGGGTACTTATAAGATATGAGGGCCATACTCGAAGCCCGTCCGAGGCAGATGTCATCTGGCTCGGGGGTTAATAAAAGCTGCCTCTCATCTACGCTTGATTCTACGGAAAGTGAGTAACACCAAAGACGCTTAATAGACAAACCTGTAAGGGGATACTCTGTGCCTCACCCAGTCTTATCGCAGTTTCCTTTTTTTTATGTTGGACATTATGGAAAAAAGCTGCTCGATAAGAACGACCCTAAGTCTTATAACAACGTAGTAGGTACGAGAGGCCATACCTTATCACAGAACGATATACCTGGCGCCGTGTTAATATATCAGATAACAGCCGATTTTCCTAATTGATAATTGCCTTTCCGACGAGAATGAAAATCGATTTTAGTACTTTATTATTGTTTTAAGAGTCGTATTTCGCTCACGATCAAAATTTGGCCTAGAAAACATGTTCCTCGATGGTAGGTATTGCTCCACACAAAAAAAAAACATGAGCCTTGACAGCCTCGAAAAATCAAGGATTTAAGGGAATTTGCATTTATGAGCGAGGTACCTCGCCCATATATCCAGTTTTTCTGGGATCTTCGATATCTTGAGACTGCCGATGCCGATTTCTATTTTTCTTTTTGTCGTCTACGGGTGTCACAACTGACAATAGTTTACAGTGAAAAAATGGCTGTGAGGGAAGTACATCTCTTACAATTCAACAAACAATATTTTCGACTTTCGTTCTCATCGGAAAAGCCAATTCTCATTTGGAAAGTCGGCTGTTAGATACCTGGTAGGCGGTATGAGGAAATGTGTGTTCCTATATAAACAAACCTTTATCTATGCTCTACAAGTTCCGATATAAAGAACACACTAAATCTCATCTAAACTAGATAAGGGGTACGAGGACATACCAATTAATTCCTATGAAATAACAACACCCTGGTGGTGTCATGATGCTCTGATGCGTGCAGCTGTCTGCGTCGCCTCCATACTGTGGTGTTAGAAACGTGGACTACAATGTGATGTAACGCGTATCATCGTGTAATTGACCCTTTTCTAAGCCCCAGAGCCACCACATTCTCCAGCGATATAAACCTGACATATGTCTCGTGAACTACGCGTCAGGAACACCAAATGAGATTCCGATTCCAAATTTTATTTTTCCTCCCGAATTATTGGTAATGGAGTCAATGTACATAGGCAACCCATACTCGTACTGCTTTCGTCGTTGCTGTCGTAGTTTCTGTGCGAGATTTTACAGACTCTTCTTGGACGTAGATCCTTTTTTTTTAATGATGGCGGGGATAGAGACAGCGATCTCGCCTGCTAAAAGTACCATGTCCTGCTGTCGACGCCAATGTGGTAGAAACGAGGACTACGTAAAATATAACGTAACGCGGATCAACATGAAATTAACTCTTCTAACTTCTAACCCCATTTCCCCATTTCCACCAAGGACTATCATGGTGCCGCAGGCACCGTGTGGGACGGGACGGGAGTCCTTAGCCCGCCGGAGGCGGAAAAAAATTGGGCTCCCGTTGTCAACGGGACGGGATCCCATCGTCAGTTTTTCTGCTCCCGTTGTGACGGGATGGGACGGGACAATTTTCGTCTAGACGGGACGGGAACGGGACGGGAAATGTCCCATGCGTTCAAGACGGGACGGGAACGGGACGGGAAATGTCCACATGCTTTCTAGACGGGACGCGAACGGGACGGGAAGATGAGAGTTTTTAATTGATGGGGACGGGATGGGAATCGAATATGGCTCCGATCTTTCAAACGGGATGGGATGGGATTATCACGTTCTATAGTGGGACGGGAAACAATGAGAAACTTGCCATTGTGGATGGGAAATACAACGGGAAAGGCAATGGGAAAATTGCCAGTGTCGATGGGAAAGACAACGGGAAGCCCACTGGGGATGTGTGGGACGTTCTCAACGGGACATAGATTCTCAACGGGACGTACACCCCACCCCCCCAAGCCTCGTTACGAACTAGTAGTGTCTACCGCCGTGTACACCGACACACTTCACGTTCTTCTTGTCCACAGCTGGCTCGAACTCCACGCAATACTTCCAAATCCCTGACGTCTGCTTGTTTCTCCCAACGCCTGCACCCATCTTATTCACGGGAGTACCACTGATCGCAAATGACCGACTTGGCTGTGCCGGAGGCTCAGCAGCCGAGCCACCACGGGCCGATTCCGCCATGAGGAACGTGTGTGTGGTGCGTGTGTGGTGCGTGTGTGGTGCGTCTCTCTCCAAAAGTGAAAAAAAAAAAATGGGAGAGCTGACAGCGTACAACAACAATAAATAATTAAATCCAAGATTCACCTTGGATTCATATATAAAAAAGGACAACTGCCAAAATCAGGTATACCTGATCCTTTTGAGCTAAAATCAGGTATATACTAAAACCAAGTAAAAACGCGCGCCCGAACGGTGTTTTTCAGGACTTTTTGGCTGTGAGAAATGATCAAACATACTTTTAAATTTGCGCCTGAACAGCAGAAGGATAGCGAATGTGTGTCCTCCAAACTCTTGATAAATGTTGTATGTTATTTTCAGTACGGGTATTAATATCTGTCGTATGCTTTCATTGATTTCGTGATCACACTCACTCCTACGACGTGTAACTCCGTATTCTTATACCATGTACGTATGTGTATAGTCGTAGCCACATTGAAAGCATACGAACGAAACATCGAGTTCATTTGAGACTGATCTGCTCGCTTTCCGTACCGTGTCAGCAAACAGCAGTACGTAATATATTACAACAGATCTATTGCGCTGTATGCGCGCGTATGATATGTTCTGTAGTCGTTGTGGCGGGTCGTATGTACGTAGTGTGTTGATGTCTTCGTGTCGGGCGTATAGGAGACAGTGTACGTATGGCCTCTGATTGGCTCAAAATTCGCCAAAATCAGTTGAAAGCTAACCAAAGTAGACAAATCTAGGTGTACCTGGACCATTTCATGCCAAAATCAGGTACGATGTGAGGCTGGCCAATGAGATGTGTCCTAGCGTGTGATTTGTACTTGGGTTTAGTGTAGTACCTGTTTTTGGCACCAAAGTGACCAGGTGTAGCTGATTTTGGCTAAATCCCTATAAAAAATATGAATACATACAACTTCCACTGAAACTACGAAACTACACGTAAGTGGGAAGTCAAATGGGAGATTTGGGAGATTGAGTGGGAAGAGCAAATGGGAGGAAGATGGGAACTGACAATGGGAGCAGCATGTCCACAATGGTCATGGGAACGGGAGTACGTACGGGGATAGTGGCACGGGAAGCAAGTGGGACGGGATAAATGATCCTGCCAACGGGATGGGAAGTGATGGGACGGGAGAAAGTATCATGCCAACAGGATGGGAAGTGATGGGACGGGAGAAAGTATCATGCCAACAGGATGGGAAGTGATGGGACGGGAGAAAGTATCCGACGATGGGATGGGAAGCAAGGTGGGGACGGGAGGACGGGAGGATACTAATTCGGTCATATGGGACGGAAATGGGTAGGAAAAACATGTTGGGATGGGACGGGAGGTTGCGGACGGGAGACATTTCACGATGGGACGGGACGGGAATACCCGTCCCGTCCCGTTTTCTATGGGAATCCCCGTCCCGTTGACTCCCATGATAGTCCTTGATTTCCACTACTGGGTTACATATAGACATGTTGGCGTTATAGTCGTCGGGGACAGGGGGGATAAACCCGACCGAAAAAAAACGGATTTCGGTTTTCTGGTCACAACCCTGATCGAGGCATCATGGTATCC
The DNA here is from genome assembly GCA_008828725.1 of Saccharina japonica. Taxonomy (NCBI): domain Eukaryota; class Phaeophyceae; order Laminariales; family Laminariaceae; genus Saccharina; species Saccharina japonica. The sequence continues at coordinate 25,582 of MEHQ01001961.1, forward strand.
CGCGATCGTGAAAGACATCGAGAAAGGTAAAAAACTGCATACATCTTGACACATTTACGACCCGGGTTATAAGGATTGTTCTCATATTAACATTCAATATAAATGGTCTTCATATTTCGGGTCAGAGTGGTGAATACCCCAATCAACCCAACCCTCTTTGACGTATTTGCCGCGGCATGAATAGAGAGACCGGCACGGCTTTTAATGTGAAGACAACAACAACTGGAAACGGGACGGAACAGCGGAACAGTGGGAAGCCATTATATGGTTGACGAGATGAGATCGGACACTGGTGGAATAAACTATTCATTGGCGGAACAGAACAGGACGGGGAACGGTCGGGGAATGGGGCGGGAATAGTTCGTGGAACCGGGAACCGGTCGAAAAACGTTTTTTTTCGCGAATACGGTTGGGATTGATCAGGAACTCTCAAAGCCGTCTGGGAGACAACGGTTGAAAAGCGGGATATAAATGCAATGGAGTCCATATTTTTGTACAAACCACGAACTACATGATGCGTGGTTGCTTTTACAGGGTGACTATCCTTGCGTGGTAACTTTTACAGGGTAACTACTGTATCCTGCGGTATACATGTAGAAATGGAACAAAAATTGTACCTGTTACACACTAACAGCACCCGTTGCTCGGATAGACTACTTTAATTCTGCTGCTGTACCATACAGCAGTATTTCACTGGACTACATACAGTAGTACAGGATACCTGATAAGAAACAAGCAAATACGAAAGCCAGGCTGAGATTAAGAGGAACATAAGAAATTCGGGAGTCGTTACCTTGAAATTAGTGTCGAAAGTACCCTCTCTCAAATAAGAAACCCAGCCTGGACCATATTTCATGTTTCTTATTAGGTGTCCTGTACTGCTGTACAGTACTACTACTGTGTTGTAATTAAGTTTTGAGTTATTAGGATTTATACCCCGCGGGGGCAAGTTTACAGTAGAAAGCCGGATGTTTAGGCTCTGTCTCCACAGCAGCTTTGAGTTATCCATCGGTGGCAATCATCCTGCGGACCACGAATATAGTCGGTTCCGCTTGGCCAACTATACGAGGCCAAACCTATTAGCCTCTCGGTGAAGAATCTACTCAATTCAGCTAGAGGGAGGCGTAAACCAGAAGATATTATTTCATCAGGCCTGGTCTCGTGCACCGGTGTCCTTTCAACGCGACATGCCCTCGACCCCACTGTGTCGTGCAATCTGATGAAAGCTAGCGGCCCTTGCGAGAGCTCCACAGCCACACGAGGACCTCTCGTAGATGACCGAGGAACCCGCCGTGCGTTAATCCGAGCCCCGTGGCCGGATTACTTAGTCGCTGACTTGTCGGAAATGCTTATCTTGCATCCCAAGACCCTACGACTGCTATTTTTGATATTACACGATACTTCTACGTACTGCTGTACGTATAATAGCAGCTGCAGAGCAGTCGAGGAGCAGTGCATTCATCCGCTCTGAACCGAAATATAAGGAACATTTTGATTACATGATAAGATACGAACGGTCCACCTATACGAGAACTTGCCTCGCGTTTTCGTTCTCAAATGTCGAACGAGGTGCACAATACGCGACATGTATGAATTGTGTTCATGTTTGGTAGTTTGTTTTTTTTGTTGAAATGGATCAGGGTCGAACCCTAATCCGTTGTTTAGGGTCATAGTCCGTATCCCGAAGATGCTTAGTTAGAACGCAGGTGGTGCAGTCTGCTGTGGACGCGATACAACAACGTGGAAGAGCAGGGCCTCCTTGATCTAATTCGTACGACGCAATATATATTTTGCGAAAAAAAAAACAAAAAAACATTACGTAGCTGGGACGACTGTGAGATTGAGGATTTCGATATGATCAGAAGTTGTACAGGAGACACACACAATACCTACTCCTGCGCTAGAAAACGAGCATGATGGCTAGGCGGACACTTGACGGTACCGTGCATATTACAGTCATCTTATGGTACTGCCCTAGATCAGGATTTCGCCGTGGAGTCTCACCAGCTAGTTTGTGATGCTGACGGTGTGCGCCCTCTCTGGCGGAAAGGATGCAGCCCTCCAAGCGTGGGACATAAATAAAGTATGCGGCACTAAGGTACGATGCTGTGGCAACTGCTGTGGCGGTGTGATATCAACCAGCCGCATAATACGGTAGACAAAAAGAGGGACAGCATACGTACACCAGGTAGCCACCACAACAACAGTAGTTTCAACACAGAATAACAGGTACAAAGTCAGAATACAGGTTGATAGCAATACCTACATAGTACAGTAATCTGTGCAGCAGCACTATTAATACTATTGCAGGGGACCATAGTAAATAGGACATATAATACGGTGCACACAAAAACCGAATATATGTACCTATTGTTTCGAACAATAGTTGGTCCTATTAACTATCTATGTGGTCCCCCGTAATAGTAGTATGTAATATTAATAGTAGTAGTTCAAGCAACAACACACCACACACCACACACCACGCATCGCTTGCCCGGCTAAAATGGTCGGACACTTCTCATTTTTCGTTTCTAGCTCGGTCCTGAGAACCTTCCCCATCCCAGTGGGCCCGACAGGGAGAAAGAGTAACTGAGTATACGTACGAGTATATATGACAGCATACCTTAGTATACGGAGATAGGCACGCCGCGGGCAATGTTGTTCGTGATAGGCAAACGGTTAGGCATATGTCTGGCGTGCCGTAATTTGCTTATCTATTTAAGACATTTATTTGCCTGGCAAACTGCCTGAGACGCGTCTGAAACCTTTTCGGCGCCCCAAGACAAACCCTATACGGATTTCAAGTAGGTTTGTGTGAACGGGCAAAATGCCCGAACAAAGGCTTGAAGCTTTGTTCAGCGCCCGACGCAAACCCTACACTAATTTCAAGTAGTTTGGTTTCAAGTTGGAAAACGCCTCAAATACCTCAAAGCTGTTCAGCGCTGCAAGGAAAAACATGTTTGGTTTGAAATTGTGAAATGCCTGAAATAATGCATACAAACGTAGCGTGTTGGGCATTATGTATCGGGGCATATTATCTCGCCCCTCAATACCATGACCCTCATATCCTTTGTTTTACGAGCCTTTCAAGGCTGATTTCGGTTTGCTTTTGTTGTTGTGGATCGATACCTACAATCGATGAACATAATATACTCTAGAGTAAGTTTTGAGTGTAAGCGAAATACAACTCTTAAAAAAACAGCAAACTTCTAAATTCGATTGTCATTGTCATCCGAATAGAAATTCTCAAATAATTATAGGAAATTATGCTGGTTTATCGTGTCCTGTTCTTCATATTAAACCGTCCTTTCTACCGGTCCACATCCATCATACCCAATCCCCAAGTGTCTGTGCCGATTATTCATCCGAGAGAGATATATCATAGTTATGTGGTCACATAGCCACGACACAGAGATACTACGCTGCAATGCAGTGCAGGACAGGACACCCAGGGGACACCTGATAAGAAATAGGCTAACAAGAAAGCCAGGCTGAGCTTTGGAGAAAAATAAGAAATTCAGGAGTCGTTGTATTGGAATTAGTGTAGAAAAACCCTCTATTTAATAAGAAGCCCAGCCTGGACCAGCTTTCCTGTTTTTTGTGAGGTGTCCAGTACCATAGGTGAAAACTAATTCACGTCTTGAATTAATCTATTAATATTATGACTGAAGTAAGAGCTGCACATTGTCAGATGGCAAGTAGAATACTAATACTATTAGGATTAATACAGCACAGGACACCTATAATAAGAAACAGGAAATCTGATCCAGGCTGGATTTCTCTTTTGAGAGAGAGAGAGCTTTCTACACTAATTTCAAGATATCGCGTGCCGAATTGTTTTTTTTTCCTCTAAAATATCAGCTTGGCTTTCTTATTAGACTGTTTCTTATTAGGTGTCCTGTACTGTAATTGAAGTTTTCAGCCTATACCTGTTGAATTAAAGGATGACGCGTGTGTCGAGGCTCTGTCTCTGTGGAGCGAGATGGCAGAGGTGGCACCGAAGTGTCTGTGGAGATCACTTGTGTAGAAGAAGAAATGTCATGGTTTGAAAATGCGCTTATTTGGCCATATTGGAAAGAAGTCTCAGGGAGATCAATGGAAAGGGAAGAGAAGAGAAGAGGAGAAGAGAGAAGAGGAGTAGAGTAGAGTAGAGTAGAGTAGAGTGATCGAGGTGGGCGGTGCCTGCACCTGATCATCCCGTGACATTCTACCGTACTGTGTACCGTTCCCTGTAATGTTCTCTACAACGTTATAGTAACGTTCTAGCAACGTTCTCAGCATCGTTCCTGGTGAAGATGCTTGGGACATACAATGTGGCGCACAACGAGTAAGACAAACTCGTAATCTATCCGCATATTGCAATAACCCGAATATCTAGACTAAGATATTCATATACTCGTATCAGTGCGTAGTGACTGCATATCACAATAGATACGTATGGATCTCAACGTCCATATGCTAACACGCCCCCGTGATGAAAGTCAGTAGCTAGAGTAATGCCTACGGTGTAGAAACCTGATACTCAAAAATCAAAATGAACGAGTGAAGAATGAAATAATGGTACAACATATTCGGTCCTGCGCGAATGCAGCGGCAATATGGAAAACAGTAAACACAAAGTTCACTACATATTCAGTCCCGTGTGATGACGGTGACAATATGGTTGTACTCATGTCGGAAAAGCTAATCGTAGTTGTGCATGACTACTGCGTCATAGTGTACGACACTGAGTCATAACCTACAATGAAAAGCGTTGAAAGTTATCTGCTGTACTTGCAACCCGCCCCCTCAATTGAATGCTACAATGATAGAGCTACGGAAATGGTGCGTAATCTTGCAGAAACAAAGAAAGTCGGTGGGTGTATACCCAGACAAAAATAACAATGACCTACTGTATGTACCAGTACGTGTGTATACTCATTTGTCCAGCAATCATCATGGGATAGTTCAAGACACAATTGGTAAAACTGAGACGTGTGTCCAGTGTGGAGTATAGACGTGCGTACGTACTCATACGAAGCCTACAGAGCAGTACCTGGTATAAGCAAAGTCAAAGAAGAAAACAAATCGTGGTGTAAATACCAGCGCAGTATACCCTAGAACGGAAGCGTTAACCCGTGTGATGGGTGTGTTCAACGCGCCCCCTGAATAGATACCTAGAGTAACATGAAATCCAAGTAGAAACTGATGACGTCCGTCGAGTACAGCGAAAAGTGCACTGCTGTTCAGTTGTGTTTATGTATGTACGTACGTACTCGCAATAAGATTAGGAGTACATATAGTACGGCAATAGACTGCGTTGGGCGCAATCGTATCGCGAAATAGACTCGTGATGCTGTGGTGTTGACCAGCGAGCAAAATCCTAGCAAAGGAAGCGTAAGAAAGTATCTACTGTACCTATGTACGCCCCCCCCCCAATGGATCCTAGGACAAGAAATCGATTCGTGGACGTATACTCGTACAGGTATGTGTCCAGCTATACTGAGATGTGTGAAAAACAAATCAGCATGGTGAGTGTGTATGTATGATACGTACTCAAAGAAAAGAAAGCTATGGAAAGCTAAGGAACAACAGGTAACGAGGCAGATGTGTATCCGTGACGGAAAACAGCAGTGCACATCATGTTGGATCTCACGTAAAACGCACTCGTGTGAAAAATACTCTACGTACAGCAAAGCCAACAGAGGAAAAGTACAAAAAAATACACCCCCCACGAAAACCAAGATAAAGAAGAGACGCAAGGAATGCGCATGGTGATGGCGATCTTCGTTACCGTGCCGGTGTGGCGTAGGTATGCTGTAGTTGAAGAAATAACTGGTGCTGCTGATGATGATCTTGTACGTAAAACAGCAGACCAAAAGATGTACGTGTAGATGAAGATGGCTGTGGGATGATGCTGGTGATGGCGAAGACCTGAAGAGCTGGTGAATACCTGTCCTCGTAGTTAGTCCGTAATGTGTGCTGCGCCGTGTTGCTCGACGTGTGCGAGTGCCGGTAGGTGTTGTTGCGGTTGTGCCGCTTGTTGCGGTGCAATATCAAAAATCTATCCCCACAGATAGGTAGCAAGCATGCAATAAGAAAGTGTGGAACTCCTTGTTTTGGCATGCACAATCAGTAAATCCCGGCCAGAGCAGTGTTTGCTTTTATGCTAAGATGTCACCGAATACGTAGCTGGTCCCCAATGTGATGGAGATGGTGATAGCCAGTTGCTTGATGAACACTTCGATGGTGTTGCTGCGGAGCTTAACCCTGGTGAGCATGCAGATGTTGATGATATCGCCTCCGATCCTGAAATAAAATCTTGAAAAGCGAAATTTGAATGAATTGCTGCAGCCGAGGGTAGACCATCGACGCTTCCAGAAGTCGAGGTAGTGATGTTGTAGCTCGTGCAGCAGTAGTCGAAGTAGATGTAGATCCTGGTGACATAAACTGAAGAAGTTGCGAAGATCAAGTGCTGAGGATACCTTCTGTAATCAACGATGAGGATGATGGCGAAGCTCAGCAGCTACGTATCGTAGGTGGCAGATGAAGAACATGAAGTCCCGTATGATGTTGGAGGTGCTAGCTCCTTGTTTTTCCTTCGAGTCTGAATTCCTGCTTTCGCCTAAAAGCGTGTACCAGGTATAGCCGATGCTGGATAAGGATAGCAAGAGGTAATCCCCCCGATGTTACGCTGGGTAGCAGATTCGTCAACG
>MEHQ01001589.1:0-25870 GCA_008828725.1 Saccharina japonica
GCTTTCTAGWTAACCTCTATCTACTCAATCAAGTACTCGTATACCTCGTACTAGCTGTGTTTGCCATCCGCCAAAGTGCAGCATGAATGACCTTCAACGTTGATCGCTCATAAAACACTCATTCATCGCCAGAAAGAAGAAACCCATCATAGTATTTCAACGAAACCGCACAACCGACTGCTGATGGATGACGCTGTAGTCTACCGTAAGTATTTATTCGACCCATTTTCTTTAACCCGTAAGTATTTTTCACCCCGCGCGGCCGGGGATAGGATCAGTCAGGGCTAGGGTCAGGGTTGCATATCTCGACCATTCTATCGAACGAAGCTGGAGCAGTATATATACAGACATACACACCACACTACCGCTGTGGAAGACTCGCGATACAGCCCTCACATAACTTATAAAAGAAAGAAAAGAAAAAGCATAGTATTTTACATATTATCATTCCATTTGCCGTCTGACAATGATGTGCAGCTCTTATTTCAATCATATCATTCCCATATACAGTACCTATCAATCCTCTCCTATCATTAGACTTAAGAGACAACTTTTAATGGCAGAAAAACAAAACGACGGCAGTGCTTGCTGCGCTGCGCTGCGTGAGGGTTCAGTTTCAACCCCTCCCTGCTGTAACGGGCCATGTCACGCCAAGGCTCCCCGGACTCCGTATGCGATACAGTAGTAGTACAGTATGGGCCCGCCAACAAGTCCGTCAACAATAGAGTAAGGCTTAGGGCCATTCTTATCGATCAACTTTTCCCAAAAATTCCAATATTTTTCCAAGAAAAAACAGGAAACATTACCAAAGTTTGGAAATTCTTCAGCGTGGGCGAACTGTTTGGAAGGCTTCGCATTCCACTATAAATATTTGAAAAAAAAAATGGGAAAAAAATGGAAATGCAGAAAATTGCTCGAAAACAATATTGGAATCTTTGGAAATTCATGGCTCCGATGAGAATGGTTCTTTTAGAAGCTTTTTTCTGTGACACCATCCTTGACCACAACCTTGAGCATAGATAGTAGATACCGGTATCAGGTAAGCTAATATACCTGGTAGAATTTAGCGTACGTAGCGCTCGCCGGTGAGCACGATTATTAAAGGTAAATGGTCATTTGGGGGTATACCACCTGGTTTTCCGGCCATTTGGGGGTATATGCAGAACGCGCCCGCGTCCGACTTTAAATCCTTAAGAATTGGCCGGTGAGCACGATCATTTAACCCGACTTTGAACCCTTAACCCATTCAGAACTGAAAAAAATGCTCAACACTAATTCCAAGTAGTTTGTCCCCTTATTCGTGGGACCAGTTCTTAAGGGGTCAATAATTGTTCCCACGTAGTTAAGGACAAACGTGGCATACTTGAAATTCGTGCCGGATATATTTTTTTACTGTAGTTCTGAATGGGTTAATAGCATCCTCCAAAGGGTGAGAGCCATAGATATTTTTTCAGGGCCATTCTTGCCGGAGCAATGAATTTCCAAAATTTCCAAAAAACAAATCGCGCAATTGTCTGTATTTCCTTTTTTCCATGTGTTTTTCCAAATATTGGAATGCGGAGCCTTCCAAACATTTTGCCCTCTGAAGAATTTCCAAACTTTGGAAATGTTTCCTGTTTTTCCTTTTTTTCAGTCGGATCGGAGCCATAAATTTCCAAAAAAATCAATATTATTTTCGCGCAATTTTCTGTATTTCCATGTTTTCCGTTTTTTTTTCCAAATCTTGGAATGCGAAGCCTTCCAAACATATACATTTTGCCCTCTGAAGAATTTKCAAACTTTGGACAAGTTTCCTGTTTTCCCCTTTTTTCTTGGAAAAAATATATTGGAAATTTTAGAAATTTTGGGGAAAAATTGCTCGATAATGGCTCTTTTTTTATAGTATCAAATAACATTAGTTTATTTCTTAATCTCGGGCCTTAGTTTAGTCCTGGCGCCTAAGGCCTGCCTTAAAGAATGTCTTAGAGGCCTTTCTCAGCAGAGTTTTGCCTTATTAGACGCTGTGTGGTGCCTTACAGTAAGTAGTACGTGCCTTACTTCTTCCGCAAGGTAACGTATATCTGCGCTCGAAAAGGGGCAATACATCACGTTTCGTGCACCAAACTACAGTAATGGTATTATTAATATCAATAGTACGAATTCCCTACGATCAGGGTTCGGGAACACTTCAGTAAGACAAAGAAGGCAAAGGTATTGTATGTGGATACAACCCTCAACCCTTTGAGTACTGCACTGCGCAGAATCATAAATGTGACTTTAATTTCAAGTACATTGTCCCCAAAACGGGAGTCCAGTCCTTTAGGTTTGCCTTAATCCAAGTAGGGCATCTAAGGCGTAAAAAGGCCTAAATAAGGCATTTAAGGCATGAAAAGGCAAAATATAATAAATTAAGGAATTGTCGGATGGCAAAGCTAATAATAATAATAATAAGGCGCGTCTACGAAAGCAAGTATTTTTGACAGGCATGAATTTGCCTTTTAATTCAACTCGCGTACGTACGGCGTGCCTGGCGCTGCATGCAGGTATCATATAATATGTACGGGAGCTCCCAGTTTATCCTACGCATGCATACTGCTGTAAAAGCCCTTGTCATAAATCGGTTGGCGTCGAGCCGGGTCAACCCCCTTCAGCGGTCGGGCGTGTGGGTCGTGAGCGGTGCAACACACATACATGCAAAGATTATACTTTTCGAGGAGAAGCAACCATGAACAAGTCTGCTATACGTGAAGAAGGCAGACTTGTTCATGGTATATGATACGAGGTTCTACACAACAAGTCAGTACGAAGTACAATAAATAGTACCAAGTATTTTAAATAGTAGATGAACATCTACATCTATCTCTACATCTATATATATTTGCATCTGCACCCAAAAAGAGCCAGCAGGGGTTATTTCTTGTTGAATCAGCGCGCATTTTATTAGGCTACACTCTGCAGTACCGGCCACGAGCATCTCATACCAGGACATACATACATGGTACCCGGTACCTGGTGAGAAAGGGCCCACACAAGGAACTCACACAGCCTGACTGAGCTTTCAGGAGCAATAAGAAATTCGGGAGCGAGTGAGTGTGGTTTAACAAAATTATTATTACTACTGTTGTCTTGCTGTTGTTGTAAAATAGTGAGGAACACATCCTTTTTCAGATGCTGCTTGCTGTAATAAAAAGAGATCGTATCATATCATACGTAGAATTCGTACGTAGCTTGGGCCGGTATCCTGGGGTCTTATTTCGAGGGCAGGCATTTTATGACGACCGACCCTTGGTAGTCTATACTCGCACAGACTGCAAAAAAACGTTTTTTTTTACCGTATCTATCTTGTATCTATCTGTTCTGTACCAGGTGTATTCATAGTATCTTCCCCTGCCAGCGAATAAGGACCGAAAAGTGGAAGCCACGCTCCCTCGCAGTCGCGAATATCCCTCGCGCGGCATCGGGGCCTTCAAGCTGCAGCAGGCAGCAGACAGCACAGCAGAAGAGGGGGTGCCTCATTACCGGCAATCTCGGCAAACTCCTCCAAAAAAAGTGCGTCCGTCCATCATGGATGATACAGGGATGATTATAATTTCCCCTCGACGCCTGCCGTTGTAAAATATCGTACCAGATTGTATACGTCTGTCTGTTGTAGAATGTTCCTGTTTCAGACTACTATTTTTGGACTGTCAACACCAACGTCTGCCGACAAACACGCCAAGCAACCGGTTTGATCCGAGAGGGCGAGAGGGGACGAGAACAGGCCTGGCATTTATAGCGCAGAGTCACGGGCGATGATGTCTGTGTGCTCTACTACTACCGTACTCGCAATACTACTGTTTTTGCGGGGCCTACCCGCGACATGGGCACGGCAAAAGTCTCGTGTGTACGAGATCTATCCGTACAACCAGCATCATCAACATGATGCACGTTCACTTTTTCTTCGCGTTCTGCCCAACCCGCTTGATTGAGGAATACGCTGCAACGGCGCGACGACGACGCAACATTTTGGCTGGCCGGGCTGGGCTGGCTGTGCATTGCACGACTGCCGGGTGTTCGACGTGCCCAAGAGGGCAGAGTTGCACATATGTGCACAACAGTTCCCCGCGCCAGCGGGTCACGATGTCACGCGAGATCATGAAGCGCGGGAAAGCGCGGAGACGAAAAAGAGACGCCATCATACCCCCCCGTACCCCCTGGTCGTTTTTAATTTTCGAAAAACGGAAGAAGAAAAAACGCGTTGCAATACTCGCACGTCGTGCGTAGAGACAGACTGCTGTCACCACCGTGCGCCAAGTCCAGGCGTGCGCTACGTATGTCCAGGCCTGCGTGCTTTCCCTCGAGAATGCATTGCGCCCAGATGCATCAGCCGGTCGCTGCAGACTGCTGCTGCTGCTGCTGTTGCTGAAACGGAGCAACGCGTATGTATGCATGGGGTCCCATAGAAAAAGAAGAAAAATGCAACAAGAAGTAGAAAAGTGTGCCCAAGCGCGCGCAGCACGTTGCACTTGGATGGGCCACAACATCATGATGTCGTGGAACAAGCTCAACCTACGAGTGTATCTATATCCACCAACCTTCGAGGGCGCAGAGGAGATCGCAGCAATGGGGCAAGAAGCAAGCTGTATGCCGTACGTGGAAAAGACAGAGATGCAGTCCGCTTTCCAAAGGCAAACCGCGGCTGGCTGCGCTTGAGCTGTGGGGGTGTGGGCGGAGGTGGTGGTGTCTGCAAAATTGTGCGGCGGAACCAGACGCAACAAACAATCAAATTTTCTCCAAAATTTGTATTTCATTTTTTACAAGTTTACTCTGTCCGGAAATGTAAGGAACGTTTACATATTAAAATTCATACAAAATAGTTATTATATATCTGTACAAACCGGTACTTTTTTTTTCTGCCGAATCGCATCGATTCTTGTAGCGTTCTGGGAAGTTTCTGTTGGTGATCGAATCTCGACTTTTCCGCCCAAAAATCAGCAGATATTTGTCAAAAGTCAATTAGAAATTAGTTGTTCTAAAGATTTTGAATACGTAATGGCCGAGGACCACAAGGATCGAGGACCGACGCCTCGGAGGCCGCTGCGCGTTGCAAAACAGAAAAATATATCCAAAGCGCAGCACCAGTGCCTTTCTTTGTCTTTGTCCCGCATCATCATATGGTATGAAGATGTGTACAGCAGAACACATGTACACACGTATGATACATACCTACCTGTACTCTCGGTATCATGCCAACAGATATCCATGTATGATACGAGTATATATCCATGCATACGTGCGAGGTACCTGGTTCCTGGCAGTACTGCATGCATGCATGAGTACTGTACAACAACAATACGAATTGAGTTATAGCGCTAGTGTAGTGATATAACCTGGTATGACCGGTATATATTTCCCTGACTCATCTATCACTCTACGCAGGTAGTCGTCATGTTCATGTTCGATATAGCTTGTCTCAACGAACAGCCTAGCAATAAGTTACGGTTACATACGTTGTGTCACGGAGGTAAGTTACAGGGATCGTCTCGTGGTATCACCCACGAGCAGTCACACGGGTAGTACGAGTAGGCACTATGCGAGGAGGTTTAGGTATTCGACTACGAGCGGTTGTTACTGGGCTGTGGAGAGTTGACCCACATGACCCACTCCACCTTTCCCCCTGCATCCGTCTACCCCTTTCCGGGCCGGCATAATAAAGACATCTTAAACTATCTTCTACACACTGCGTGATGCAGTGCCTCGCTCACAGCCTAGTGTGGCTGTTGGGAGCTTATCCACACCCATCGCATATCAGCGCTAATTGAAGACGTTAACGAGCTTATTGTTCGAGCAAGCAGCCTGATCATGCCGAGTGGACCCCCAGTGGACGGGTCGTCCGAGATGGACGACCTGGCCAGTCTCTTGAGGCAGCTGGCGGCGGACAGGAGAGAAGACCAAGATCGACGCGAGACCGACCGAGAGCTGCGACGTCAAGACGATGAGCGACTGAAGACGCAGATTTTCGAGGAGATGGATCGCAGAACTGCTGCGGTTAGTGAGGTTGCGTCTGGTGTTACTGGTGAGCGGGTCGGAACCGCTAACAGTGCAGGGGAAGTAAGGGGAGTCAGCTCCAGTGGGAAACGTTTGCCAGGTCTTTTGCGCCGGCAATAAGCCTGCCAAGAGTGGTGCGAGTAGCAGCGTAGATATCATAGGGCTGAGTTGGTTCTCGCGAATTTGGGAGTTTGAAGCAGTCGGTTCCTAAATTCAGTGGAAAGTCGGAAGATTTTCCATTGTGGAAGGAGCACTTCGAGGTGTTTACTTCCATGGTTGTGCATGTCGGCGTTCCTCGTAGACTATTATATGATGATGGGCGAAGTGATAAATGTGCCCCCGGGGGCACATCTCTTAACGACGCCCCCGGGGGCCCTTTTTGCGTATTGCGCCCCCGGAATTGGGCTGATTACAAAGCACATCACCACGAGCGATTACGACGACCGTAGAGCAGCAGACCTGCCTGGGAATTGTCTACTGCATGTGCTGCTGCGGTGTGTGCTGTAGTTCCGTCGGTCATCGCGTTTCGCGCGATACACAGACGGCTTCGTGTTGTCGATACCCAGGATATTTCCAGACATTGGTTTAGCGTGCAACACCGAGCTAAACGTGCCTCTACATGATGCACGCGCCACGAGCGATGACGACGGCCGTAGGACATTGTCTACGGCATGTGCTGCTGTGATGTATGCAGTATGCCGCCAGGTATCGCTTCTCGCTCGATATACAGACGTTGGTGTTCTCTTATTCCCAGGCTTGTTTTGGGGGCATATCAAGCGAAAAGTGCCTCCGAAAGCAGACTACAGTACATACATGAAGCACGCTACTACGACCGAGTACAACGATCGCAGGGCACTAGACTTCTCTGGGACTTGTCAACGGTATGTGCTGCTGAGGCCTGTGCACTAGTTCCGCCGGCCATCGCTTCTCGCTCGATATACATACGTGTTCGTGTGCTCGATACCAAGGATATCCTCCAGGCCATTTTTGGGGGCGCACCACGCTAAAGGTGCCTCCGGAAATAGGCTGCATGAAGCACGCCACCACGAGCGATAACGACGATCGTACGGCACCAGACCTGTCTAGGAATTGCCTACGGTATTTGCTGCTGCGGTGTGTACAGTAGTTCCGCCTGTGGCAGCTTCTCGCTCGACGTACGTATGGGTTCGTGTTCTCGATACTGATAATCTCTCCAGGCCTTTTTTGGGGGCGCATCAAGCTAAAGGTGCCTCCGGAAATAGGTTGCATGAAGCACGCCACCACGAGTGATGACGACGACCGTACGGCACCAGACCTTTTTGGGGGTTGTCTATACGGCATGTATGTGCTAATGTGGTGTATGCAGTAGTTTCGCCGGTCATCGCGTCTCGCCCGATATCCATACCAGGTATATGTTTGCTCTAGAGTACTTACTATGATTATTCCTGCGTTGAACACTCGTAGACGATGATCTGCTGACGGAAGATGTTAGAGTCTACTTAATAACCGAAGTATATATGTGGCAAGTCCAGACGGGAATGCAGTAGTAACTATAACTGTTTTATGTACAATTCAGAGTTCAAAGGGGGGCGAACTTACCCAGATAGGTATATGCGAAATGAATAATATTCCCGTGCGGAATGGTGCATACTTCACAGACTCGTACTCGAATGAACATGGAAGGAAGCGGAACATTGAAATACATTTCGAGACCACCAACTACTATTAATAGCACAGGTATACGAGTACGCGAATTGAATAATGGGCCTTAAATAAAATGTCAAATATATTCCCGAGCGGAATGGCACCAACTTTACAAATCTTCCAAAGTAGGCATGTATGTATGCGCGAATTCAATGCCCATTAAATAGGGTTGCCAGTCAAATGGTTCCGTGCTGAATGTCACTTACAGTAGTTTACACGCATACACGTACTCCAATGCAAAGAAACGGAACACCAAAATAGATGTCTGGCGTCAATACTACCAATTATGAACATTGACAGAACACGTATACGAGTACGCGAATTAATCATATTTCCAAGGGCAACTTATTGTTGCTTCCGTGCAGGATGGCACCCACCTACTTTAGAGTTGGCCCTTAAGGCTTACAGGTATATCAAACGCCAATGAAAATGGATGGACAAAGAACACCCAAATAATACACGTATGTATTTACCAGAATTCCACAACCCATCTGCTACACACACCATAGCAGCAGGTGCCATAGACAATCCTCACACGGGCCCACTACGTACTACAGCACTGCAGTACTGATCGTATCAATATATATAGGTATAATAGAGGCCATATAATAGTAGTTCCCATAGTAGTTTGGTAGTCCCTTGGTAGTTTTACTACTTACTTTCTGCTGTAGTCTGTTTTCGGAGATATCCTGAATATCGAGAACATCACGAGCACGTCTGTATATCGAGCGAGAAGCGACGACCGGCGGAACTACTCCACACGCTGCAGCAGTACATGCCGTAGACAATATCCAGACAAGTGTGGTGTCCTACGGTTGACGTGATCTCTTGTGGTGGCGTGCTTCATGCAATCCGTTCCCGAGGCATTTTTAGCTTGATGTGCCCCCAAAAAACATCGTAAGTATCGAGAACACGAACCCGTCTGTATATCGCGCGAGAAGCTGCGACAGGCGGAACTACTGTACACACCGCAGCAGCAAATACCGTAGGCAATTCCTAGACAGGTCTGGTGCCGTACGATCGTCGTGGTCGCTCGTGGTGGCTTGCTTCATGCAGCCTATTTCCGGAGGCACCTTGAGCGTGGTGCGCCCCCAAAAATGGCCTAGAGAATATCCTTAGTATCGAGCACACGAACACGTATGTATATCGAGCGGTAAGCGATGGCCGGCGGAACTAGTGCACAGGCCTCAGCAGCACATACCGTAGACAAGTCCCAGAGAAGTCTGGTGCCCTACGATCGTTGTACTCGCTCGTGGTAGCGTGCTTCATGTAGTCTGCTTTTGGAGGCACTTATAGCTTGATGTGCTCCCCCAAAAATACCTGGCAATACAAGAACACAAACAAACACGTCTTTATATCGAGCGAGAAGCGATATCTGGCGGAACTACTGCATACACCACAGCAGCACATGCCGCAGACAATGCCCTACGGCCGTCGTCATCGCTCATGGCGCGTGCATCATGTAGAGGCACTTTTCGCTTGATGTGCACCCAAAAACAATGCCTGGAAATATCCTGGGTATCGACAACACGAAGCCGTCTGTATACTGTATTGCGCGAAACGCGATGACCGGCGGAACTACAGCACACACAACGCGGCCCAGCGCGGACCATGCAGTACAACCAATTTCCGGCAAGAGCAGCTCTCGGCTCGCGTATATTCTCACGCGCCTCGATACGTAAACCCTCGGACTCGTTGAATCCTGGGGCTCACAAGTAGCCGGCCACCCCCTGGAGCCAATCAACACGGCAAAGACGACACTAACAACTCATGCCCGTTCGCCCTACAATAGGTGATAATAAATAGAACTTGTACAAACTCACCGCCCCCACGATTGCCGGGCGGCAAAACCACACGCACACCACCAAAGGCCCCCGCGGAAGGGCTGCTCGTAAGTGAGATTGTGCCCCCGGTGGGCACATTTATCACGTCCCCTATAATGATAGGCCTCGACGTTTACAACGCGATCCCCCACGCTAAACACTCAACCTAACTCTTCTTACCTCCGCGCAGAGAAGGCCTTCAGTGAGGAACATGTTAAGACAGCTAGAGTAGCTTGGACTTGCCTGACAGAGAGCGTTGTGAACCGTGATCTGCTTGGTAGATTGTTCGCAACAAAATCACCTAGTGCTGGCTGGAGAATGTTGTGTGATTGGTTCATGCCCAAGACCATGGCTGAACAGGTCAAGTGGTCGGTAGCGTTTGACTCCGCAAAAATGGAGAAGGGAGAAGAGCCCATGAAGTACTTTGGTCGGATAGACAAGATTGTTGGAGTGCTCGCGTCGCTAGGTGTGGTCAAGTCGGTAGCAGACGTCAACCGTAAGATCATCATGACCCTCACCATACAGCGCATACTATTCGTATTGTTGTTGTACAGTACTCATGCATGCATGCAGTACTGCCAGGAACCAGGTACCTCGCACGTATGCATGGATATATACTCGTATCATACATGGATATCTGTTGGCATGATACCGAGAGTACAGGTAGGTATGTATCATACGTGTGTACATGTGTTCTGCTGTACACATCTTCATACCATATGATGATGCGGGACAAAGACAAAGAAAGGCACTGGTGCTGCGCTTTGGATGTATTTTTCTGTTTTGCAACGCGCAGCGGCCTCCGAGGCGTCGGTCCTCGATCCTTGTGGTCCTCGGCCATTACGTATTCAAAATCTTTAGAACAACTAATTTCTAATTGACTTTTGACAAATATCTGCTGATTTTTGGGCGGAAAAGTCGAGATTCGATCACCAACAGAAACTTCCCAGAACGCTACAAGAATCGATGCGATTCGGCAGAAAAAAAAAGTACCGGTTTGTACAGATATATAATAACTATTTTGTATGAATTTTAATATGTAAACGTTCCTTACATTTCCGGACAGAGTAAACTTGTAAAAAATGAAATACAAATTTTGGAGAAAATTTGATTGTTTGTTGCGTCTGGTTCCGCCGCACAATTTTGCAGACACCACCACCTCCGCCCACACCCCCACAGCTCAAGCGCAGCCAGCCGCGGTTTGCCTTTGGAAAGCGGACTGCATCTCTGTCTTTTCCACGTACGGCATACAGCTTGCTTCTTGCCCCATTGCTGCGATCTCCTCTGCGCCCTCGAAGGTTGGTGGATATAGATACACTCGTAGGTTGAGCTTGTTCCACGACATCATGATGTTGTGGCCCATCCAAGTGCAACGTGCTGCGCGCGCTTGGGCACACTTTTCTACTTCTTGTTGCATTTTTCTTCTTTTTCTATGGGACCCCATGCATACATACGCGTTGCTCCGTTTCAGCAACAGCAGCAGCAGCAGCAGTCTGCAGCGACCGGCTGATGCATCTGGGCGCAATGCATTCTCGAGGGAAAGCACGCAGGCCTGGACATACGTAGCGCACGCCTGGACTTGGCGCACGGTGGTGACAGCAGTCTGTCTCTACGCACGACGTGCGAGTATTGCAACGCGTTTTTTCTTCTTCCGTTTTTCGAAAATTAAAAACGACCAGGGGGTACGGGGGGGTATGATGGCGTCTCTTTTTCGTCTCCGCGCTTTCCCGCGCTTCATGATCTCGCGTGACATCGTGACCCGCTGGCGCGGGGAACTGTTGTGCACATATGTGCAACTCTGCCCTCTTGGGCACGTCGAACACCCGGCAGTCGTGCAATGCACAGCCAGCCCAGCCCGGCGAGCCAAAATGTTTTGCGTCGTCGTCGCGCCGTTGCAGCGTATTCCTCAATCAAGCGGGTTGGGCAGAACGCGAAGAAAAAGTGAACGTGCATCATGTTGATGATGCTGGTTGTACGGATAGATCTCGTACACACGAGACTTTTGCCGTGCCCATGTCGCGGGTAGGCCCCGCAAAAACAGTAGTATTGCGAGTACGGTAGTAGTAGAGCACACAGACATCATCGCCCGTGACTCTGCGCTATAAATGCCAGGCCTGTTCTCGTCCCCTCTCGCCCTCTCGGATCAAACCGGTTGCTTGGCGTGTTTGTCGGCAGACGTTGGTGTTGACAGTCCAAAAATAGTAGTCTGAAACAGGAACATTCTACAACAGACAGACGTATACAATCTGGTACGATATTTTACAACGGCAGGCGTCGAGGGGAAATTATAATCATCCCTGTATCATCCATGATGGACGGACGCACTTTTTTGGGAGGAGTTTGCCGAGATTGCCGGTAATGAGGCACCCCCTCTTCTGCTGTGCTGTCTGCTGCCTGCTGCAGCTTGAAGGCCCCGATGCCGCGCGAGGGATATTCGCGACTGCGAGGGAGCGTGGCTTCCACTTTTCGGTCCTTATTCGCTGGCAGGGGAAGATACTATGAATACACCTGGTACAGAACAGATAGATACAAGATAGATACGGTAAAAAAAAACGTTTTTTTGCAGTCTGTGCGAGTATAGACTACCAAGGGTCGGTCGTCATAAAATGCCTGCCCTCGAAATAAGACCCCAGGATACCGGCCCAAGCTACGTACGAATTCTACGTAAGATATGATACGATCTCTTTTTATTACAGCAAGCAGCATCTGAAAAAGGATGTGTTCCTCACTATTTTACAACAACAGCAAGACAACAGTAGTAATAATAATTTTGTTAAACCACACTCACTCGCTCCCGAATTTCTTATTGCTCCTGAAAGCTCAGTCAGGCTGTGTGAGTTCCTTGTGTGGGCCCTTTCTCACCAGGTACCGGGTACCATGTATGTATGTCCTGGTATGAGATGCTCGTGGCCGGTACTGCAGAGTGTAGCCTAATAAAATGCGCGCTGATTCAACAAGAAATAACCCCTGCTGGCTCTTTTTGGGTGCAGATGCAAATATATATAGATGTAGAGATAGATGTAGATGTTCATCTACTATTTAAAATACTTGGTACTATTTATTGTACTTCGTACTGACTTGTTGTGTAGAACCTCGTATCATATACCATGAACAAGTCTGCCTTCTTCACGTATAGCAGACTTGTTCATGGTTGCTTCTCCTCGAAAAGTATAATCTTTGCATGTATGTGTGTTGCACCGCTCACGACCCACACGCCCGACCGCTGAAGATAGTTGACCCGGCTCGACGCCAACCGATTTATGACAAGGGCTTTTACAGCAGTATGCATGCGTAGGATAAACTGGGAGCTCCCGTACATATTATATGATACCTGCATGCAGCGCCAGGCACGCCGTACGTACGCGAGTTGAATTAAAAGGCAAATTCATGCCTGTCAAAAATACTTGCTTTCGTAGACGCGCCTTATTATTATTATTATTAGCTTTGCCATCCGACAATTCCTTAATTTATTATATTTTGCCTTTTCATGCCTTAAATGCCTTATTTAGGCCTTTTTACGCCTTAGATGCCCTACTTGGATTAAGGCAAACCTAAAGGACTGGACTCCCGTTTTGGGGACAATGTACTTGAAATTAAAGTCACATTTATGATTCTGCGCAGTGCAGTACTCAAAGGGTTGAGGGTTGTATCCACATACAATACCTTTGCCTTCTTTGTCTTACTGAAGTGTTCCCGAACCCTGATCGTAGGGAATTCGTACTATTGATATTAATAATACCATTACTGTAGTTTGGTGCACGAAACGTGATGTATTGCCCCTTTTCGAGCGCAGATATACGTTACCTTGCGGAAGAAGTAAGGCACGTACTACTTACTGTAAGGCACCACACAGCGTCTAATAAGGCAAAACTCTGCTGAGAAAGGCCTCTAAGACATTCTTTAAGGCAGGCCTTAGGCGCCAGGACTAAACTAAGGCCCGAGATTAAGAAATAAACTAATGTTATTTGATACTATAAAAAAAGAGCCATTATCGAGCAATTTTTCCCCAAAATTTCTAAAATTTCCAATATATTTTTTCCAAGAAAAAAGGGGAAAACAGGAAACTTGTCCAAAGTTTGAAAATTCTTCAGAGGGCAAAATGTATATGTTTGGAAGGCTTCGCATTCCAAGATTTGGAAAAAAAAACGGAAAACATGGAAATACAGAAAATTGCGCGAAAATAATATTGATTTTTTTGGAAATTTATGGCTCCGATCCGACTGAAAAAAAGGAAAAACAGGAAACATTTCCAAAGTTTGGAAATTCTTCAGAGGGCAAAATGTATATGTTTGGAAGGCTTCGCATTCCAAGATTTGGAAAAAAAAACGGAAAACATGGAAATACAGAAAATTGCGCGAAAATAATATTGATTTTTTTGGAAATTTATGGCTCCGATCCGACTGAAAAAAAGGAAAAACAGGAAACATTTCCAAAGTTTGGAAATTCTTCAGAGGGCAAAATGTTTGGAAGGCTCCGCATTCCAA
This sequence comes from Saccharina japonica, assembly GCA_008828725.1. Lineage (NCBI taxonomy): Eukaryota > Phaeophyceae > Laminariales > Laminariaceae > Saccharina > Saccharina japonica. The sequence continues at coordinate 13,997 of MEHQ01001589.1, forward strand.
TATTTGGAAAAACACATGGAAAAAAGGAAATACAGACAATTGCGCGATTTGTTTTTTGGAAATTTTGGAAATTCATTGCTCCGGCAAGAATGGCCCTGAAAAAATATCTATGGCTCTCACCCTTTGGAGGATGCTATTAACCCATTCAGAACTACAGTAAAAAAAGATATCCGGCACGAATTTCAAGTATGCCACGTTTGTCCTTAACTACGTGGGAACAATTATTGACCCCTTAAGAACTGGTCCCACGAATAAGGGGACAAACTACTTGGAATTAGTGTTGAGCATTTTTTTCAGTTCTGAATGGGTTAAGGGTTCAAAGTCGGGTTAAATGATCGTGCTCACCGGCCAATTCTTAAGGATTTAAAGTCGGACGCGGGCGCGTTCTGCATATACCCCCAAATGGCCGGAAAACCAGGTGGTATACCCCCAAATGACCATTTACTTCTAATAATCGTGCTCACCGGCGAGCGCTACGTACGCTAAATTCTACCAGGTATATTAGCTTACCTGATACCGGTATCTACTATCTATGCTCAAGGTTGTGGTCAAGGATGGTGTCACAGAAAAAAGCTTCTAAAAGAACCATTCTCATCGGAGCCATGAATTTCCAAAGATTCCAATATTGTTTTCGAGCAATTTTCTGCATTTCCATTTTTTTTCCATTTTTTTTTTCAAATATTTAAAGTGGAATGCGAAGCCTTCCAAACAGTTCGCCCACGCTGAAGAATTTCCAAACTTTGGTAATGTTTCCTGTTTTTTCTTGGAAAAATATTGGAATTTTTGGGAAAAGTTGATCGATAAGAATGGCCCTAAGCCTTACTCTATTGTTGACGGACTTGTTGGCGGGCCCATACTGTACTACTACTGTATCGCATACGGAGTCCGGGGAGCCTTGGCGTGACATGGCCCGTTACAGCAGGGAGGGGTTGAAACTGAACCCTCACGCAGCGCAGCGCAGCAAGCACTGCCGTCGTTTTGTTTTTCTGCCATTAAAAGTTGTCTCTTAAGTCTAATGATAGGAGAGGATTGATAGGTACTGTATATGGGAATGATATGATTGAAATAAGAGCTGCACATCATTGTCAGACGGCAAATGGAATGATAATATGTAAAATACTATGCTTTTTCTTTTCTTTCTTTTATAAGTTATGTGAGGGCTGTATCGCGAGTCTTCCACAGCGGTAGTGTGGTGTGTATGTCTGTATATATACTGCTCCAGCTTCGTTCGATAGAATGGTCGAGATATGCAACCCTGACCCTAGCCCTGACTGATCCTATCCCCGGCCGCGCGGGGTGAAAAATACTTACGGGTTAAAGAAAATGGGTCGAATAAATACTTACGGTAGACTACAGCGTCATCCATCAGCAGTCGGTTGTGCGGTTTCGTTGAAATACTATGATGGGTTTCTTCTTTCTGGCGATGAATGAGTGTTTTATGAGCGATCAACGTTGAAGGTCATTCATGCTGCACTTTGGCGGATGGCAAACACAGCTAGTACGAGGTATACGAGTACTTGATTGAGTAGATAGAGGTTATCTAGAAAGCATATGATATAGGTACACGAGGGAGTAGGACTTCGCTTTTGAGTAGACAGAGGTTAACCAGGAAGTACATATATATACATACGGGCGTAGGACTTCGCGCACTTCCCTACGAGCAGGTTTATTTTTCTTTTTGTTTTGTTTTAGTTTCCCTTGTTGGTTTTCATATTTCGAGGTTTGTTTACGAGTGAGTGATCAACGGTGAAGCTCATCATTCATGCTGCACATTCTCGGGTGGCACAAACACCATACAAATAACAAAACATAATAACACAAGTTCGTTACATTTTTTTCTCTTTGCCCTGACCCCCCCTCCCCCCCCCCCCCCCTATATCGCATATCCTTTCCGCCGCTGCTTGAAAACGCCGACGTCCGACGTCGAAAAAACAAAAACCAGATGAATAACGCACGAACCATCAAGGCGGTTGTCACCATCGCCACCTGTTCGGCAACCGCGGCCTTCATCCCCCCCGTTCCTCTTGGCAAGAGCTGCTCCGCCGCGCCTGCCTCATCTCCGCGGTCCGATGGCGGTAAGGCGAGCAAGGCGGCGTCCAACAGCCGCAGCGCGACCTCAGCCGTCGCCCCCCTGAACATTGGTGGATTTTCGTTTTCGAGCATCGGCGACCTCTTTAACCGTGAGTGAGCGAAAGCGAAGCGAGAGCGAAGCGAACCCCCCCGGCTTCGATCGTAATGGCTGTTTTTCCTATTTGTGTTTTACGTGGGGGCATATTAATCAGAAGAATCCACGATGTTTTTGTTGTAGCACCGGAGGTACCTCTTCCGTGGGGTCTAGAGGTGTTACCCGACGAGTACCCCCTTAAACGGGTACCCGCTTAAACCGGAAAAAAAATCCCGGGTACTCGCGAGTATTTACGTCTATTTTGGGCGGGTACCCGGGTACCCGTTTAACAGCCGGGTACCCGTCTAACAACCGGGTACCCGGGTACCCGGCACATTGTTATCAGGTTTGGTCCTCAACTCTGCAACGGATAGACTCGAAGAGGGTTGTTATACAACGTTCGGCATAACAACCCTGCTGTGCCATATGATTTTCATACGACAATACCACCAAAACAACAGACTACGCGCCACAAAACATCCAATGGATGTATTATATGATTATACGACTGGGCCAGCCAAAATATGTTTTTAAAGCAGATTGGCTGTTTTTAAGAGCAGATGGCCATGCACCGACCAATTTTACGAATTTGGACCTGGAATTTGGACACAGTAGTAGTGTAGATCATGTACCGTACTTACCGTACTAATCAACACGCTTGCCGCCTGCCCTTTTTTCTTTTCTTTTTTCTCGAGATAGATACATATGACTATCAAAACATCGGAAAAAAACGAAACGGATCAAAACTAGCTAAAACAAAAAATATCAAAGAAGCAGACGGCAAGTATCTTTGCACGTACGGTTCGAAGAGTGGTTAAAATTTCAGAGTAAAACTCTCAAAATTGGTCGGGGCATGGCGGAAATCCCTTTTTTGCGTAATTACTTGACTTATATATGGAATCGAGTTTTGGTCATATCTCTTGATGGGTGGCGAAATGGGCAACGATACTTGCATCGATTTTCTCCTTGTGTCTTCAGCACTGTCTCCACCAATTTTCATCTTGATCGAAAATGACATTTTATATACGAATTTAAAAAAAAAGAAGTTGTTTTCGAGTTTTCGCGGATACCTCGGCGAGATCAAGTCGAGAAAAACAAAAGTTTGAATTGTTCATTTACGAAGTACATTTTGTTTTTGCACAACCACTGGTATGTTAGGGCTAGTGCTTCCAATTTCTGTCCCCTAATTTGCAGTGGTCACGAGATACGACTTCTAGGAAGCTTAAGCTTTTTAAGTTTCTTGGCTGGACCCAGCTTGTATGGTTCGTGAGTTCGAAGCACAGGCGGGTTATTAGCCATAATATATATATAACAAGGGAAAGCGGAATAAATTTGCGCCGCGCGAGGTTGAAAAACAAAATTGTGGCGGGGATGAAAGTTACTTGATTTTAGTGGGACGAATACAAATTACTTGATTTTACGTATCTACAAATTATGTTTTTTACTTCATAATAGTATAGGCGGTCATAAATCACTTGGTTTCAGTATGGGTGAACTTAAATGACTTCATATTACTACGATTCAATTGTCGTTAAAAATGTACAAAACAGTATAAAACGGGTTCATATTTTGGTGAATTTGATTATGGGCTAGGGTAACCTTTACCTTTTGTTTCTCGCAAGTTYAATACATTTTAAAATGCGGGTAAAAAAAAAAAATTTGTGTCGGGGATAATAACTTTACTTGATTTTAGTGGGAGGAATAAAAATAGATTTGATTTTAGTACAAATTACATTTTTTACTTGATATTAGTAAGGCGGTCAGAAAAATCTTGGTTTCAGTATTAGGGACCTTGAATGACTTTATATTACTATTTCATTGTCGATCAAACTACAAAAATTATAACGCGCCTGCCTCGTAACGTGCGCTTTTTGTGTGCGTGTGCGACGTGCCCGAACTTGCGGCAACGCCGCTACCCAGGGACGTGATTTAGGGGATGATAAGGTGTCATCCCCGGAGTTTCCAACAAACGTACAGACCGGGTACCTACCCGGGTACCCGGGTACCCGGGTACCCTTTTAAACCGGTACCCGGGTACGACCCGGGACCGGGCCCAAATACTCGGCGAGTATGAAGTGTTACTCGTACCCGTGACGGGTATTAGCAAGCCGGGTAATACTCGCGAGTACCCGGGTAATTGGCAAAAGGGTAACATCTCTAGTGGGGTCACGACACCTCTTTTTTTATTTATTTATTTTTATTTTAGGGCAGCGGCCAAAAACAGGTACACCTGGTCCGTTCGGGGCCAAAAACAGGTACATACTAAAATCAAGTTTATAACGCACCCCACGAACCTGCCGTTCCTTGCAATGCAAAGTAGAGTTTTTTCATGTTCTTCGTGCTCGCTCGGTGGCTACATAGTATACGAGTAGCTGCTATTAATAGTACGAAGAACGAACGCGTGCTGCTGTATTCTCCCTTCTCAGCTTGCGACACCCCTGGTATTCCAAGTCAACCACAATCCCGAAGGGGAGCCTTCTATGTCGTATTATTTCGGCGGAGGTGTGCAGGCAGATAATATGTGTGTCGCTCGAGTGGTGTATGGTGCGAGGTGCGAAGTGAGGAGGGGGTCTCCGCGTACGTCGGCATTTGTATAGGGTACATAGGGTGGACCTATGAAGGGCTTAAAAACGACAAACAAAAGGTGAAAGTCAAGCAGAGTAGACAAAATCAGGTATACCTGGGCTTTAAAGAGGCAAAAACAGGTACAACGAGTTTTGGACCAATGGCAGGGCACGTAGAGTGCGTTTTTAACTTGAGTTTAATTATGTACCTGTTTTTGGCCGCAAACGGACCAGGTATACCTTTTTTGGCCGCTTGCCCTTTTTAGAATGTACAGCATTACGCAATTCGACTTGGACGGTCCCATGAGCCACGGTTTGGCTGCGGCGCTGACCACTGCATTGACTGGCACTAACGACATGTTGTTCGCACATTGTCTGCTCTCTGTCTTCGAGTTGTCCAGTCTAAGGGGCTTTCGTAGCTGCGGTTGTCGCCATTATCTCGCTCCTCGCTGGGCTGTTCATTCTTCGTTTTTTTGTTTTTAGGGTTCGTTCGATCGATTTTCGATTCATCAAAACCTAAAAGCTAAAATAACCCATCGCGGTCTCCTGGGTTGTTTTTGGCCGCGAACGGACCAGGTATACCTGTTTTTGGCCGCTGCCCTTTTTAGAATGTACAGCATCACGCAATTCGACTTGGACGGTCCCATGAGCCACGGTTTGGCTGCGGCGCTGACACTGCATTGACTGGCACTAGCGACATGTTGTTCGCAAATTGTCTGCTCTCTGTCTTCGGGTTGTCCAGTCTACGGGGCTTTCGTAGCTGGGGTTGTCGCCATTATCTCCCTCCTCGCTGGGCTGTTCATTCTTCGCTTTTTTGTTTTTAGGGTTCGTTCGATCGATTTTCGATTCAACAAAACCTAAAAGCTAAAATAACCCATCGCGGTCTCCTGGGCCTCATTTTGGCTGTTTCGCCCATCAGACGGAGTGTAGTATTTTCCTATCTCATCTTCGCTTTTGTTTTTAGGTTTTGTTTTTAGCGTCAAAACGCCCCGTTTGTACCGGCCCTTAACGTCGAGAAAACGATCGCTGAAAAACGATCGCACCCTCGTGCGCACCCAACGCCCTTTACGGTACTCATAACAGCAGCAAGTGCCGTAAACACGGAAGATGCTATATATAATACTAGGGCTGGGCCCTGGCTGACTCAGTCAGTAGCGATTATACTGTTGTCAAAACCAGTTACTATTAGTATACTGGATTGTAGCAGTATACTGCTGTCTCTTCTTTCTCCTCTCTCCTTCCGAAACGCATTTGTTGGGTTTCCGCACTATAATGGCATGTTTCTTGGACGTACGTCAAAAAAACCTGCTGGCGAACATACTGGCCGGGTCAATCAGTAGATTACGACTGGCAGTAGATTACTGCTGCCAGTACATACTGTGCCAGTGCCCAGCTCGAAGCCGATTTGCTCGACAATATGGGGAAGATGCAAACGGCGGGCGATGCATCTACTTATGGAAAGATCTCATCGAGATCTTCCCAAAGCCATGATTTTCATTGCGTGTGCCCCCCTTGGTTTGGAGAACATCGGCTTGGAATTTCGTTCCATAAAATTTCGTCCCACGAACAAGGGTGTGTTTGTTACCTTGCGTGCAGGTACCAAGGTAGACTACAGGACACCTACTGTAACAAGAAACAAGCCAATAAGAAAGCCAGGCTGATGTTTAGAGGGAAATAAGAAATTCGGGGCTCGTTATCTTGAAATTAGTGTAGAAAGTACCCTCTCTAAAATAATAAATCCAGCCTGAACCAGATATCCTGTTTCTTACTATTAAACAGGTGTTCTGTACTGTACTCGGTATACGGTAGCTGTAGACTGCTGCAGTACATAAACAGGAGTATCGTATTATACGAGTAGGGTGCTCTTTGTATTGGACCACTGCTGTATTCGTACATAGGCGCCATACACAAAGTGTTCTGCTCTTGACAATATCTACGAATAGAATACAAGGTTCAAGGTTCCCATTCGGGATGTGATCGACCTGAAATTCCGGGGGGTGTTGTAAGGTGAAAAACGGGAACATCATGAGGCGTTCCTCTTTATATATGATGACAGGATGAGGTTCGACGATGTGTGGTTGACACTTGGAAGTCAAAATGTGGTCACGATTGCATCATCTCCTGGTAAACACCTTTTCTTTTTTTTTTTTCCCACCCCATTCACTATCTTCGCCCTTCTGTTCTCTCTCCCTCTTTAGTCGTATACTTCGTATTTTTTTTTCCCACCCCATTCATTATCTTCGGCCTTCTATTCTCTCTCCCTCTTTAGTCGTAGTTCAGATCGGGTGTCACTAAGTAGGCTCTTCTCCCCCCTCCCCACTACGGTACGTGTCATGATTTTTTTATCGCGAGAAGATTTTAGCACTTTCTTCCCTCATCAAGTCTCGTCGAATTGTGCTTTGCACACAAACAATCACAAAAGCACCGCGGCTGTCACCAAAGGCCAGAGCTTCAAGCGCGGGTGCTATTGTACCGCTGCTGTTGTACTGCTGGTGTTCGCTCCTGCCGTTGTAGTGTGCACCATGACTGCGCGGTTGCTTGCGAAGTTCCGAGGAGGTGTGGGTTTATATTGTCCTATGCACAATGGACCTGCCCCCCTGCGCAGCATCCAATTAATTACCCCGCTCTTGAGATTATGTCTTCGTTCCTATTTCGGAAGACGACAGGAAACATGGCACATGCATGCAAGCATGCACACACAAACAGAAGCGCCGTCCGTGGCCTTCACAACAAGAAGAGCTTGGCGTGCGACTGCTGTTATACAGTGGCTGGCACAAAATAGAGAGTTTGACAGCTCGAGGGACGGTGCAAAATAGCAGCAGCTGAGCAAACAACTGAAATTTTGGGGTTTCCATGGTCCTGGGCGGCTTGACGCCGCGGAGCGCATTCCCGTGAAAAAGAGTCAGCCTCGCCCAGAGCACACGCCACGGAGCCTGGCTGAGGCCCAAAGTTGCGCCGGAGCGTACACGCGGGCCCCCTGCGCGCCCCGCAGCCGAGAGCGCGAGAAAATACACGCGGCCGGAAGAGCAAAGCTTGCCAATGTGCAAAAACTGTGCATATTATACGTGCCAGGTATATTTGTACATGCTAATGTTAGTGTAGTCTTGCCTTTATTTACCGGTGCTCGTATCGTCGTACTGTACTCAGTAGTCCATACTTTCTCTGGTTGCCCATTGCGATTATCCATGTCCATTGATTCGGATCGGTTCGGTTCAGACCTCGTAATTTCAAATCCCTACGATCCGGCTTGGTCCGGGACCCGCAAGCCCAATATCTTGCGGTTCGGTTTGGTGGAACCGAACAGCACGGCACCAAATCGTAGAAAACCCTTGCGGTTCTTTCGTAGTTACTCGAATTTAGTACGACGGTCTTGTCACGTTTCGGGAACGCGGTTCTTCAGGAGGTATTATCATGGTTCGGTTCGGTTCGGAATCGCAGATATGTTCCTACGGCTTGGTTCGGTTCTTTTTTTATTATACCTGGTAGGGAAAAATCCTATGTATTGGTTCGGTTCGGTTCGGTTCGGCCAGACCGAACCGAACCGTAGCGAGGAATCGTGAACAGCCCTGATAACTTTGGTGTTGATATCTTGTAGATGGCTTTATTTCTTCCTACACGTGAGCACCAGCGAGAGGAAAAAAATATCGTGACCGGTTCGACCGTACCATGTCATGTGTAGCGGTACTACTGCAGTGCCTAGGCGCGCACATGCCGGAGTGTCGAAGAGAAGAAACCATAACCATTGAATACAAGGTGCCAGGTGCAGCAGTGCCTGGTAGCAGGGGCCGGGCGACACGTGGGCGAGGCGGAAACCACCATCGAGCACAAACAGCAAAATTCTAAATGGCAACGGCGAACCTAACCTCCACGAATACCCTTAACCTTGTACAGCAGCGAACTCAGTGTATCATACGACTATACTGCTGTATACCTGGTGTATTTATACATAGGTATACATAGGTGGGTATCACACAAGGATCGGCGTGGTTTGTGGTGGCTGCAGTAATTTAGTCATTCCAGGTGCCAAGGTACTGGTTAGAGTACAAGTAGAGAAGGCAACGCTCTCCACACAACCATCAGTTTGCAATACGAACTCTTATTTAGAGCGGCCCCTCTCCTACGCCCTGCGTCCCGAGGCGTGCGTGCGATGTCCCTCCGACAAGCACGTGTCATCATGTAACAGCGACGGCGGTGGCTTCAGTTTCGTTCCCCGAAGTGCGGCTGAATTTCCGCGAAAAACAAAAAGCGAGACGTGGTGGCGGTAAATTGAGTATCATCTCGGCAAAAAAATAAATAATCTGGAATGTTTTTCACGCGCCTTGGACACCCAAGGAATCCTGTGCCGGGGCCGCCGCCTTCTTTCTTGGTACTGTAGCGCGTCTTTCGCCGTGGGTGCCTTATTCTCGGACCGGGCGCTGTGCTGCGCCACCGCTGTGTGCGCGGCCGCGCTGGTTGCTTGCCGCACGGCGTGCCGTCCCACATCTCACATCGCACTCCCGCCAGTTTAGTGTTTTTGTTCGGGGGAGGGGGGTCGTCCGAATCCCATCGATGCACGATGATGATTTACTCTCGGACACGCCCACACCCGCTCTCTTTGGACGCAAAACCAGCTACTAACCTGGATTCTTTGGTATCATATCTTGAACGGATTATCCAAGTGGGGACACAACTTTAACCATTTGCTGCGGTGCAGTCCAAAGGCTCTGGCAGTGCCCGGCCCCAAGGGCAATCACTTCGTACTGCGTCCTTTTTGGGAACGATTTTCGAGACGCGTACATATGTAGTCGATACCTGAGCCGTCTCGAGACTCGCAGTGGTTGTTTCAGGTGTGCCCCTGTCGTGCGAACCGACCGACTGCGAACAACATTGGACCTGCTCTCGAGCGATCGCGGCGCACTAAAACCGGAAGCGATGGCTGGACCGAGATAACGTCGGCAGGCCTCGCCTGCCTCCCGTCCTCGGCGTCTCTTGTGATGAGTTATAACCCTTTTTGGCCCTTGAGAGGGAGCAAATGACGAAAACGCATACCGATTTCAGCAGCGCCAGTCGCACAAAAGCAGCCCGGGCTGCTGGATTATATTGGGGACGAATCATTTATCACTCTTTTGGGAGCCCGAGCATAGCGGCCAAAACTACGACTGTAGGTCGGGTGCGGCCGCATCATCCCTCTAGTGTGAGCGATCGGCAGCACGGCAGTTCATAGTGTCATACTGCGCGCGTGTGGCTGACACTATTAATACGACGTACTCGAAATTGGCCGTGCGTTCGCACTACTACATAGAAGAGATGGTTGTTCACTTGCTTGGTCATTTTGCCATCGGGTGCTGAGTAAAGTCCGTACGTACCCAAATGGGTCAAACGGGCTTCGCGATTATTTCGAATGTTTCATGAGTGTACTATTAATAGCTGGAGGCGATACGACTAAGCCACAACGAGATCACCTTATCATGTATCATTCCACTCTGGGCGGAAATGTAAGGACCGCATGGTCTTCATATATATACCCCATCGATCCTTACAATTCCGTCCAGAGTGGACTACAGTAGATTCGTGCGTATAAGCGTGCCTGCACTTATAGCCCCCGCCTCTCCGTTTGTGTCTTGTCCCCATAATTTGCCACCACACGCTCGATATCGCGTTTTTTTTTCCCCCATCCCTCTTACGTTATACCCCCTCCCGCCGCGCTCGACATCTCTCCTGCTCGTTTGTTTGTTGCTTTAAAAAAAAAAGGTGGGACTCCCGAAGAGCATGGTTAGGCGGATCATGAAGCTCGGGGAAGACACTCGAAACGTTTCCAACGAAGCTTTGATTGTCGTCGTCAAAGCAAGGTGAGGTCCTTGTATCTTGTGACGTAAGCTCACCCGACGCGCCGGCGTCGACACCCTCTTTTTGAATAATCTCCGCCGGCGTTTCATATTTGTAGAGATCAATGCCATGCACGAGGCTGAAAAACTGACACGACAGCTTCCGCATGAACGAGCGCCGTTCGTTGTGGACAGGCCGGCCGCGAAGGAAACTGGGTTTGTGCCGCACATCGCGCGTTCCGACGGCACAAATCGTTTGCTGCGCTACTACTGTACCGTAGAACTGATAGTTCACCGCGCAAGCGAGGGTCTCCCCCGCAAGCAGCTTTAATACGCCCGCTATGCGGTATGTAACTATTCATCAAGTAGTGCGGTCGGAGAAGTCGCCATCCCACTGTCGCGTCAGCGTACTCCCCCATATGAAATCTGAGATATGTATATGATATCGAGTTTATAACATGCACATTATCGTGTCAATCGCAGAAGAAGTAGCCAGCAAATAACGAGACCCCCCCCCCCCCCCCCCCCCCCCCCCCCCCCCCCCCCGTTCCTCGAATCGCCTCTTCCGTTTTCCCCTTGCGCTGCTGCCCCAATCCATCTCTAGTGAGCTGTTTTTGGAGAGATTCGCGGCGCAAGCGTTTGGGCACGCCGAGAAGCTCGGGCGAAAGACAATAAAATATCGCGATGTAAGCGACGTGCGTGTGCAGGACCCCAACCTCCTGTTTTTGGAGGCAGTTGTGCCACCCTAGCCTATCTGGCATTATCATAGATCGAGAGGAGCTGGGAAGCCCGGCTCAGGCATTGGGGGGGGTGGGGGAAGCGGAGGAGCCAACGTGGCAGGAGCAAGAGGGGGGGGGGGGGGGGGAAAGGTGTATTTCTTTGTATCGTGGGGTGATGCGGGTTAACGTCCGTTGATGCGGGTTGTAACGTCGGTTGATGCCGGTCATACATATGCAAAACGTGATAAACGTCGGCTTGATGCGGGTTATTGTGCTCTTCGGTTCTGTCCTGTATAGCCTCGTTTTTTTTTTTGCTCACGTACGTGCCTATGACCGGTGCTCACTGGAGACCAGGGCCTGTGTCCTCTGAGGCTGCGAAACCCGTACGCGGGACGGTCGGTGTGGTTGTGGCGTTTTGGCTTTGCGCGTTGCGTGGCAGGGTGGGAACGGGGTACCTCGTCGCCGTTTTCGTTGGTCCAGGCTCGCTTGTTATCAGTTTCTCGTGCTTTTCGAGCGGCCACGAGCGTCGAAAACAGCTGTTTTTTTTTGCGTATTTTCTCGGTTATCGACAGCCAACATCTTGAACACTTGGTAGGTTGGACGGTGCCCCCCCCCCACCCCCC
>MEHQ01001589.1:27068-50320 GCA_008828725.1 Saccharina japonica
GGGGGGGGGGGGGGTCGCATCAATGTGTCGTTATTTACCTTGGGGAGTCCACAGGTGTGAGGAATGAAAGGGCAAGCGCGCTTGGTATACGTTGTCGAAGCACCACCACAACGGTCCGGCTTGTGTTGATGAAAGGGCAGAGATCGGTTGCAAGCTTTGAGGTTGCCGTGAACATCTGGGTATTTTACACCATGGAGTAAGAAACGATTGACGTGATTTTGCTTCGTGCCAGGTATCACGAGATTTTTACCGGAACGTATAAAATGTACAATATACGTAAAAAAGTCTAATACGACTGCTCTGTAGAAGTAAACGGAGATAAGTGTGATATAAACGGATATACGGAGAGGGCTGATTACCAGAACGTACGAATTCTTCGGGGGAGCCATATCCGAGATACGTCGTATATTTAGCAGGCTGCCTTGAATCTTTTGTGGATCGTGGTCACAAGACAGGTTCAATGATCAGAAGCGAGGACTCGTCCGAGTCGTTTTGCTTCCCTCTGGGCTGTGATGTACCTGACCACTGTGACGTGAAGACGATATCCCAGGCCCCTCTCCAAGCTGGATGCAGAATCAAATATCCACAGCTTTCAACTTCAAATATCCCCCGCTTTCAACTTACTTACACCCTGTGGTGTGTGGTGTATGTACCGGTATATACCCCTGCTTATTGTTGAGATTGGTTGCTGTAGTTTCGTGAAGAAGAAAACGAAAGAAACGGACACGCCGAACATACTATTAATACTCGTATCTCGTACATACGTATAGCGTTCGCTCCTCCCTTCCTTTTTGAGGCCACGCAGGACGGACAGAAACAGAACAGCCGAACGCAGCTGCGGATGAATCCCAACGCCATGACGAATATATCGTAACATGACACCTGCCCCCAACCCACCGTGCAAATTTAGTGCAAGCTGCGCGGCCTTCAACGAGTGAGCAATCATCATATCATCATCGGCGCCAGTATGTATGTGCGTCCTAAAAAGGGGCCGGCAAAAATTGGGCCCGCTGTTGTGGTTGGAGTGCCTCCCACCCTATGGGCGCGGTTGTTACGGGATACGTTGGGTTCGGGCTGTGCACAGGGGCACGGCAGACGCGAGCGAGCATGGAATTTTAAGTCCTGTGGCCCAATACTGCTCGTACCGAAAAAATGAAGCGTTTGTCGTATATACGAGATGCAACTACAGCAGTATCCGGCGAGGGGTCCGTACAGGGTACAGGCACCTACGGCCGACGGTACACCGCTCAGCATTTGGAATTGAGAAATTGCGGCGCGTTGCATGCATAAAGAAGACCGCTCGAAATTGGATGTGGGAAACAAAAAGTGCGGGCAATTGGTGCTCATCTCACGGGCACAAAGAGATGAGAGAGATGGCGCAACAAAAAATACTCGTGTTTACTTAGTGCGTAATCCATTTGTTGTCAAGAAACAACCATGCGGAATATTTCCGTTAAGATAAGAAAAAAAAAAAAAGTTGGGCCCGACAAAATTGGGCCCGCTGCACCCCCCCGTGAACAAGAACATATGCACCTGCCAGGGAGGTGGCGTTGAATTTCAGAATTTCGGAATTTCAGTTCCACTGCTGCTGCTGCCGCCTTTTCAAGCAACAATTACGGCAGATGATTTAACAAAAAAAAACGTTTATTGCACTTTTTTAATAGACACGCCTGCTTGCTTGATGTAAAATCATTGCTTGCTGAAAGTTCGTGCACGCCGCACGTGCGTGGCGAAAAAAAGACTGGGCCACGAGTACGGAAACGGGGGGCGACCTAGAAAAAAAAAACCCACAACTACTACTATTGCTTCTTTCGCGCATTTCCGCATCTATCCGCCGCCTCCCCTCCCCTTCCCTTCCCTTTCCCTTATGTCACACACAATTAAAATACACACAACAAAAACGAACGGAGGGTGCCCGTCATGTTACTTATAAAAAATAAAAACATACTGCTGATACTATTAATAGTCGTACATGCCAAGTGCACACACACACCCAGATCTCTCTCTTGCCCCCACTCCCGCCCCCCCCCAACACACTACGAAAGCTCTCTCAAGAAGTTTCGTCCCACGCGCCTAGCCCTACGATACCCTATTAACTACTAGTATATTGGTCTGTATACTGGTACTACTGCTGTTGTAATAGTTCACCATCACAAAACGCAACCAACCCCCCTCCAAACCCCGCCAGTCTTCCAGACCTAACCCATGCACCCCCTTCCACCCCCCCCACCCCCCCCTCCCCACCGTCGACAGCTGTACCGCTACTGCTACTGCTGTACGCAGTCGTTCGTGGGTCACCCCCTCCAGGTTTTTGACGAACATCTCATCCAAAATTGTAACATCAAACGTTGCCAACCATGGGTAGATGATGTGAACCCCGTTTTGGGGCTTTGCTTGCGAAGCCGGAAAGCATCCACAATCCACTACAACAGACAACAACAGCAAAAGGCCATGCGACAGACCAGACAACACACGGGTGCGACAACTGAAGCGGCCACGCCTCAAGGGCGCGACTGCCTCGCGCACACTCAAAACACATTACACAAACGACAGCAACAAAAGCTGAAAAAAAAAAGGTCTACGGGTACGAGTGCGAGTACGAGTACAAATCCCCACGAGTACGAGTGCCCCCCAGTCAGGCCGAATTCCGACCCAAGTGGAAGAGGGTCGAGACACGCCCTAAACAAGAAGAGTTACTTGCACGGTACAAGAGGGAGATAATCATAGGTACATCGTATCGTAATAGATCATACCCCCCTCTCCTCTTCTTCTGGAACACAACACATAAAAAAAATCATAAATTGCAAGGGCACGAGCTCACCGACCGCATATATATATCAATCCATGATCAACCAAAAACCGCCGTGCCGTGCCTCTTCCTTGCTTGTTGTCGAGACACACCACCACCACCACCTGCACCAAAACTAGTATTAATAGTAGCGACAAGCAAGCCGTTCTTCATCATACAACTCCACCAATACAACACGACTATTGATAGCACAACAACACGCAACGACACAAGACAGTACTGAAAAAAAAAATACCTTCGCCAACCAAACACAGCGCAAGAGTGGGGGAGGGGGGGGGTGGGGGAGGGAGAGGGGGGGGTCCCCACAGACGATCAAGCGTAAAAAATCGAACGCAAGCAGCACACTCCTTCCTTGCTTTGTGTGTATGACACGTACTCGATGCAGATTTCTTCCAGCGCACAAAAACAGGCGGATCTGGAACGCAACTAAACTACAGCTATGTAGATCCACCAACACATACTGGCATGCATGGGCACCCCAGCAAAACACACCAAGCAAGACTCCTCGCAGCAGCTAGCACGCTTCTTTGCGTGCCGCTGCTGCTTGGCTGCCAGATCTACAATAGATAGATATCATCATCATCGTCTCACGGTTAATAGAGACAAGACTCTCTGGTTGATGTTTTTTTCAATTCCATTCCAGGCGCATCTGACGACATCAATCAAAAGCGAGCAAAGAATGATCCAGCATAATAATTCACGAGGTTTTGATGATTTCTCATCATCTCATCCACCACCCAAATTTAATGACCAAAATCACGAGCATCATCACGATTCCAACCAACCCCCGCCGCGCCGCGCAAGGTTATACAGCAGGGGCACACCTGTTCTAAATGGGAAAGGGAGCATGATGATCCGCCGAGTCGTGGATGCGTGGCGGCCCCCACTACGATCGACGAACCAACACGTGCACCACTCTGGGAGTGCGCATTCCGATCCCGTTGCGTTTGTTTGTGTCTACCTACTGCTGCTGCTGCTGCTGCTGCTGCTGCTCCCAGCTGCGCCTACAGCCGAAAGCAGTCTACCTGCTGCTGTTGATCGAATCTTCTGCGGGACTGCTCGCCTCACAGAGCGCAAAAACGTCAACAATAACAACAACGACAACAAACAACAGCAGTGACATGGCACCACGAAACAAACGATGCCATATCCTAATCCTTGCGTAGTCTATACGTGTAGAGATTTTAAGTCCCTAAAATAACCTCCACACGTTGATTTCAGCAGGACAGGAGAGGCGTGGCGTACCGCACGTGGTGGTGGTTGGTGGTTGGTGGTGCACCTTTCATTTTCCCGAAGCACCTCCCTCGTCGCTCTTCACGAGAGCCACCGCTCGTCGATAGGCCTCCAGCGAATTCTCCAGGCTTCCCGTCTCGAGATAGCACTGCCCAAGCTCCTCCCACGCCTGCTTGTCCTCGGGGTACCTCGCAAGAACACGCTGGAGGTACTCGGTGGCCTGCGAATGCATCACAAGAGTGGACGGACAGGCAAGAAGGCAGAACACACCAGGTTATATATAGCACCAGGGGCGAAGGAGCGCTAGCTTTATTACGGTTGCCGCCACGACTTCGTCTACGCTACGAGCATGTAAAGGGTGTCGGCGTTTGAACATGGGATTCGGTTCCGCTACTCGAGCCCACACAACCCCACGAGAGGAGCCAGTTCACCACCGCTCGATTGCCGAGGGCTGAGTGTGGGCTGACTGAGAGACAGCGATTGCTGCGCGTGCGAGCTGCTGGCAGTGCGGAGAGAAAACATGGATGCTGTCTCTCGTGGCACAACGACGGAGCATCTCGCTTAGTCCTACTGGGAGGGTCAATACATCTGGTCCTCTCCGAATGATGACTCAAAACAGCAGCAGCAGCAGCAGCAGCGGCGGCGGCTGCGGCAGCAGCACGAGCACCAGCAGCAAGCAGTGGTGCGGCAAAGAAGAAGAAACAAGCAGCGGTATATATACTGGGCAGTCAGTCTCTCAGTCAGAGTCATCTATGGAAAAAAAAAAGTATATTATACCTTTCGGTAGTCCCGCTTCGCCTTCGCCTCGCGCACCATCTCCATCATCATCTGCTTCGTCATGGCGATGGACCAGACAGCCAGCCGTCCGCTTGCGTGGGTGTGGAGTAGGCGGAGCAGGACGCTGGGTGCCTTGATTGATGCGCGCGCGCGCCCTGAACGGGTTGTGCTGGCTGGGGGGTGTGTTGGTTGTCTATTGTCTAGGTCTATTCTATAGAGTGGTGAGGTAGCTGGTTGGGCCACAAAACAAGTGCAAACCCCAGACCGTTAAAAAAAAAAAATCTGTTCACCCATCTATCATATACGACGAGAAAAAAATCGCTCAAATGGACAACGCGAACGAAAAAAAACAAGTCAAGGCACGAAACCGCAAAAAATCACGAAATAGATCAAACCTCTCAAAAACGGCATTTTTTTTTTCTGGAACTTCCAACTACCCGTTGCGTGAACAGGCGCGACGCGCGACGCATGCAGAAGATTCAAGATATAAGCAGAGATACAGTAGATAGATGCGCATGCGCGTGGCCCAGAGACTCTCACCACACTGCGCAAAGGCACCGGCACACTCCACACGCCCCTCCTTGTATCAATGATATCACATCTACATACATATACAATTCATATGCACGACGAGTAACACCTGATGGCGCACGAGTATTATACAGGCTCTACCGCACACACCACACGCAAAAAAAAAGCTTCTTAACAACAATTCGGACGAACTTCCAAGCTGATTTTTGCTTGACAAAACGAACGGTGAGTGTGAGAGTCCAAACACCGAGCGATGCGTCTTCTATGGAAAGAAGATGGAAATATCTCGACGAGATATTTCCCACGCCATCGTTCTGTGGTTGCGCGTGCCCTCCTTAGTAATTTTGTAGAACATCGGCTCGGCGGGAAATCGCCCCACAAACTTGAGATACTCGTAGCCGATCTGAAATTCGATTTCGATTCGCACATACATTTATTCCGTTTCGTTTGACGGGGGGGGCTGCGGCGTGCGGCGTGCAGCGCATATTCTACCTACGTACTGCTGTTGTTCAATACAACCTCGGGTATAAATAGGTACTCGTGTACCTGATATGTATCACGAGGAGGAGGGTATTATATTGTACCGGCAAATTGATGAGAAAGACATGAACCACACGAACGATCGTTTGCAGAGTTTCTTCTAACGGCTCAATTCTTACTGGTGCTTTCCCCTTCTCGTTTTCCCTCTTTTCCCGCACTTTTGGACCTCGATATATACTGCTACTACTGCCTGCCACGTATGCATATAGCTGATTCTGCTGCTTTGCTGTTATTGATTATTGTTGTTGTCATTACGTTCTGCATTCTGCAGTGAGTGTTGTGTCGCTATGTCGTTATTATTTTGCTGTCGTGTTGTATGCCAGGCTAAAAAAAAAAAAACACATCATCAACTGACTAACTGCTATAGATATATGTACGATATCGTTTTTTCATAATACCTGAAGTGTACATTGTATAAAAAATAATATGCTGCTGTGTTGCACTTGAAGGCAAATCTACAAATAAATCTATTCATCAGTTTTTCTTCCCTATATCAATCATGGTTGGTACGGTATGAAAAAATATGATACTTCGTATGTATATGTACGTGGCAGGTTGTACGCGGCGAGTGAGCATCATACACATGAACAGCAGTATAACCGGTATATGGTATTCGTACCAGGTATGACTCGGACTGCCGTCTCCCTTTTCATTTTCTCCTAAAAAAAAACAACACATTTTCCAGAGATAGATGTGCGCGGTGGGTGGGGGGGGGGGAAGAGGAAGCCACATTTTCCCATAGTAGGTAGAAAGAGAAGAAAAAGGCGCAGCAATCCACCCCCCCCAACTAATTAATACTACAACAAAAAAAGTAACGGTGGACGGGGGAGGGCGGCGGGGGGGGGGGTATCCGCTGTTTTCGGGCTTTTAAAGGATTACTTGGGACACACACGAACGAATGAATGTGTCCCTCTCCGCGTTAGTTTGCCTGTTAATTAGCGCCCTGTAGGACTGCAGTGCCGTTGTGAGGACAAAACACTTGGAATTAGACCCATATTAAAGTACATGTAACACAAATTCGACGAGAGTTGACGAGGGAAGGAAGGGCTGAAATCTTCTCGCCATAAAAATGTAAGGCACGAGCCGTAGTTGGGGAGGAGGGAGAGGAGCCTGTTTTGTGACCCCGGATCTGAGGTACGACCAGGAAGGAGAGAGAAAGGAAGGATGAAGAAAATAAATGGGATGGGGAAAAAAAACAAAAAAACAAAAGTACAGTACTAAAAGATGCTCCCGCTTCGCCACTCATCACGTGTGTGTGTCGTATTCTTGGTTGTAATATTTTTCTTCCTGTATATCAAGTATACTCCAATGCGCAATGCGGGCGTTAGATGCGATGGTTGGTGATGGCGGAGGCCTGAAAAGGGGGCGCTCGAGTGGCGCTCTTTTTCCAGGTCTTGAATCCCTGCTCACTATCACGATAAACATCCCAAGTGACATGCCATCCTTTTCCCGTATTCCCAACCCTGTGGGCTTTTACAGGCCTTTAAAAGCAGTGCCGTAGCATTAACCCACTCTGATGAGTACAAACACCCCGAGCAGCATTCCCTCTCCTTTTCCCGTGTTCCTACGTATTCCTGGGCTTTTACAGGCCTTCCAGAGCAGTGCCATAACATTAGCCCACTCTGATGGGCCATAAAGCAAACAGAAGTATGGGAGATTCGGGGAAACACCGGTTCCACGGACTGCTGGTAGAACATGAATCGAATATATATATATATGCGGCCTGTCAAAACCCACAACCACAACTACCACCTACCTCTACCATGCGAGGCCACGTAACTTCCCGATGGAACGCTAAAAGGGGAAAAAAGTGGAAAAATTATGACCGCAAGGGGTTCGAAAAACGCCAGACACCGAGACTACTATCACACCCCCAGCTTGGGGGTGCTGGGTGGGGCGGGGCGAAATTGTCGGGAAAATCATGCTGAAAACGGAAGCCTGCAGACAGGGTACCGACACATCCTCAGTAGGCGTGGGGAGGGAGGGGGGTGTACTCATGTCGTGCATGGCCGTTGTCGTATTACCGTAAACCCTCGCGGGGGGGGGGGGGGGGGGGGTACTCGTTTGTTGCTTGCCTTAGTCATGTGACCATTGACCACGCATCCCTCTCGAGATGGGGCGGTGGGGGGTGTGTATCCTTGCAAACGGAAGCACACACTCCGCCACATCTCCAACGAGGGCGACGGGGGTGGGGCGATAAGACATGGTTGGAAACAGGTACAACAACAAAAACGACAACTATCGTTCTATGCCACAGTATGGGCAGCTGGTTATTGTACCCGAATCATCCCCGGCGATTAACGGGGGGGGGGGGGGGGGGGGGGGGGGAAAAAAAAAAACGTATGACTAACGTTAGAGGGCAAAGGCACGTTGAAAACGGGGCAGTCAAAAAGCTAGCCACAAAACCCGGAGCGGCCGCAAGAAGTACTGGCCCACTTCAACAACACTACGTAAATAAATCGGCGGGCGAAACAGAGCAGACATCGTTCGTAACTCTCCCTGCAGAAATGAAGTCGACACCGAATCGGGAAACAGCTAACTATCTGAAAACACAGCCCCCAACATCTCAGAAAACGGGAAAACCATCGAATGCAGCGGTGGCGTGGGAGTCAGCAGACACACGTCCTTCGCTCGAGACTCGTCGACGTTACGTTCAATCCCTCGTACAAACACGCTACGTATCTAAACGGGTTTTCAAGCACAAACAAGCCCAAACAACCCCGTTCGAAGTAGCGTAACGAACCGGAGGGATAGGAAGCTTGATCCGTCCCGGGTCGTCCAGAAAACGTACTAAATGATCCCCATCGGTGGTCGTACGAGCGCTGGTTTTTCCCAGCCACCAGAAACTGTCTTCATCTTTGGATGTACACCAAAAAGGGGCTCCGTTGGGGGGCACTGCCTGTAGTGCTGTAGCGGCGGAGTCAGTCTGCCACGCGGCACGCAGTCGTAGCCCGGTGTCAGAAAAAACGCTCGCCCTTTCCTCGAGAATGTCCCCGTTGTGCAGCGACGGTTTGCATCCGACGGTACAAGCAGCTGGTTCAGCGGCGCTGGTTCGAGGTGCCGGCCCAGCAGAGTAAAATCTGCTGGCGAGAGACCTGGAGGTCCATTTCCCCGTCCCAAGATGGGCGCGGGAGTCTCTTCCAATGCGTATCGTACATTTCCACGGCGATCCCACCGCGACCGCAGACCGATTGGTGGCCGATAATCTTGTCCACTTCAGCTCGTTAGAGGGGCGCCGAACCGTCGTCCTATAGGGCAGCGAAGGCAGGGGCATCGAGAAGATGGGGCAGCAGACAGTTAACCGCGAGGATTTCCGGGCTCGGCACTTCACACAGTTGCGGAGCCACCATCGAAAGAAAATGCTCATACCAATCCACCAATACAACCGTTCGAACATGCGCGGTGTACGTGTCTCGCCAAGGTGGCAGAAAGCCGTCGAGTGGGAAAGCTTGTGTGATCTCAGGGTGCACGGGCAATGATACGTAAATGCGAAGAACGGGTTCGTTGTTCAAGAGACAAGCCGCGCGTTCCGCTGGTCGCTGTCAGTACAGAGGGGGAGGTGGGGATGGTTTTCGAACAGAGAGGACGATACTATCGTCGGTGGTGCGGAGTTTACTCTTACCAGCAAGCTCCTGAATCTCTGAAAAGGGGGGGCGCTGGCGCGAGGGGAAACTTGTTACACATTAGGCGTCCAGGGCAAGCGGCCGGCCGAGAAGAACGTGTCTGACGGTGGTATAGCACGCAGGCTATGCCTGTTGCTCCTGCTTCCAGTTGGCGTGTGACTATCACGCGGCAGAATCACCAAAACATAGCAGCATCGAGGGCATCCAACTATGCTGTAGCGGCGGAGCGAGTGCCAGAGGGAGACGGGGGTCTCAAGAGTGGAGTTCCAGAGACTAGGCTCTGTCACGGTCGGACGTAATAAGTACCGTTGGAACAGCCGTGGGAGCACGAGATAGTTCCGCAGCGACAGCCAAAGGTGGTCGCGGGCACGGAGCACGCGACGAGGTGCCGGCTCGTCGAACCGGCGACGGAGGGGCCCTGCCGGATCCGAAACCATAGTTGACAGCAGGCTGTGCAGCGCCTATAGCGGCTGCCGTTCGCCGGCGTCTCTGTGTAGAATGCGGTCTAAACACGGCGGTGTACCGATACCCGGAGGCACCGGAGGGGACGTGGAGGTTGGGGCGGTAGAGAAGCGGACGCAACTGGACAAACCATTACAGCGGGGCCGGTAACCTGCGTAGGACTCGATGGAGTAGAAGCCTGCTGCGCTACGAGTATTTCTATTTCGGTGGTGGGGGAGACTGCGGAGCCTGCGCGGTCCTCCAAATGCACGCCGAAAAACTGAACCGAACAGGCGGTGTTGTCGGCAGCCAAGCTGGTTTCGCGGTCGGTGCAGCGACCACCGGCAGTGACGAAAGAAGGAGCAAGAGGGGACGCATCTCCCCGTAGGATCAGAAATATCGTCAACCCTCATACGTGTCCCATGTGAGTGAAATTCACGAAAATTATACGAGGCGAAAGGGAGTACACTCAAAACGGCACTATCGGGCCGGGGTACCAGCCGACTCAGGTCGATGTCTGCGGTGTGGGGTGAGTGCGGAGGTCGCCGGCCGGGGTAAGGTATTCAGCCCCATCGCCCAAGGGAGTAAGTCGGCTGGGACCACTCCAGTCGTGACCCGTCGCGGATTGTGACAGACGGGATAACAAATCAGCGTTGCCGTTAGCACTATTTTTTCTCTCGCGATGCTCGAGTGTGCAGTCGATTGCGGTGAGGTCCTCGACCCACCGCTGGCCTTGCTCGTTGTGGCCCCCAACTATGCCATTACCCTTCAGCGCCTTGTGCTCCGAAAACTTACGGAAGTCCGAAAACGTACGGAATTTTGCGCCCCGAAGGTAGCTTCCAAGAAGCTTGCAAGACCCAGACAATGCTGCCAGCTTCCAAGTCGAGCGGTATTCAGTGTCTCTCCGAGTCGAGAATAGCGTGTTTGACGTAGGTGGTGCGTTGAACGGAGCGGTCGTGTTGCTCCTGCTCAAGCGAAGCCCCAAAATAATCGATACTGGCGCAGCAGTACACCCGAAAAGGACGGGGCGCCGCCCTCGACAGCGTCCCAATTGGGGAAGACCAAGGCAGGGAGAGCGGAAATCTCGGTGAGCATTTCGCAAACGGCGACCTACATGGAACACGTAACTACAAGTTTTGCGCCCTTTTTTATAAAGGAAGTGACCCGTGTTTGGAAACATCTCTCAGAACTTGCGGTAGTGCGACAGGCCACGCAGAAAATAGCGAAGCTGTTTCGGGTCCCCAGGCATGGGCATAATGTTTGGGGAGGGTCCGCGTGTGACAGCGTGGCGGACGTGCTAGTCCAGAGGCTTGGCGCGAGCCGATGTTGGTCGGGCTCGTGAGCTTCGCTCAGAATAAATGCACGTCGTTGATACGAGGGTTCTCTTGGTCCAAGGCCAAGAACATGACAGAAAAGGCGAGACAGAGTTCAGAAGATTGGGCGTGAGCTTGGTGGGTGCAACAACCATCCCCGACCATCTCGGGCTCTACGGCTAGTTGTACCTACGGGTCGTTGTACTAGACGACCCATAGTAGTGTTCCTTGGTGGTTTCTCGTGGACGTTAACCAGCTACGGACTCCGTGCTATTGCTACTCGTCGGACGAAAGTTCACGTAACGTGCGTCTACACAGAAGATACCAACACGTGCCATAGTGGGCCGTCTTCCGAACACGGACCAGCTACGCTTTACTTTGGTAGCTTATAGATACCGGTATACTTCGCTTCTACAATACCAAGTACCAAGTAGTATACATGGCTGAGAATACCCTTACTTCAAAAGTACTCCCTGCTACTGAGTATTGACTAGATAAATAGGCTGCTTCATACACCTACCTGCTACTATAGACGACACTGTATATCGATCAGCGACTCGGTAGGCTATAGGTTACTGCTGCTATAGCAAAGTACTTACATCAACACATAAGGGTTGGAGCCGGTATTTTTTTGCGTTCGGGCGCTCACCCGCAGGAAAAATAGAGTGGGCTAGAAAGTCAGCGTCCGTCGCTCCTAGCAGAGACTACGGGGGTGCAAGCTTGATGTTAACCTTGCGTAGCAGTTCGAATCGTTTTGACGTGGCCCGATGATTCCGAGTCGAATTTCGCGGCGTCGGCACCACTTGCCAATATATTGATTTAGACGCACACATGTCTCCTTCCAAGTTTTTCTACTGAGCAGGTCTCGCGTTGTCACTCACGTGTGCTTTGTGTTTGGCTAGGAGAGCTTGGTTGTTTACTCAAATTCGGGCTGCGAAGGAGATCTTAAGCAAGAGGGCTTGGCTCTTGCTCCGTCTGGAACCCCTGTTGCCTATGCACATAGACTTTCTAAGTAAGGCACCATCCTTTTCCCGTTTTCCTATTCCTGGGCCTTTTCAGGCCTGCCAGAACAATACCAGAACAATTGCTTACGATTCCTCGCTACGGTTCCGTTTGGTTCGGTTCGATTCGGTTCGGTTCCGGCGAGCTGGTATACAGTGCACCCCACCCCTCCTTGGTGCCTTCCGCGTAACAGGCCGCGACTACGGGTAGTGTTGGATACTTTTATTACGTATCCGCGAAAGGGAAGACCTTAGCCTCGTTCTTTAGTTGTTTATTTATCTCAGAGGGGTCTGAGGCGCGGTCGAAAGTAAAAACTCGTACGGTCCTAGTTTTACACTGCGCTACTGGTTGAAACGTAGAATTAGGGAGTACGGGATATCATATATTTCATCTGCAACAGGTCTGACACAATAGTGCATGAATCGCAGGCGAACGTTTTAACAATTACTCGTTTGCTACACGCTATTGTCTTGACACGATTTCGACGCCTGTGCCATCCCGCTGTTTTTAGTGTCTAGGTGCATGTCAAATTCGGAGGAGAAATCGCATCCCCATTGCCACGAATGTACGTCCAGAGCATTGCATCGGACAACACGACCCCGTGCTCATCAAGATCGAGCATCGACTCAGCCGTTCTGCCTTCGCCAAGCGAGGAAGCCCCGCCAAATCCCTCGTCGACTACAATCACTGGATTCGCCTGCGCGTGTGGAGCTCGCGTAAAACTGCCCGCGCGGGCACACTTCCTTAGGTGTGCCCGCATTGAAAATAGAGCCTTTCCAAGCACAACGACCAGGTGGCACACCAAGCAGGCATGCCTCTCGTTAGGGTTAGGGTTAGGGTTAGAGGTCCGGGTCGGGGTGGTGGCCGCCGTTAGTCGAAGCCAAGAATATGCTCATCGTCCGGAACGAGTACCTTAGGGTTTCATGACTAAACGCTACCTCAGTAGAAACAGCATAAGTTTATGCGGGCACGTCTGAGAAGTTCGCCTGCGCGGGCAGTTTTACGGCCACTGGCGCGTGTGGCATCGCCTACGCCTCGGTCGCAGACCCTGCCGGATTTAGTTTTTGCTGTCCCACTGGGCTGAGGTGCCAACCGATCAGAGGGCCCGCCATGGCATTGTGAGCATTCTTGGTCGTCTTGGGGGTTCAACCGGCGCCCACGAAAGCTCGCCCGTTGCGCAGAGGTGGACTGCGTATGGGACACCCGGACCGCGGAAGACATTCATTGGGTAACGGCCAGCGTGAACCGACGCCCAGCCACGTGCCGACGGCCCTCGTCGGGCCCAGCGAAGGGGGAGACATGTAACCATTGCATGACTATATATTTATGAGAGGCAAGGGGGGGGGGGGGGGGGGGGGGGGGGTTCCTCTGGACTGAATGTTTCACACGGCTTCAACTTCTCCCACGTCACATTTTCTCGGTACTGACCGACAGGCATGTTATATCACTCTTCGGTGGACGTTTTCCCTCCTCTGATGATACTTTTCTCGTGCCATTTTTGCTGCTTGACGACCCCGCAACCGTTGTTTTCAGCCAGCCGTCGCACCCAGTCGCACAGACACCGCGAATGCTGCTTCCGCTTCTGCCGAAACTGCCCGCCTCACCGCAGTGCAGCGCGCGTACGCCAAGTTAGAGTTTTCGCTAAGTCGAGCGCACAAGTCTTTCGCCTTTCAATGACTCAATCAACCCGGCGGGCGTTGCGCGGCAGGTCACCACTCGTCGTGCGGTTACGTTAGCTGAAACCGGCGTTTCAATGCTTTGCGACGAGCTCTGTTCTTCGGGTTTGATCTCTCCATACGTGCATCGTAGGCCAAGACCGCCCACTCTCACATAGTATTACACGCATGCTAGGACGTTAGGCAAGCCGGGCACGGCTGACCTCACTCGTGCTGCGGACGATTTAGTTCGGACAGGTTTTTCGCGAGCCTTGGAAGGAGGGTTGTCTGGACCAGAGGCCTTTGCGCTCTCTTTGCGTTGGTTGAGATGTCATCTTGACCATGGCGACACGAGAGAAGCTTTTGAAAATATGTTGTCTTTTTTGCGTGCTTAACATAGTTCCTTTTTTCCGACGACATTCGGGGGTTTCGGGTGGTAGTATCGAGGGTATCGGGCAGTGAGCGTATTTTTTTACATCAGGTGCCAGGTGCCGCGCTTGAAAAATAGGTAGCAAGCAACAGCGTGAACGAGCATTGCCCCGGGCTGATGCCTAAGATATATCCTCTGGAAATTTGGCTACCGCTCCGAGGCCGGCATTGATTTTCAGTGATCTCTCAAATTTTAAGACACCTGCCATAAAAGGCATCCGTTTTGTGCGTTGCCCCTCCTTATTTAGCGGGGATTCGTTCCTCCGCCTCGCGTGCCTTCGCAGACGTTCCGGTGGCAGGCTAGTTCAAACAACAATACGATTGTCAACAATTCCACAATATTTCCCCCGTGGACTCGTCCACCCTGTCGTAAAACAGCTGGTTCTTGATGGGCTCCACCGGGACGAACCCTTTGCAGGCATTCCCATCCTTTTGACTATCGACCCCTCCTTATGGAGTGGCCTGTTCCCGCCGCCCGCTCGCGTTGTTGCGATCCGCGAACACTAAGGACGTTTCCTAAATGTTCGGGAGGGTTCACGTTCGCTCAAATAGTATAAGCACTAAGCACTGGTTTATTAACGCCAGTGGTTACCTAAGGCCAGGGCTAGGACAACTTAGCGATGACGGCGGCGCATACCGACGATGGCAGGAGCGCATGACCCGTTACTGCCGTGGGAACAACAGTTTGCGCTCGAGTAGTTCGCGTACAGGTTGCCATTCCCGCTCCGGTCACTCGATTGGACACCAAGGGCTGCAACCCCAGCAAACGCTCGTATGATGGTAGCTCAGAAAACAAACCTGGCGTGTACAACGGCGAGATATCGCGCTCACACAGACTGTGGACAGCAGCAGTCTGCGCCTAGCCAAAACGAACAGTCTCGTCAATTTTCTCCTTTCAATGTTAACTAGCATAGCGGCGTACTGCCCTCAGCTATTTCTTCCGCTAGCGCCCCCGCCGCTGGTAATCGTTGCGACCCCTCACATGTGTGTGTGTTCTTCACATTAAACCTTCCTTTCTACCCGTCGACATCCAGCACACCCAGTGTCCGTGCCGATTCTTCATCCTAAAAAGGTACCAGTTCTGTGGTCACAAAACTACGACACAGAGATACTACGCTCAGTGCAGTAAGCAGAGCAGACAATGCAATGCCATATACGACAGGCAAGAACTACCCTGCTAGCAATCCAGGTGCATGCAAGAGAAGAAGAGAAAAAAAGAAAAAAAGCGAAAAGGAAATATAATAAAAAGTAAACATACTGAAGCAAATCAACAATCAAGCGACCAAACAAAAGCATGACAAAATAAAAGAAAGTGCCGTGCTTCTCCCAGAGGAGATGCGACATCCAATACAAAAAAGAAACCAAATGAAATGAAACGAAGTGAAATGAACCGAAAAAACAGCGCCAACAGAGCAAGACTAAGAACGACAGGAAAGGACAGGCAGCCGGAGCACACCAACAGCACCTTCCAGCCAGCCGAGGCACGTTTGTGCTCGTAGTACAGGCAGGTTCTACCAGCTAGTCGGTTTGGTACTGGTACCTACTCTGTTTGCCGTCTCTTTCCTGCTTTCGTCCGCCGCGGTTTCCCTACGAACCCCCCCACCCTCTGTCTCCATTCCCTTGGGCGCCACCCATACAACGGATACGTGGCACTTCCTACTCAGTTCCGTTTCGTCCGCATCAGGCAAAAACACCTTACACCAGCCAGCCTGGTATGCCTCGCACTCGTCGGGACTGACGCGCCTAGAGGGCATGGCACCCCCTGTCGTCTGTCGCCAGCATTCCGGAGAAACCACTATATTTTACACGATATGCTTGTACTCCGAGCTTGTCCAGCGCGGCGTGACGACCTGCCACGACCGCTCTGTATTCGTCATGAGCGCTGCTCGGCGACGCCGGCACCCTTCCTCAGCCTAATGATGCAGCCATAGTTGCTATGCCGTGAGCCCGTTGAGATTCTCAGCGGTCGCACGCCACATACCCAGGTTCTGCGCTGCGCGACGAGAAGCTCGACCTTTCGTCGACGTTCGCTCCTGCGGGACAACCACCCAGATCACCGCACGGGGACCCCTCCTGCCGCTTCTTCGTTTTTCGTTACGCCGACGCCTGTTTCCACATATAATTATAGGTTTAACGGTATACATTAGTTTACACTTTGAGCCTCCATTTCCCTTTCTCGGGTCGCCCCGCGTCACGGAGACACTCTCGCGGACTACCCCCCTCCTCGCCCCTACGGTGCACCGCCCGTTCCCTTGAATATGACCACGTAGCGACGGTTTACTTACGTTGCAGCAAGGCCGGCACCGACTCCCGGGCCCCCCCTTAGCGCTCATTTCGGCATTTCCTCGTAGTACCGGCAAGCACTCTGCCTTTCTCCTGTCAAATAGGTTTCGATATCTCGTCGGCATTCTCGGGCATGTGTCTTGAGGACGAACCTCTGCTCCGGTATAAACTTATTTTCCACCTGTCCGAGATCTGTTCTTGAATTCGACTGATCAATCAGGCGGTCAGCGTTCATTCCCGTGCACGCTGCCCCACGTGCGACCCTTTACAGCTGCCACGGTTGCAGTGGTACCGGAACTCCCGACACTGCCGGTCGACCTAGTGCCGTCGAGCTGGCGGTGACTCCGCAAACTAAGATTGAATTCGATGGACTGCACGCCCGCCATATAGTGGATATTTCTCATCACTCGTCTAACAGAAGCGGCTCAGAGCCCCACTAAAACACCTTCAGGCAATTACGCTTCTTAGCAAGGAATCGAGACAGCGGAACTGTCTCAACCATCGTCGTTTCAGCGTCCCCGGAGGACCACGTTGTACGCTCCCCATTTTTCATCTACTTGCGATGGTGTTTGCAGGCCAGGTTTTGTGAGATTGGACGTGCTTCATGTCGCCGGTGTTTCAGTGCCCCCAGATGTCTACGCTAGACGCGGCCATTTGCGCCGGCTTGCGGTGACGCCTCTCAGTAGGCATCTGGGGGCTTGGACTACTCTCCAGAATCAGCATTTCAGCGTCCCCAAAGGGCTATGCTACACGCCCCCCACTTCTTGAAGGCTCAGTTAGGCTTTATGGATGCAGAGCGCTTAGCTCATTCTATTATGTCCCGCGATTGTACGCCCGAACGCGTATCAAGGGTCGGCTTTGACCCCACGTGCCCACGCCTCGAGACCTGACCATAATAACTCTCGTTTGGGTGGCCTTTCGTGGTACCGCAAATTTCTGCGGGGTGTTTCCAAAACAAACCCGACCGATCACTTCACTTCTCAAACAGCGCGCGATGTTTACGTGTTATGCTTCCACAGCGCTTACAGGATTGTCGCCGAACTCTCAGCTCTGGTCGTCTTGGTCTTCCTCGATGAGGATGCCGTCGCAGACAGCTCTCGCCTTTTTCGGGCGCACTGTGACTTTAGCGTTGATGGTTCCAGTGCTTCGCATGAGAAAAAAACACTGCTCGATGGCTTTGTGCGACCCATTTCCGTGCTACCCTCGGCTCGGAGTGACACAGGACCCCGCTCGGTTCGGAGGACGGCAGCATTGTACGGGCCATTGGGCGCCTATGAGTCTATCTTGGGGGCACCAATTTCTGCAACATTTTCGGGTCATAAGGCACTGGAAAATACTGGCAAAAATGGTAACCACGACACACGCGTCCAGCGGTGGCTTGAATATCGACTACGCACGCCAGGGCTGCAAGAGCAGCGCCAACGGAAATGCCGGTTTTCCGTCCTGATCGCTACAACAATCCACCGAGCACGACCCCAGCGGGGCTCGTCGACCCATCCTAGTGGACGATGGGGCGATATTATTTTCCCTCTTTCGCTAAATTAATTAATTATCCCCTCGAGTACCACCACAGGTACATTATAGCTCAATAACGCCTGCCACTTGTGATCTCCCTCTTCTCCTGCTCCCGGCGTCGGCTTGGGTGGGCCACTGTCCCATCCCCACGGTGTCGTTTTGAATAGACCACTGTTTGTCACGTTCGATTTCCGCGATATTCGCGAACACCTGCCAAGTATGAGGGCGGACGACATTTCTGGTCATATGGGGAGACCCGCCGCTGGTGTTTCAGCTTTCGACACTCTCCAGTGATCGCCGTCCTGATCTGGCATTCTGGCCGCCACCGACACTGCCTTCGTTCCGATTTGTACCGTGCTCTCGGTGGACCGCACGGACTCCGAATAAGCTCTCGCTGCCGCCGTAGACATCATCCGGTTTCCTTTGTCCCCAACGAACACTTCGCAGGTTGTCGACTCTGCCGTGACCGTTGGCCTTGTTTGATGGGACAAACATTCGTACATTTGTGCAATGGCAAGGCAGCGCAAGATAAGAAAAAGGGCTACAGTAGACCCTACACTTTGCACAATCAACTCTGCCCCCTAGCCCTCCACCGCCTTCACCACCTTCAGCTACACAGCCTCCTTCTGACTACATTTCCACTCGGAGGCTCCAACGAACAGCAGCCGCTACAAGCGTTCCTGCGCACATCGCTTTCGAATACAGCTGCTGATCCGGCGGGGGGCCTCGTTTGCCGCTTCGGTGGGCCGGCACCTAGGTGCGTGTTCCGCACCCGCGATCTCTTTCAGCCGTCCAGCTCGCACTCCAACGCATGCCACGACGATAGCCAGTTCGTTGAACCGCGTCAGCGCCGAGCTAATGGGAACCTGTAGTCATTTTTTGGACCGAACAGAGCATTTTTGCTTTTTGCCGTTCGTCCGGGTGATTTTTTTCTCGGTCCGACTGAACGCCCCTCGGTTTATCACCGGGGGTGATTTGGGAACCTGGCCGCTCATACTGATTTAGTACAGGATTATTGTGGGTTTTCTTTCCGTCTTTTTGGACGAAGCCTTTCGCCCCCCCCCTACAAATATTTAATATATTTATAGGTTGGGTTGGAGTCGGTTGGCAACGACGCTGTAAAACACGCCTCTCACTGCGTGAGCTCGACAACCAGGGTACCGTTTTTTTTTCTTCTTTTTTTTTTGGCGGTCACCCATGCTGGCGGTCTTGTTAGATCATTTGTGCGGGGTTGATAACCTCATCTCCGCACAACAAGGGGAATGATCGTATCATGTAGTGTGCATATGGTAAGGCATCCATGAGGCAGATACGTAGTGATACCCATTGCTGTCTCTGGAAGTGGCCACACCAGAAATTAAATCAATTCATTGGAGGCTGTCGTCCATATGCAAGTCCGCCTCAGAGGCGGTTCTTAGCAGGATGCAGCTCACCCTACATGCGACTCGCCCAATACCTCACGGCGCTTCGCCGCATTGCGTGCAAGAATTCGCCTGGTTGATGAATAACCCAACGTGCTCCGTCCCGCATTGTAGGGATGCGAGGGTCTATGGGCATATTACTACGGCCGTGCACGACATGAGTACACCCCCCCCCCCCCCCCCCCCCTGGTCATACGACTACGCCACACCTGCACGTCATGGATTTACCCCTCCCCCCCCCCCCTTCCCCCCTAAGCCGGGGGTGTGGCGGTAGCCGCAGTACTTTACTTACGTTTTTCGAGTCCTTACGTTTTGGCTTCCTTTCATTAGTCCTTCGTAGCCTCGATAACCTCGCAGGTTAGAGGCGCAAAAGCAGGTTTCAAGGAGCCGCATTATGTTTCGAGTAATAATGTTCGAGTTGATAATATTTCGCGGAACCACTGCTGTTTCCTCGAATCTTCAATATTTCTACATGCACGGCGCATCATCAGGATAGGCTGCGCAGGGTTCGGTATTGCCGGGAACACTTGAAAACGTCCGGGGTTCGGAATGCTGTACGAAAAATCGTGACGTATAGCTTGGAAGGCCTAGTATTTGTGTATGGGGGGCTGGAGGAATAGAGTGGGACAGGCAGACCCGCTGTTGGAACGTTGGTAATATTCATCGGGAGCGCTATTTTATGTTAATTTGAACGTATACAAGTACGCGTTTAACCCAATGGTGCTTTTCTAACAAAGCCTCAGCGCTCGTGAGTGATACAGCAAGACCTGCGAGCCTGGAAATGGGTATTGTGTAAATATGTTTGATATATGTGCATGGACCGGTGTGCAGGCAGTCACCACGCGTAACCGCAACTGCAATAACCTTGGCGACAATGCGCCGCAGCACATAAACGCTTTGACAGCTACAATACGTAGTACGTACATGATGTACTGTAGTTTACCTGGCATCATTTGTTTATTTCCGAATGCTACAAGTATATATGACATGCACGCTGGGTTGGGTAATACCTGGTTCATACCGATCGGTTAACCTCTTACCCCCGCGGGAAGCGTAGGCAGCACCCTCACACCTAAAAAACGTTGCAATGTGATCATAATCCCATCACTCGTAGCGTCGATCAACACACACTTGAGAAACAAACGCGCGGACTCATCAACCGCGGGTCGAGGGAGAGCGATCCGCAGCTACCTGGGAGGGATATATATGCTTGTATATATGAAGCATCGCCCCACTCCGCCGGTGTGTACGTCGTATACATACCAGATGTACCACGGTGTACAGCAACTATTTTACATGATCCGTGACGTTCTCGTCGATGCTGAACGTTCGTCGTATCGTATATCGTGCCGGTCGCCCCGGTGGTCTAACTGGTAGCCACGAAGCCTTTTGGGCCGGATGTCGAGGGTTCGACTCTCCCCATGGAGGTTTTTATTCTCAAATGACACCAACTGTGGAGAGCGCATATTATAGCGTGGGTAAGCAAAACTCGACGAGAGTTGACGAGGGAAGAAAGTGCTGAAATCTTCTCGCGATAAAAATGCAAAGCAAGAACCGCAGTGGGGGAGGAGAAAGAGGAGCCTACTTTGTGACCCCGGATCTGAGTTACGACTAGGGAGGGAGAAAGACGGAAGTGCGAAGATAATAAATGGGATGGACAAAAATAAAATAAAATAATAATATCGTACGCTTCATAATATCTACAGTATACACTACTCGTCGTACACAAGTAAAGTATTGTTGTTGTTGTTGTCTTCACATTAAAAACCGTGCCGGTCTCTCTATCCAGTACCTCCATCTGTCCGTACTAATCCAACACTTGACACGGTCGATTCCCGTGGTCACAGGCTAACTTACCCCAAAAAAGATATACTGAAATAAAAGTGGAACCCGAAGGGTCCGCAAAGCGATCAAAGCCAGTCAAAAACAGATAGTCTGGAGCCCTCCGCTCCCCTCTACACGCTATGTGAAGGTAAAAATAAAAATGGAAAAGTCAACATCACCAATCGGGGGTACACGCCCCCTGATTCTATCTTGGTGCCCCTATAATGCCGGGGTGTTCCGTGCCGGGTTCACACCGGTCAGGCAAACAAATCGAGTCCTCCACCCCGATTATAAACGCAGACATGATACGGGGGAAGGGAACTATGGTCCCGTGTGACTGATGTACCCCCGGCCTGCGAGCAGTGTAACTGCAAAAGGTCAAAAGCAACGAAGGGAAAAAGACGAAGACAAAGACAAAGAGACAAGTCAAAAGTACAAGCAAACACTCAAACAAACAAGACCGTAGAGACAACACATTGACACGTCATCCCGAGGGGGTGGTGCAATGGTGCGGCGGTGGGGGGGAGGGGGAAAAAAACAAAACAAACAAACAAACAAAC
Source organism: Saccharina japonica (assembly GCA_008828725.1). Lineage (NCBI taxonomy): Eukaryota > Phaeophyceae > Laminariales > Laminariaceae > Saccharina > Saccharina japonica. The sequence goes on from MEHQ01001589.1 coordinate 49,025, forward strand.
AAACAGTCCAGGAGAGTCAATCCGGCACATATCGCGCCACTCGGTCCGCCATTTCTCGCTTGTTTCCTTCCCTCGCCGATTCGCCCTTCTTCCGCACCCCTCCCGTCCCGTTGGTTCTTGGTGTCTCTTTGTTGTTGCTGCGCTCTTTTTCTCGCTCGGTCGCTCGTTTCCGGCTAGCCTCCTCTTCTTCCTTGTGCCAGGAGGTCATAAACCTCTCAGCTCCCTGCAGCACTCCCTTGTACCACTGCCTTCATCCCTTCACCTTCGCTGCTTCCGCCCAAACTGAATTCGGGACTCCGAAGACACGTCTCTGGTCGTCCGTAGAGCCGTGCGTAGCTCCGAACGCTTTGAAGTCGTCCTTCAGGCACGTCTGCCAGTTCCGCTCCGGGCACCCCGCGCCCGGGTCCTTCCCCCCCACCAGCTCCCCGAACATCAGTCGTTTCGGGAGTCGCCCGTCTGGCGGCCTTGCCACGGCCCCCGCGAACAGCAGGCGCCGCTGCCGGACAGTGGCTTCCACGCTCTGGCACCCGACCCTCTTCAGGGCCTGGGCGTAGGACAGCTGCCGGTAGGTGCCTTGCTTGCGCTGGTACCCAATAACACGCAGCAGCAGCCGGTGGTGTATCGTCCGCAGCAGTCGGTAGTGGTCGCGACGTGGGGCCCATGTCATGCAACCGTACAGCAGTGCCTCCATCGCCTCCGCTTGAAGCAGGCGGACCTTGAGTCGAAACGGTGCTCCCGGCCTATCGAAGAGCTCCGGGCCATACCTCCTGACGCACGCCGACGCTGCTCTGCTCCTGAAGTTGGTCTCCCGGGTGAGGTCGCCATGTTCGTTGACGACGCCGCCCAGGTACCGGAACTCGAGGGTTTGGGTGTATTTCTGCCCCGCTGCTTCGATGATCAGCGGCGGCGGGAGCGGTGTTGGCTGCTTCTCCTTTACGCGCATCAGGAGAGTCTCCGTCTTCTTCTCCGACACCGTCAGCCCGAACTCCCCAAACACCTGCACGATAATGGTCATCATCCTCGCCAGTCCGTCGGCGGACCTCGATACAACGCCGGCGTCATCGGCATACAGCATCCCCCACACCGCCCTCCGTACGCGGTCGAGTGGTGTCTCCGTCCCCGCTCCCGTCTCCTCCTTCAGGAACACTAGGTTCTGCATGATACCATCGTCCTCGCTGAATCGTACGATAACGACCTCTAGGGCCGCGGCGAAGAAAACGTTGAACAGCAGTGGACAGCACACACCCTTGTCGCAAGCCTTGCGTGACCAAGAACCAGTCCGACAGTTCTCCATCG
>MEHQ01001589.1:52000-66582 GCA_008828725.1 Saccharina japonica
ATATCATGATCTACGAGGAACGCCGACATGCACCCAACCATGGAAGTAAACACCTCGAAGTGCTCCTTCCACAATGGAAAATCTTCCGACTCTCCACTGAATTTATTAATAGAAACCGACTGCTTCAAACTCCCAAATTCGCGAGAACCAACTTCAGCCCTATGACTATCTACGCTGCTACTCGCACCACTCCTTGGCAGGCCTATTGCCGCGCCAAGACCTGGCAAACTCCCACTGGAGCTGACTCCCCTTACTTCCCCTGCACTGGTAGCGGTTCCGACCCGCTCACCAGTAACACCAGACGCAACCTCACTAACCGCAGCAGTTCTGCGATCCATCTCCTCGAAATCTGCGTCTTCAGTCGCTCATCGTCTTGACGTCGCAGCTCTCGGTCGGTCTCGCGTCGATCTTGGTCTTCTCTCCTGTCCGCCGCCAGCTGCCTCAAGAGACTGGCCAGGTCGTCCATCTCGGACGACCCGTCCACTGGGGGTCCACTCGGCATGATCAGGCTGCTTGCTCGAACAATAAGCTCGTTAACGTGTTCAATTAGCGCTGATATGCGATGGACGGATAAGCTCCCAACAGCCACACTAGGCTGTGAGCGAGGCACTGCAACACGCAGTGTGTAGAAGATAGTTTAAGATGTCTTTATTATGTTGGCCCGGAAAGGGGTAGACGGATGCAGGGGGAAAGGTGGAGTGGGTCATTATTGGCCAACTCTCCACAGCCCAGTAACAACCGCTCGTAGTCGAATACCTAAACCTCCTCGCATAGTGCCTACTCGTACATACCCGTGTGACTGCTCGTGGGTGATACCACGAGACGATCCCTTACCTCCGTGACACAACGTATGTAACCGTAACTTATTGCTAGGCTGTTCGTTGAGACAAGCTATATCGAACATGAACATGACGACTACTCGTAGAGTGATAGATGAAGTCAGGAAATATATACCGGTCATACCAGGTATCATACAGCGCATACTATTCGTATTGTTGTTGTACAGTACTCATGCATGCATGCAGTACTGCCAGGAACCAGGTACCTCGCACGTATGCATGGATATATACTCGTATCATACATGGATATCTGTTGGCATGATACCGAGAGTACAGGTAGGTATGTATCATACGTGTGTACATGTGTTCTGCTGTACACATCTTCATACCATATGATGATGCGGGACAAAGACAAAGAAAGGCACTGGTGCTGCGCTTTGGATATATTTTTCTGTTTTGCAACGCGCAGCGGCCTCCGAGGCGTCGGTCCTCGATCCTTGTGGTCCTCGGCCATTACGTATTCAAAATCTTTAGAACAACTAATTTCTAATTGACTTTTGACAAATATCTGCTGATTTTTGGGCGGAAAAGTCGAGATTCGATCACCAACAGAAACTTCCCAGAACGCTACAAGAATCGATGCGATTCGGCAGAAAAAAAAAGTACCGGTTTGTACAGATATATAATAACTATTTTGTATGAATTTTAATATGTAAACGTTCCTTACATTTCCGGACAGAGTAAACTTGTAAAAAATGAAATACAAATTTTGGAGAAAATTTGATTGTTTGTTGCGTCTGGTTCCGCCGCACAATTTTGCAGACACCACCACCTCCGCCCACACCCCCACAGCTCAAGCGCAGCCAGCCGCGGTTTGCCTTTGGAAAGCGGACTGCATCTCTGTCTTTTCCACGTACGGCATACAGCTTGCTTCTTGCCCCATTGCTGCGATCTCCTCTGCGCCCTCGAAGGTTGGTGGATATAGATACACTCGTAGGTTGAGCTTGTTCCACGACATCATGATGTTGTGGCCCATCCAAGTGCAACGTGCTGCGCGCGCTTGGGCACACTTTTCTACTTCTTGTTGCATTTTTCTTCTTTTTCTATGGGACCCCATGCATACATACGCGTTGCTCCGTTTCAGCAACAGCAGCAGCAGCAGCAGTCTGCAGCGACCGGCTGATGCATCTGGGCGCAATGCATTCTCGAGGGAAAGCACGCAGGCCTGGACATACGTAGCGCACGCCTGGACTTGGCGCACGGTGGTGACAGCAGTCTGTCTCTACGCACGACGTGCGAGTATTGCAACGCGTTTTTTCTTCTTCCGTTTTTCGAAAATTAAAAACGACCAGGGGGTACGGGGGGGTATGATGGCGTCTCTTTTTCGTCTCCGCGCTTTCCCGCGCTTCATGATCTCGCGTGACATCGTGACCCGCTGGCGCGGGGAACTGTTGTGCACATATGTGCAACTCTGCCCTCTTGGGCACGTCGAACACCCGGCAGTCGTGCAATGCACAGCCAGCCCAGCCCGGCCAGCCAAAATGTTGCGTCGTCGTCGCGCCGTTGCAGCGTATTCCTCAATCAAGCGGGTTGGGCAGAAAGCGAAGAAAAAGTGAACGTGCATCATGTTGATGATGCTGGTTGTACGGATAGATCTCGTACACGAGACTTTTGCCGTGCCCATGTCGCGGGTAGGCCCCGCAAAAACAGTAGTATTGCGAGTACGGTAGTAGTAGAGCACACAGACATCATCGCCCGTGACTCTGCGCTATAAATGCCAGGCCTGTTCTCGTCCCCTCTCGCCCTCTCGGATCGAACCGGTTGCTTGGCGTGTTTGTCGGCAGACGTTGGTGTTGACAGTCCAAAAATAGTAGTCTGAAACAGGAACATTCTACAACAGACAGACGTATACAATCTGGTACGATATTTTACAACGGCAGGCGTCGAGGGGAAATTATAATCATCCCTGTATCATCCATGATGGACGGACGCACTTTTTTGGGAGGAGTTTGCCGAGATTGCCGGTAATGAGGCACCCCCTCTTCTGCTGTGCTGTCTGCTGCCTGCTGCAGCTTGAAGGCCCCGATGCCGCGCGAGGGATATTCGCGACTGCGAGGGAGCGTGGCTTCCACTTTTCGGTCCTTATTCGCTGGCAGGGGAAGATACTATGAATACACCTGGTACAGAACAGATAGATACAAGATAGATACGGTAAAAAAAAACGTTTTTTTGCAGTCTGTGCGAGTATAGACTACCAAGGGTCGGTCGTCATAAAATGCCTGCCCTCGAAATAAGACCCCAGGATACCGGCCCAAGCTACGTACGAATTCTACGTATGATATGATACGATCTCTTTTTATTACAGCAAGCAGCATCTGAAAAAGGATGTGTTCCTCACTATTTTACAACAACAGCAAGACAACAGTAGTAATAATAATTTTGTTAAACCACACTCACTCGCTCCCGAATTTCTTATTGCTCCTGAAAGCTCAGTCAGGCTGTGTGAGTTCCTTGTGTGGGCCCTTTCTCACCAGGTACCGGGTACCATGTATGTATGTCCTGGTATGAGATGCTCGTGGCCGGTACTGCAGAGTGTAGCCTAATAAAATGCGCGCTGATTCAACAAGAAATAACCCCTGCTGGCTCTTTTTGGGTGCAGATGCAAATATATATAGATGTAGAGATAGATGTAGATGTTCATCTACTATTTAAAATACTTGGTACTATTTATTGTACTTCGTACTGACTTGTTGTGTAGAACCTCGTATCATATACCATGAACAAGTCTGCCTTCTTCACGTATACCAGACTTGTTCATGGTTGCTTCTCCTCGAAAAGTATAATCTTTGCATGTATGTGTGTTGCACCGCTCACGACCCACACGCCCGACCGCTGAAGGGGGTTGACCCGGCTCGACGCCAACCGATTTATGACAAGGGCTTTTACAGCAGTATGCATGCGTAGGATAAACTGGGAGCTCCCGTACATATTATATGATACCTGCATGCAGCGCCAGGCACGCCGTACGTACGCGAGTTGAATTAAAAGGCAAATTCATGCCTGTCAAAAATACTTGCTTTCGTAGACGCGCCTTATTATTATTATTATTAGCTTTGCCATCCGACAATTCCTTTATTTATTATATTTTGCCTTTTCATGCCTTAAATGCCTTATTTAGGCCTTTTTACGCCTTAGATGCCCTACTTGGATTAAGGCAAACCTAAAGGACTGGACTCCCGTTTTGGGGACAATGTACTTGAAATTAAAGTCACATTTATGATTCTGCGCAGTGCAGTACTCAAAGGGTTGAGGGTTGTATCCACATACAATACCTTTGCCTTCTTTGTCTTACTGAAGTGTTCCCGAACCCTGATCGTAGGGAATTCGTACTATTGATATTAATAATACCATTACTGTAGTTTGGTGCACGAAACGTGATGTATTGCCCCTTTTCGAGCGCAGATATACGTTACCTTGCGGAAGAAGTAAGGCACGTACTACTTACTGTAAGGCACCACACAGCGTCTAATAAGGCAAAACTCTGCTGAGAAAGGCCTCTAAGACATTCTTTAAGGCAGGCCTTAGGCGCCAGGACTAAACTAAGGCCCGAGATTAAGAAATAAACTAATGTTATTTGATACTATAAAAAAAGAGCCATTATCGAGCAATTTTTCCCCAAAATTTCTAAAATTTCCAATATATTTTTTCCAAGAAAAAAGGGGAAAACAGGAAACTTGTCCAAAGTTTGGAAATTCTTCAGAGGGCAAAATGTATATGTTTGGAAGGCTTCGCATTCCAAGATTTGGAAAAAAAAACGGAAAACATGGAAATACAGAAAATTGCGCGAAAATAATATTGATTTTTTTGGAAATTTATGGCTCCGATCCGACTGAAAAAAAGGAAAAACAGGAAACATTTCCAAAGTTTGGAAATTCTTCAGAGGGCAAAATGTTTGGAAGGCTCCGCATTCCAATATTTGGAAAAACACATGGAAAAAAGGAAATACAGACAATTGCGCGATTTGTTTTTTGGAAATTTTGGAAATTCATTGCTCCGGCAAGAATGGCCCTGAAAAAATATCTATGGCTCTCACCCTTTGGAGGATGCTATTAACCCATTCAGAACTACAGTAAAAAAAMTATATCCGGCACGAATTTCAAGTATGCCACGTTTGTCCTTAACTACGTGGGAACAATTATTGACCCCTTAAGAACTGGTCCCACGAATAAGGGGACAAACTACTTGGAATTAGTGTTGAGCATTTTTTTCAGTTCTGAATGGGTTAAGGGTTCAAAGTCGGGTTAAATGATCGTGCTCACCGGCCAATTCTTAAGGATTTAAAGTCGGACGCGGGCGCGTTCTGCATATACCCCCAAATGGCCGGAAAACCAGGTGGTATACCCCCAAATGACCATTTACCTTTAATAATCGTGCTCACCGGCGAGCGCTACGTACGCTAAATTCTACCAGGTATATTAGCTTACCTGATACCGGTATCTACTCTCTATGCTCAAGGTTGTGGTCAAGGATGGTGTCACAGAAAAAAGCTTCTAAAAGAACCATTCTCATCGGAGCCATGAATTTCCAAAGATTCCAATATTGTTTTCGAGCAATTTTCTGCATTTCCATTTTTTTCCCATTTTTTTTTTCAAATATTTATAGTGGAATGCGAAGCCTTCCAAACAGTTCGCCCACGCTGAAGAATTTCCAAACTTTGGTAATGTTTCCTGTTTTTTCTTGGAAAAATATTGGAATTTTTGGGAAAAGTTGATCGATAAGAATGGCCCTAAGCCTTACTCTATTGTTGACGGACTTGTTGGCGGGCCCATACTGTACTACTACTGTATCGCATACGGAGTCCGGGGAGCCTTGGCGTGACATGGCCCGTTACAGCAGGGAGGGGTTGAAACTGAACCCTCACGCAGCGCAGCGCAGCAAGCACTGCCGTCGTTTTGTTTTTCTGCCATTAAAAGTTGTCTCTTAAGTCTAATGATAGGAGAGGATTGATAGGTACTGTATATGGGAATGATATGATTGAAATAAGAGCTGCACATCATTGTCAGACGGCAAATGGAATGATAATATGTAAAATACTATGTTTTTTCTTTTCTTTCTTTTATAAGTTATGTGAGGGCTGTATCGCGAGTCTTCCACAGCGGTAGTGTGGTGTGTATGTCTGTATATATACTGCTCCAGCTTCGTTCGATAGAATGGTCGAGATATGCAACCCTGACCCTAGCCCTGACTGATCCTATCCCCGGCCGCGCGGGGTGAAAAATACTTACGGGTTAAAGAAAATGGGTCGAATAAATACTTACGGTAGACTACAGCGTCATCCATCAGCAGTCGGTTGTGCGGTTTCGTTGAAATACTATGATGGGTTTCTTCTTTCTGGCGATGAATGAGTGTTTTATGAGCGATCAACGTTGAAGGTCATTCATGCTGCACTTTGGCGGATGGCAAACACAGCTAGTACGAGGTATACGAGTACTTGATTGAGTAGATAGAGGTTAACTAGAAAGCATATGATATAGGTACACGAGGGAGTAGGACTTCGCTTTTGAGTAGACAGAGGTTAACCAGGAAGTACATATATATACATACGGGCGTAGGACTTCGCGCACTTCCCTACGAGCAGGTTTATTTTTCTTTTTGTTTTGTTTTAGTTTCCCTTGTTGGTTTTCATATTTCGAGGTTTGTTTACGAGTGAGTGATCAACGTTGAAGCTCATCATTCATGCTGCACATTCTCGGGTGGCACAAACACCATACAAATAACAAAACATAATAACACAAGTTCGTTACATTTTTTTCTCTTTGCCCTGACCCCCCCTCCCCCCCCCCCCCCCTATATCGCATATCCTTTCCGCCGCTGCTTGAAAACGCCGACGTCCGACGTCGAAAAAACAAAAACCAGATGAATAACGCACGAACCATCAAGGCGGTTGTCACCATCGCCACCTGTTCGGCAACCGCGGCCTTCATCCCCCCCGTTCCTCTTGGCAAGAGCTGCTCCGCCGCGCCTGCCTCATCTCCGCGGTCCGATGGCGGTAAGGCGAGCAAGGCGGCGTCCAACAGCCGCAGCGCGACCTCAGCCGTCGCCCCCCTGAACATTGGTGGATTTTCGTTTTCGAGCATCGGCGACCTCTTTAACCGTGAGTGAGCGAAAGCGAAGCGAGAGCGAAGCGAACCCCCCCGGCTTCGATCGTAATGGCTGTTTTTCCTATTTGTGTTTTACGTGGGGGCATATTAATCAGAAGAATCCACGATGTTTTTGTTGTAGCACCGGAGGTACCTCTTCCGTGGGGTCTAGAGGTGTTACCCGACGAGTACCCACCTTAAACGGGTACCCGCTTAAACCGGAAAAAAAATACCCGGGTACTCGCGAGTATTTACGTCTATTTTGGGCGGGTACCCGGGTACCCGTTTAACAGCCGGGTACCCGTCTAACAACCGGGTACCCGGGTACCCGGCACATTGTTTATCAGGTTTGGTCCTTACTCTGCAACGGATAGACTCGAAGAGGGTTGTTATACAACGTTCGGCATAACAACCCTGCTGTGCCATATGATTTTCATACGACAATACCACCAAAACAACAGACTACGCGCCACAAAAGCATCCAATGGAATGTATTATATGATTATACGAGCTGGGCCAGCCAAAACATAGTTTTTAAAGCAGATTGGCCATGCACCGACTAAGTTTACGAATTTGGACCTCGGATTTGGACACAGTAGTGTAGATCATGTACCGTACTAATCAACACGCTTGCCGCCTGCCCTGTTTCTTTTTTCTCGAGATAGATACATATGACTATCCAAACATCGGCAAAAAAAAAGCGAAAGGGATCAAAACTATCTAAAACAAAAAATTATCAAAGAAGGCAGACGGCAAGTATCTTTGCACGTACGGTTCGAAGATGTGGTTAAAATTTCAGAGTAAAACTCTCAAAATTGGTCGGGGCATGGCGGAAATTCCTTTTTTGCGTAATTACTTGACTTATATATGGAATCGAGTTTTGGTCATATCTCTTGATGGGTGGCGAATTGGGCAAAACGAGACTTGCATCGATTCTCCCCTTGTGTCTTCAGCACTGTCTCCACCAATTTTCATCTTGATCGAAAATTACATTTTATATACGAATTAAAAAAAAATATATTGTTTTCGAGTTTTCGCGGATACCTCGGCGAGATCAAGTCGAGAAAAACAAAAGGTTTGAATTGTCCATATACGAAGTACATTTTTTTACAACCACTGGTATGTTAGGGCTAGTGCTTCCAATTTCTGTCCCCTAATTTGCAGTGGTCACGAGATACGACTTTAGGAAGCTTAAGCTTTGTAAGTTTCTTGGCTGGCCCAGCTTGTATGAGTTCGTGAGTTCGAAGCACAGGCGGGTTATTAGCCATAATATATATAACAAGGGACAGCGGAATAAATTTGCGCCGCGCGAGGTTAAAAAAAAATTGTGGCGGGGATGAAAGTTACTTGATTTTAGTGGGACGAATACAAATTACTTGATTTTACGTATTACAAATTATGTTTTTTACTTATAATAGTATAGGCGGTCATAAATCACTTGGTTTCAGTATGGGTGACCTTAAATAACTTCATATTACTACGATTCAATTGTCGTTAAAAAATGTACAGAACAGCAGTATAAAACGGGTTCATATTTTGGTGAATTTGATTATGGGCTAGGGTAACCTTTACCTTTTGTTTCTCGCAAGTTAATACATTTTAAAAGCGGGTAAAAAAAAAAATTGGTCGGGGATAAAACTACTTGATTTTAGTGGGAGGAATAAAAATTAGTTGATTTTAGTACAAATTACATTTTTTACTTGATATTGTGTAGGCGGTCAGAAAAATCTTGGTTTCAGTATTAGGGACCTTGAATGACTTTATATACTATTTCATTGTCGATCAGAACTACAAAACATTATAACGGTCTGCCTCGTAACGTGCGCTTTTGTGTGCGTGTGCGACGTGCCCGAACTTGCGGCAACGCCGCTACCCAGGGGCCGTGATTTAGGGGATGATAAGGTGTCATCCCCGGAGTTTCCAACGTAAACTAACGAGTACCCGGGTACCCGGGTACCGTTTAAACCGGGTACCCGGGTGGCCGGGTACCCGGGGCCCAAATACTCGGCGAGTATGAAGTGTTACTCGTACCCGTGACGGGTATTAGCAAGCCGGGTAATACTCGCGAGTACCCGGGTAATTGGCAAAAGGGTAACATCTCTAGTGGGGTCACGACACCTCTTTTTTTATTTATTTATTTTTATTTTAGGGCAGCGGCCAAAAACAGGTACACCTGGTCCGTTCGGGGCCAAAAACAGGTACATACTAAAATCAAGTTTATAACGCACCCCACGAACCTGCCGTTCCTTGCAATGCAAAGTAGAGTTTTTTCATGTTCTTCGTGCTCGCTCGGTGGCTACATAGTATACGAGTAGCTGCTATTAATAGTACGAAGAACGAACGCGTGCTGCTGTATTCTCCCTTCTCAGCTTGCGACACCCCTGGTATTCCAAGTCAACCACAATCCCGAAGGGGAGCCTTCTATGTCGTATTATTTCGGCGGAGGTGTGCAGGCAGATAATATGTGTGTCGCTCGAGTGGTGTATGGTGCGAGGTGCGAAGTGAGGAGGGGGTCTCCGCGTACGTCGGCATTTGTATAGGGTACATAGGGTGGACCTATGAAGGGCTTAAAAACGACAAACAAAAGGTGAAAGTCAAGCAGAGTAGACAAAATCAGGTATACCTGGGCTTTAAAGAGGCAAAAACAGGTACAACGAGTTTTGGACCAATGGCAGGGCACGTAGAGTGCGTTTTTAACTTGAGTTTAATTATGTACCTGTTTTTGGCCGCAAACGGACCAGGTATACCTTTTTTGGCCGCTTCCCTTTTTTTATTTTTATGTTTCTGTGTTTCTTTCGTTCTTCTCTCCTTCAACGCATCTGGATTGATAGCAAGTGTATGCCGTTCCTGCCGTATCCAGCACAATGGCATGGCATTGCATTGTCTACTCTGCTTACTGCAGTACAATTTGACATCTCGGTGTCGTGGGTTTGTGACTATATAGCTCGTATGTGACCATATCACTCTTATCTCTCTATTAATAGGATGAAGAATCGGCACGGACACTGGGTGTGCTGGATGTGAACGTGGTAGAAAGAACGGTCTAATGTGAAGATCACACACACACACGATGGACCCAAAAACCAGTAGCTATCTATCTCCCCTATATGTTTACAAACCATAAACTGGTATCGTAGTACTACTATTATTGCTTATTAGTTTTCTCTCCGACAAAGTGTCGTATATACACGTTCCAGTCCGACTTGAATCGAATATTCTCTACTCCAGCATTATTAATATTTTTATTATTATCTTTGCCATCCGACAATGTGTGTGTGTGTTCTTCACATTAAACCTTCCTTTCTACCCGTCGACATCCAGCACACCCAGTGTCCGTGCCGATTCTTCATCCTAAAAAGGTACCAGTTCTGTGGTCACAAAACTACGACACAGAGATACTACGCTCAGTGCAGTAAGCAGAGCAGACAACGCAATGCCATACACGACAGGCAAGACAATGTGCAGCATGATCTTCAGCGTTGATCACTCATAAAATTCCCAAAAGCAGATTCATGTTGATAGTAGTAGTAGTCTCTCTCTTTTATCACTCTGAATCCACAAATAGTAACATCTGATTTCCCTTCCTGGAAGACTCCAATAAATACTTTACCCACCATATTTTGGTTCTTATCACTACGATGTACCTGGTATAGTATATTCCCCCGTAGTACTATTACGGGGAACCATAGTAAACACTAGTAAATAGGACCAAATACTGGTGGTAAAAATACGTAAATATATAGGTTTTTGTATGTACCGTAGGTCCTGTTTACTATGCCCCCCCGCAATAATATGGCGTACCGAACACCGAACCCGTTCGGCTTCGAATCACAACTATGGGGATTTCCCTACGCTACGATTTTTTTTCTTAGGGTCAGGGAAATTTTCTTAGCGTCATCCGGTCATCTCCCATAGGACCACAATGACTATTTTATTACCTAAAATGGGGGTAGCTTTCTCTACGACGTAACGTCGGTCGCCTCGATGGTCTATTAATAGTGGTACCCTCGAATGCTACCAAGAGTTGATTTCCGGGGTTCGAATCTCACGTGGGTCGGACGTTTGAGTTTACTTGCGAAAACGAATAAAAAACGGAATCAACTACTGCTGAGAGCGCCTACTAGCGTGGGTGGTAGACTCAATTTGATGCGAGTCGACGAGGGAAGAAAGGGCTGAACTCTTCTCGCGACTAAATAAAGTGCAAGGCACGAACCGTGGTGGGGGAGGAGGGAGAAGAGCCTACTTTGTGACCCCGGATCTGAGTTACGACTAGGAAGGAGAGAGGAAAGAAGGGCGAAGATAGTAAATGGGATGGAGAAAATATAAATAAAAATACCTGGTATATACTGCTGCTGTACGTACATATATATGTTTGCAAGATTTCTGCCGCTTACGCATCTCCGCCCAATAATCGATTACAAGATGCACGACAAACGAACGTAGGCATAACATGCATGATAGCCCCTAGCCTCCCAGTGCAACGGCGTGCAGCTGGGCCCTCTTCGCGATGTTCAGCTGGTACTATGCTGCTGCTTGTCTTCTGCATTGGTTTGTGATATATATATATATATATATATATATATGATGGTTTGTCATGATTTCGGTGCGACACAAAAGTCGCCGGTTTCGATGCCCCTCAGCATGGCACAGAGAACGGGCAGCAGAACGACACACACCAAGGCAGGCAGCAACAGAACAGAGCAGGCAGCCCGAAAATGCAGTCCGTGCGGTTCTTGTTTACGACACTCCGTGTGCGCACACAGCCGCGATGCTTGGTGCGTGTGTCTGGGCGGCCGGCTGTTTTGTGCCTGCTATATATGATGGCGGGTTTATCGTGAATGTTTCTTGCGCAACACATACAAATAGGTAACAAACCCTTTGACAACGCTTCGGTGAGCTCCAAAGGACCGCTGTACGCCAGGCATTTATAACGCGCAGTCCAAATACCGTAATCATGCGAGAGTTGGCACCGGGGTGCGATCGATTTTTAAATGTTTCTACGTTGTGTTTTTTATCGCACCCCGGTGCTATCTCTCCGATGGGTGCCAACCTTCCGATGGGGGTGCGGAAATACAATTAAATCATGCCGTTCTTCAATTTTGGCGCACCCCCGGTGCGATCTCTCCGATGGGTGCGCTGCTGAATCGAAATACACCGGGCCGTACTGGGGCAACGGTGCTGCGTAAATGACTCAAAGCTACCTATAACGACTTGACCTACCATGCGTTGGTAAAGAACGTTTGAGAGGAGTGGCGCACTGGTGATATCTCATCGGAAAATGAAAGAAATGAGAATATTACCTACTACAGACCCGCTGCGGTGGCCCTCAAATTTCTATTTATTTCGGAGAGATCGCACCGGGGTGCGATCTCTCCGATGGGGGTGCGAAAACACGATTAAATGTTTCTACGTTGTGTTTTTCATCGCACCCCGGTGCTATCTCTCCGATGGGTGCCAACCTTCCGATGGGTGCGAACTCTCGCATGATTACGGTATGGTCTTCGGTAGGGCAGACGTCGGCCTGGTAGACATTATTAGAGGTTTGTCGCAGAGCGAGTTTAAATTAACTATTTGCACATTATGTTCGGGGGAGAAGGAGCAGAGAAGTGTCTGTCTCCAGGAAACCTTTGGGATAGAAACATATACCTCATTCAGCAAACATAAACAAGAAAGTCCAACAATACAAAGCAGTCTGATACACATCATGACCGAAGCACATCGTGGACCCCCCTCCCCGTCAAGAAAAAAGTAAAAGCGTGAAGTCAATCCTAAGGAACAATAGGAGAAAGAAGAAGGAGAAAATGAGAAAGGCAGGGAAGCATGACGACAGTACTTAAGCGATAATACACTAGAGAATACGCAAGCGAAAAAATGCAAGCGAATAAACAGACTTGCATACTCGCACGTAAGTAGGCAAGTAGAAGAGGGGGGGGGGGTGGCGACCCGACAGAAAAAAGAAAACAAATAAAAGCAAAGCCCATCCACAGGGAGAGCTACGAGTACGTACGAGTTGTATATATATACGAGCAACTATTAAAACACAAGCGCGTTCAAGATAAGCAAAAACAAAAAGGCGGAAGAGCTCGTATATATTATATGATATCATACAAACAAAAACAAATACCATAAATAGGCAGAGTTCGTACGAGTATTATATCATACCGGTATATGAATACGCACGAGCGTTCAAGCAAAGCAAAAACAAAAAAGAAAGGGACAAAGCGTACGTATCCGGAGCAGGAACAAGAGATCAAACGGAGAAAAAAGAGAGCAAATGGAGAAAAAAAGAGAAAGTAAAGTACTTTTTGCCCGTTTGCCCGCCGCAAGAACCGGCACGTTCCGAGTTACGAGCACGTCACGAGTTGGGAATGAAGAATGAAAGCGCTACGTACACGAAAAAACTTCGGACAGAATATATGTATACACGGCAGTGAGACGAATGCCAGCCGGAGAGGACCTGAAAAAATCATCCGTGTGGCTTGTGAGCGATCGGTGAAATTGACTGAGAGAGGCGTATTTTTTTGCTGCCAAGCCAGCCGAACCACAATTGGTATTATGGATATAGGATTTTCACGCTGGTGGGGTATCTATTTTGTGACTGTGATCAACAAGCTTAACTGCTGTGTAGGCAGATATGCAGGTTGGAACAGTAGAGTTAGACCTCAGAACTTTCTAACGTACAGCATTTTTCTATTTTATGAAAATAATTTTCTTCGGGTTCGACTCCACTTCCTTCCACTTTTTTTTTTTACTGTCTAGATATATTAAAAAAATTAAAAAAACAACAGCTGTGAGCTCGAGGATTTCGTCGAAGCTCATCTTTGCTAGCTGATTGTAATACTTCGATCGCGCGTACTTACGGATTTTATGTCCTCATGTAGGATGTACATCCCGTATGAGGGGGACACAATCTGAGGCTGTAGAATTCAGGAAGTGTGTGTCTATTTGTGGGGGAAGAAATAATTAAAAATAAAATTAAAATTAAAATTAAACAGTCTGAAATAAACGTACCAGGTATACTTTAGTGTTCCGACGAGTTTACGTGATAGTGATTCTACTATTTGTAGCTATGTACGAGTATGGTATATAATAAGAGGTGTGTGAGGACAGGTTATGGAGTAAAACTTAAAAGCACCTGGTTTAATTTTTAATTAATTAGTGATTTGGGTTTTTAATAGTGTGCATTATTTATTTGTACCTATAAGGTATCTTTAGTGGCAATTAGTAGGTAGGGGTTTAAAAAAAAGCAAATAAACAAACAAACAAACAAACGTTTTATCCTTTATAACTGTTAAAAGGGGGGGGGGGGAGACACATAGAGACAGGGGTGCGAACCAATCAACCATGTTGACAGGAGGTATTTTAAAATCTAGTATAAATTTTTAGGGTTTTTTTGGGGGGAAAATGTTTGTAACAAGTAAATAGTGGTCAATCAGACGATTTTAATATAATAGCAGTATTATATTTTGCAGAAAAGGTGTGTGAGGACAGGTTATGGAGTAAAACCTAAAAGCGCCTGGACGAATTTTAATTAATTAGTGATTTGGGTTTTTAATAGTGTGCATTATTTATTTGTACCTATAAGGTATCTTGAGTGGCAATTAGTAGGTAGGGGTTTAAAAAAAAGCAAATAAACAAACAAACAAACAAACGTTTTATCCTT
>MEHQ01001589.1:71074-182643 GCA_008828725.1 Saccharina japonica
TCCCCCCCCTCCCCCCCCCCCCCCCACCCCTCCCGTGTCCTCTCGTCCGGCTCTTGGGGTTTTTCGTTTTCGGGTCTGTTGCACTTCGAATTAATCGGCTTTTCATGTCGGGCTTTGGTTCTTGCTGGGCACGAAAAGGGCATCCCCGTTGGCACCCCGTACCTGGAAGGCTTTCCTCCCACAGAGGAATTTCCGAAGGTGACCTGGATCGCTCAGCTCGTCGGCGCTCTCCTCAGTATTGCGGTCGGCACTCTCAGGTGACCCCCCCCCCCCCCCCACGAAGGAGGGTGTTGACAATGTAACCGCTGGCGGACTTGCATATGGATGGCAGATTCAATGGGTGGGGAGGTAGCGGTGGGCACCGGTAAAAAAAAACGGTTTAAACCGGTTATTGGAAACCCAGCAGGCGTGTACGAGTAGCCGGTTTTGGAAAAAAAACGCGTTTTTTTTCGCCGGTTTAAACCAGTTAACCGAAATCCGGCTAAAACCGGAAAAACCGGATGAAACCGGTTTTTATCCGTATAAAACCGGTTTTAAACCGGATTAAACTGGATAAAACCGGGTAAAAACCGGATAAGACCAGACAATTTTTTCACTGTTTCTCTACCGAATGAAACCATCACCAGTACTATTAATAATAATAGGATACACACAGCAGTAGTAGTGTTATACCTGGTATATGGTATCATGCATACATACGTGTAAGTGTGCACATCAACCATGCTCTAAACAGCAGATGCTCTGCTGACGTGGTATAGTTGTCATGTATCAAAACATATACCATACCAAGGTATACAAAACTTGCACGTACGACAACTACTGTATAATATACTTTCACTTGTTTTGAACTCTTTAAAAAAAAGTTGATTTTAGTCTGAAAACAAAATATATTAAAAATTAATGGGGATTTTTATCCTGAAATTAGTGTGGATATTTTTACTTGGTTTTAGTGTACTTAGAGCGCGCGCAGGAAAGCCCTCCGAATACGCTGATCTGCAAGGCATAGGAAAAAAAGACAGGAAGCAAGTAATCGCGAAGAACGCCCTATTAATAGTAACCAGTAGGTATACGTATAGTACCTGTGCACCGGCAATGTCTTCTTCACAACAGTGTTTTGTACCTTGAAATCACGCCACCCCGTGCGCTGTGGTTGTGGCTCGGAATCCACATGTAAACAGCACGTTTTTCACCCAAACATGCCGTCGTGTTCAATGATTTGGAGGCGTTTCACGTTACCATGCGGTTTTAACCGGTTTTCCGAAAACCGGTTTTATCCGGTTTTTTTGTTTTGATAATAACGCCTCGTTATCCGGTTTTCGGGGGGGTTTTTTCGCCTCCCGGTGCCCACCTCTACTCCCAACAAGGCAAGGTAAACCTAGTGGGCCTGGATTGTCCACACAGATCGAGCCGCCATCGAAACGCCAGGAACATTGTCGACACCCTCCTTCGCCCCCTCTCTCCCTTCCCTCCCCACCCATTGAATCTGCCATCCATATGCAAGTCCGCCAGCGGTTCTTAGTAAGATGCAGATCCTCACCCTTCATGTGACTTGCCGAACACCTCACGGCGCTTCACGCTTGGCGCTAGCAATATCTGCGTGGTCGGTGAAAACCCGACATGGCCCCGTCCCGGCATTGTAGGGATGCGAGGGTCTACGTACGGTCATACGACTACCGCCATGCATGAATATCGAGTACACCTCCCCCCCCCCGTCCTTTTTGTTTTTTACCCTCGTTAGCTGCTGAGGTTTTAAACCCCACTTCCTAGTCTATACTGCTGTATTCCCTTCAGGCCGCCGTCATTCACTCACGTGTACGGGACCAACCAATTGGAAGGACAGTTGGATTGATTTGCAGCGCTAAAATAAAACCAGTTGTTGTGAAGCAGTGCGTAGCTGTTTTCTGTTAAGTTAGTTAGTTGGGAAACAAGCGGTGCTGGGCTTTTGCCGTAAAGCAGTAGCGGTGTCTTTCCGGGAGTTGAGGGAAAACCTAGAAAAAATGGTGCTTTACGAGTAGCCTCTCGGGACGCCCCCTTTGGAGACGAAATAGTGGTGTGGGCGCTCCAGGGTAAATGCCGATGCATGCCTCGGGGTTTTCCCGTCTTTGCAACTGAACTGGACCACCATCGTCTAGGAAATTTCCGTGTTTGTAACTGGACTGAACCACCGTACGTAAATATCTCCTTTTCTGTACACATCGAGTACATATATACGGTACGCATAGATGATTGATGCATTGCTCCTTTTCGGCCAGGGGAGCGTAGCGACCGGTCGCAACTTTCAGGTTGCATCTAACGGCATTGACACCTCCCTCCCTCCCCCTCCCCCCTCGATGTGCGACCGCCTCTGTCGCCTTCGAAACCCCGAGCAGGGGAACGCTCGGTGCCGGGGAGATCGTGGAGGCCCTGTCCAGCCCCGAAAGGGCCAAGGCCTTCGCCAGCAGGGTATCAGACCTCGTCAAGGCTAACCCCCCGACTAATGAGAGGGTGAGCTGAGCGTGCGAGAGGAGGCGTTTGTTGTTGGGGAGTAGCTGTGTGCAGGCATAGTTATGTTCGACGAATGTCAGCGGTGATTGATATTGATTGCGCTGTAGAGAGTAGAGAGTGAGCGCTTGGTTGCTTTGGTGGAAGAGAGTTGTTGGTTGGTGTTGCGGTGGTGATTAATGTTGGGCGTTTGCGTCGTCGGCGGCGCTTCAGACCAAATCCGAACCTAAAGTACAAGGAATGGTTTGCGTCAAGTATAAATATATACAAACGGTGTTTGTATTTTGGGACATAGAAGTGGTACATATTTAGTAAGCCCCGACGCAAGTCGACGAGGGAAGAAAGCGCTGAAATATTCTCGCAATAAAAATGCAAGGCACGTGCCGTAGTGAGGAGGGGGGAGAAGAGCCTACTTAGTGACCCCGGATCCGAGTTACGACTAAAGAGGGAGAGAAGAGAAGGGCGGAGATAATAACTGGGATGGAAAAACAAACTGGGTTTTCCGGAGCGTGGTCGGCGTGCGTGGTCGTGCCTGCACGGAAGAGGAACGAGCGGACGGCAGCCCGCGATGTGCACGCCGGGGTGGAGGTGGAACCTTTTCTGTTTCACGTTTCCGCTACGACCTCTCACGAAACACTTTGTTGTTGGGTGTCCTATTTCAGAGCGCTTCTCGTACTGCTGCCGCCGCGTCCCCTCTGGGAACAGTTGTGTCATTTTTTTTTTTTTTTCCGGTCTTGGCTTGGCTGAACGGGGGAGGTGCGCCGATGATGACGTGTAGTCGAACCCACGCCAAGGCGTTTCATAGCCAAAAATTCGGGGCGGGGGGGGGGGGGGTGATGGCGGTTGAGAGTTACGAGGACGGGTTGAAAAGAGAAGAGTGGAAATTTCAGGGGGTTTGTGCGGTCATGCAGAACCGCGGAGGCTTTGGGAAAAATAATTCAGAACCACCTTTCTATATCAGATATGACAGCATTGCCTCCCTGCTGTCAATCATACCTGGTATCTGATATAGAAAGGTGGTTCTGAAATATTTTTCCCAAAGCCGCCGCGGTTCTGCATGACCGCGTAAACCCTCTGAAATCCCCACTCTTCTCTTTTCAACCCATCCTCGTTAGGGTTAGGGTTAGACGGCGGGGGGGAGGGGGGTCCTGCAGGTGGACAGGCCCCTGGCTGGGTGGCACCCGGCCATGAGGGTCACCGCGACTTTCAGCCCGGGAGGTGGGACGGTGAGTACTATGGCGTTTTTGTAAGGTTGGGCACTGGCTGACCCAGTCAGTAGCGATTATACTGTCGTCGAAACCAATCAGTACACTGGATTTGCAGCAGTATACTGTCTCTCGTCTCCCCTCTTTCCTCCCGAAACGCGTTTGGTGGGTTTCCGTACTATAATACGGCGTGCTTCTTGGATGCACGTAACATGAGAGCTACTGGCCAACATACCGGCCGGGCCAATCAGTAGATTACTACTGCTATTAATAGTAGATTATTACTGCCAGTACATACTGTGTCAGTGCCCAGCCCTACGTTTTTGTTAATATGGGGCTTCACGATACTGTCCGACCACCCATGGGATTTTCGTCCGTCCTGTTTTTTCTCCGTGTCTTCTCTCGATCCGCGTTTTAAGGGTGTGGCAGGGGCATTCGAAAATGATAAAAAAAATGGCACGCCAACTTTTTGTTCAGTCCCAGACAGAAGGCACACAACGAAAACCAAGTAAACACAAGTGAAATAAAATGTCATCATTTGTTTTTTTCATTCGTGCAGATGTCTCAGCATTCACTCCGGTTTGTTTCTCATTCTGACCTTGGGGAAGGAGTGTATTAATAGGTAATTTTCCCTTTTTTTTTGTTTCGTGTCCTCTCGGTTGGGGTAGCGGTTGCGTCTACTATGTACGACGCAGGCTGAGGTTTTCCCGCCGATCGCCCACAAACAATAGCACCACCAGCTCTCCGGTGGGCATCCAAAGACTAAAAAACGAAGCGATCAAACACATCGGCATATTTTCGACACCGTAAAAATAGTTTTTACCGGCATGTGACTCATTTTGACCCCCCTTCTTCTTGAATCGATGCTCCATCTGTTTACCGCGTGCTTGATTTGATGTTCATTGCTTTCAGGCGATCGACATCGAGGACTACGAGGAGCTGCACGCTTTCCCTGTCAGGAACCCCGACTCCATGTATGACTTCGAAGACGATGAGACTTTCGCGCGCCTCCGCCTGCAGGGTGAGGATTATCAGCGGGGTGGGGAGGGGTGCACGCATGCCGTGCATGGCCGTAGTCGTATGGCCATACAGTACAGTACACCTATTTAATAAGAAACAGGCTAATAAGAAAGCCAGGCTGATATTTACAGGGAAAAAAATAAATTCAGGAGTCGTTATCTTGAAATTAGTGTGAAAAGCACCCTCTCTCCAATAAGAAATCCAGCCTGGGCCAGGTTTCCTGTTTCTTATTAGGTGTCCTGTGCTGCAGTAGACCCTCGCATCCCTACAATGCCGTGACGGAGCATGTCGGGTTTTCACCAACCAGGCAGACATTGCTTGCACCAAGCGCGAATCCGGGGGGCGGGGAGGCGGGGCGCGCTAATTTTTTGCTTGCCTTAGTCATTTTTACCATTGACCATGCATTCCTTTCGAGACAGAGCCCCGTTCCTGCTCGTAAGTAACATTGTCCCTACTCCTAATAGAGACACCTCCAACGTTTGGGCACTCATTACCCTTTTTCCATATACTGTGTTTTTTTGGTACGTATACAGCAGCAAATTCTGCAGTAGTTTTCATGCGGGGGAGGTGTGCTTGATTGATTCCGCGTACATTCTGCTCTCTGGAAACTACTGTCCTATCGAAAAGGCCCGTGCTTTTCGAAGCAAGTGTGGTCGATTGTTTGCCACGATTTTGTTTCTTGATTTCCAAATAAATGCCAGAAAAATGGAATTTTGGGAAAATGTAAGTCTTCCAGTTTTTTTTAGGCAACGTGTGAAGTTTCCAGGTTCCCGTTTTGTTTTTTTGGCATTCTTTCGGAAACCCAGAAAAAAACAAATGGAACATTTCGGCACAACTTTCCTCGATACGCACGGCCCAGCAGTATATTACAGCCTACTCCTGCTTCTGCTTTGTGTAGAATATCAACGCTGTCGTTTTCTGCCTTCAGACTTGGGTCGGGCCTGATGTGATGCCGCGCGGTATGCCTGTGTCGCCACTTTAAAACCATGCAAGGCTACGTAGGGCAGGAGAGCAACTCTTCGTTTGTCCTTGTTTCGTCGCTCGAATGTATACGGCTTCCACGAGCACGGTACAGTTTGGCGGTGACGAGTCAAGCTCTCGTTCAAGGTCGACCCGCTCTAACACGCTTGACCAATCTCCTCTCGTTTATTTCTCTCCCCGTTCGTGCCTTTGTCGTGCCGTGTCTGTTGTTGTGTTGTGTTGTGTTGTGTTGTGTTGTCTTGCGGTGTTACGTGTCTGTTGTTGTGTTGTGTTGTGTTGTGTTGTGTTGTCTTGCGGTGTAACGTTGTGCTGCTCTCGTTTTTTTATCCTGGGCGGGCGGGCGGGCGGGNTTCCGGGAGTTGAGGGAAAACCTAGAAAAAATGGTGCTTTACGAGTAGCCTCTCGGGACGCCCCCTTTGGAGACGAAATAGTGGTGTGGGCGCTCCAGGGTAAATGCCGATGCATGCCTCGGGGTTTTCCCGTCTTTGCAACTGAACTGGACCACCATCGTCTAGGAAATTTCCGTGTTTGTAACTGGACTGAACCACCGTACGTAAATATCTCCTTTTCTGTACACATCGAGTACATATATACGGTACGCATAGATGATTGATGCATTGCTCCTTTTCGGCCAGGGGAGCGTAGCGACCGGTCGCAACTTTCAGGTTGCATCTAACGGCATTGACACCTCCCTCCCTCCCCCTCCCCCCTCGATGTGCGACCGCCTCTGCCGCCTTCGAAACCCCGCGCAGGGGAACGCTCGGTGCCGGGGAGATCGTGGAGGCCCTGTCCAGCCCCGAAAGGGCCAAGGCCTTCGCCAGCAGGGTATCAGACCTCGTCAAGGCTAACCCCCCGACTAATGAGAGGGTGAGCTGAGCGTGCGAGAGGAGGCGTTTGTTGTTGGGGAGTAGCTGTGTGCAGGCATAGTTATGTTCGACGAATGTCAGCGGTGATTGATATTGATTGCGCTGTAGAGAGTAGAGAGTGAGCGCTTGGTTGCTTTGGTGGAAGAGAGTTGTTGGTTGGTGTTGCGGTGGTGATTAATGTTGGGCGTTTGCGTCGTCGGCGGCGCTTCAGACCAAATCTGAACCTAAAGTACAAGGAATGGTTTGCGTCAAGTATAAATATATACAAACGGTGTTTGTATTTTGGGACATAGAAGTGGTACATATTTAGTAAGCCCCGACGCAAGTCGACGAGGGAAGAAAGCGCTGAAATATTCTCGCAATAAAAATGCAAGGCACGTGCCGTAGTGAGGAGGGGGGAGAAGAGCCTACTTAGTGACCCCGGATCCGAGTTACGACTAAAGAGGGAGAGAAGAGAAGGGCGGAGATAATAACTGGGATGGAAAAACAAACTGGG
This sequence comes from Saccharina japonica, assembly GCA_008828725.1. Taxonomy (NCBI): domain Eukaryota; class Phaeophyceae; order Laminariales; family Laminariaceae; genus Saccharina; species Saccharina japonica. The sequence goes on from MEHQ01001589.1 coordinate 78,124, forward strand.
TTTTCCGGAGCGTGGTCGGCGTGCGTGGTCGTGCCTGCACGGAAGAGGAACGAGCGGACGGCAGCCCGCGATGTGCACGCCGGGGTGGAGGTGGAACCTTTTCTGTTTCACGTTTCCGCTACGACCTCTCACGAAACACTTTGTTGTTGGGTGTCCTATTTCAGAGCGCTTCTCGTACTGCTGCCGCGTCCCCTCTGGCAACAGTTGTGTCATTTTTTTTTGTTTTTGTTTTTTTTTTCCGGTCTTGGCTTGGCTGAACGGGGGGGGAGGTGCGCCGATGATGACGTGTAGTCGAACCCACGCCAAGGCGTTTCATAGCCAAAAATTCGTGGGGGGGGGGGAGGGGGTTGATGAGCGGTTGAGAGTTACGAGGACGGGTTGGAAAGAGAAGAGTGGAAATTTCAGCGAGGGGTTTGTGCCGGTTTCATGCAGAACCGCCGGAGGCTTTGGGCAAAAATAATTCTAGAACACCTTACTATATTCAGATATTGACAGGCATTGCCTCCCTTGCTGTCAATCATACCTGGTATCTGATATAGAAAGGTGGTTCTGAAATATTTTTCCCAAAGCCGCCGCGGTTCTGCATGACCGCGTAAACCCTCTGAAATCCCCACTCTTCTCTTTTCAACCCATCCTCGTTAGGGTTAGGGTTAGACGGCGGGGGGGAGGGGGGTCCTGCAGGTGGACAGGCCCCTGGCTGGGTGGCACCCGGCCATGAGGGTCACCGCGACTTTCAGCCCGGGAGGTGGGACGGTGAGTACTATGGCGTTTTTGTAAGGTTGGGCACTGGCTGACCCAGTCAGTAGCGATTATACTGTCGTCGAAACCAATCAGTACACTGGATTTGCAGCAGTATACTGTCTCTCGTCTCCCCTCTTTCCTCCCGAAACGCGTTTGGTGGGTTTCCGTACTATAATACGGCGTGTTTCTTGGATGCACGTAACATGAGAGCTACTGGCCAACATACCGGCCGGGCCAATCAGTAGATTACTACTGCTATTAATAGTAGATTATTACTGCCAGTACATACTGTGTCAGTGCCCAGCCCTACGTTTTTGTTAATATGGGGCTTCACGATACTGTCCGACCACCCATGGGATTTTCGTCCGTCCTGTTTTTTCTCCGTGTCTTCTCTCGATCCGCGTTTTAAGGGTGTGGCAGGGGCATTCGAAAATGATAAAAAAAATGGCACGCCAACTTTTTGTTCAGTCCCAGACAGAAGGCACACAACGAAAACCAAGTAAACACAAGTGAAATAAAATGTCATCATTTGTTTTTTTCATTCGTGCAGATGTCTCAGCATTCACTCCGGTTTGTTTCTCATTCTGACCTTGGGGAAGGAGTGTATTAATAGGTAATTTTCCCTTTTTTTTGTTTCGTGTCCTCTCGGTTGGGGTAGCGGTTGCGTCTACTATGTACGACGCAGGCTGAGGTTTTCCCGCCGATCGCCCACAAACAATAGCACCACCAGCTCTCCGGTGGGCATCCAAAGACTAAAAAACGAAGCGATCAAACACATCGGCATATTTTCGACACCGTAAAAATAGTTTTTACCGGCATGTGACTCATTTTGACCCCCCTTCTTCTTGAATCGATGCTCCATCTGTTTACCGCGTGCTTGATTTGATGTTCATTGCTTTCAGGCGATCGACATCGAGGACTACGAGGAGCTGCACGCTTTCCCTGTCAGGAACCCCGACTCCATGTATGACTTCGAAGACGATGAGACTTTCGCGCGCCTCCGCCTGCAGGGTGAGGATTATCAGCGGGGTGGGGAGGGGTGCACGCATGCCGTGCATGGCCGTAGTCGTATGGCCATACAGTACAGTACACCTATTTAATAAGAAACAGGCTAATAAGAAAGCCAGGCTGATATTTACAGGGAAAAAAATAAATTCAGGAGTCGTTATCTTGAAATTAGTGTTAAAAGCACCCTCTCTCCAATAAGAAATCCAGCCTGGGCCAGGTTTCCTGTTTCTTATTAGGTGTCCTGTGCTGCAGTAGACCCTCGCATCCCTACAATGCCGTGACGGAGCATGTCGGGTTTTCACCAACCAGGCAGACATTGCTTGCACCAAGCGCGAAGCCGGGGGGCGGGGAGGCGGGGCGCGCTAATTTTTTGCTTGCCTTAGTCATTTTTACCATTGACCATGCATTCCTTTCGAGACAGAGCCCCGTTCCTGCTCGTATGTAACATTGTCCCTACTCCTAATAGAGACACCTCCAACGTTTGGGCACTCATTACCCTTTTTCCATATACTGTTTTTTTTGGTACGTATACAGCAGCAAATTCTGCAGTAGTTTTCATGCGGGGGAGGTGTGCTTGATTGATTCCGCGTACATTCTGCTCTCTGGAAACTACTGTCCTATCGAAAAGGCCCGTGCTTTTCGAATCAAGTGTGGTCGATTGTTTGCCACGATTTTGTTTCTTGATTTCCAAATAAATGCCAGAAAAATGGAATTTTGGGAAAATGGAATTTTGGGAAAATGTAAGTCTTCCAGTTTTTTTTAGGCAACGTGTGAAGTTTCCAGGTTTCCCGTTTTGTTTTTTTGGCATTCTTTCGGAAACCCAGAAAAAAACAAATGGAACATTTCGACACAACTTTCCTCGATACGCACGGCCCAGCAGTATATTACAGCCTACTCCTGCTTCTGCTTTGTGTAGAATATCAACGCTGTCGTTTTCTGCCTTCAGACTTGGGTCGGGCCTGATGTGATGCCGCGCGGTATGCCTGTGTCGCCACTTTAAAACCATGCAAGGCTACGTAGGGCAGGAGAGCAACTCTTCGTTTGTCCTTGTTTCGTCGCTCGAATGTATACGGCTTCCACGAGCACGGTACAGTTTGGCGGTGACGAGTCAAGCTCTCGTTCAAGGTCGACCCACTCTAACACGCCTGACCAATCTCCTCTCGTTTATTTCTCTCCCCGTTCGTGCCTTTGTCGTGCCGTGTCTGTTGTTGTGTTGTGTTGTGTTGTGTTGTGTTGTCTTGCGGTGTAACGTTGTGCTGCTCTCGTTTTTTTATCCTGGGCGGGCGGGCGGGCGGGCGGACTGGCGTGTGCGGAGCAGGCGCCAACTGCGTTGTGCTCGAGAAGTGCACGAAGGCCACACGCGCCAAGCTGAAAGTGTTGGACTCCGACCCTGCCTACAAGGTGAAAGAGCGGGTGTGCCTCAAGGGAAAAACACACACACACCATAGACGGCGTATATAGTGTCCCATCGTTACGTCACATTGAAATCATTGCGATGTCGCATTGCATCGTCGCGATGAGAACACATGACACGAGCGCACGCAAGCCGTCTCCGTGAAAGGAACTGGAGCTTCGCTTCTTTCAACCGGGGATGCTCGGCGCTGAGGACGGTCGCGTTCATCGCGTTGTCTCGAGCAAGGCCTCACTGCCTTGCGCGAGTACAGGACAGGACAGCAGTGGTCCGTGTTCACCGCACATGAATAGAGCCTACGGTGGTTGGCCGAAGTGCCTACAAGTGGTCGCCAATCAGCTGCGGTTGGGGTGGGGTGGGGGTGTAAAGCAGCCACTTGAGTTTTAAAAAAAAAAAAAATAACAAAAAAAAAAAATAAAATTAAAAAGATAAAAATTTTTTTTGTCTAGGGGGCGGACGTGTTGTTGTTGTTGCTGCCTTGTTGGTGCCGTGGTGCGTTTTTTTCGCTTTGCCTTTCATCATTTTAGCTGTCGTGTTTGCTCACCGACACCCCCCTTCCCTGCCTGCACATACGATATGCAGGCGATCGACCCGAGCGTACCGTAGATGCCACCGTACACCGAAACAGACACCGCACGCCGAAGCAGAACCAACCGCGCAATTACGTTTACCCCCCCTCCTCTTCCCTCTCTACGCACTCACAGCTCCAAATTTGATAGGTATCATCCCGTTTCCCCAGCGCCCCCTACCAATAACGCCTCCTCCTCTACTTATTGCGTCGGCGTTTATGTGCTTATTCCGTTTCCTGTCCCCCGCCATGCATGACATGAGTGCACCCCCCCCCCCCACCCCCTTATTACACCCACACGCTCGTGCACACCGTGGTCTGTAAGGTCCTCAAGAAGAAGGTGGACTCGCTCATGAAGGCCGGGAAACTGTTCGTCGTTCGACCACGAGCTGCTCGCGGTAAAGAGTGAAACCCTGCCCCCCGCTCGTACACTGTCAATTTTTCGCCGTCAACTTCCCCCCCGTGGTGAATTACACCTCCTGTTGCTGGGTTAAGGGGCGGGGGGGAGGGGGTACTCATTTTCATGGCTGCCGTAGTCTATTGGACCATTTGACACTCATCCCTTTCGACGGGCGGAGCTGTCGGTTTTCACCGCGGCAGACGTATCATATTAACTAGTGGGGGGGGTCTCGTTGGACGTTATTGGCCTTGTGCATGTGTGACATTGCCAGGCTTCGCTTGAATCAGAAGGGGGGCTTTACGTTGGTACGTCAATGACATTCATCGAGCTGGCCTTGCGGTGTGTTGTCGCGGGCGGGAGCGCTCCTTGCGCGCCGGGGATGGCCGGTCGCGCTCCTCGCAGCTATATGCGTCAGTTCGGAACTTGGCTCAGATAGCGGATGTAAGGGTAGATGTCTTCTCCCCCAGGTTGAAGGTTGGTGTGACTCGGGGAGATACTGTCGATTCTCGTGTTGTAGCTGTCAGGCTTCTTACCGCTGATTCTTCAATGCCTCGTCTACGCAGAAGACCCCTCCCCCATCAGCACATCCCCCGTCCTCCTCCGCCCCTGCTCTCTTTGGCCTCTTGCTCTCCGTATCACTTGTCCTCGCGCCGACCGTGTTACGATGAAAAATGGCGTTTGTCTGCACGGGGATGGAGGCCGACGGTCCTGTGGACGGTTTGCCCAAGGTACCTGACCCCGAGCATCGCGCTGTTCGAAGGTGGTCAAGGACGGACCTGCCTGCCCATCAGGCCCCATCGGATTCAGGTGAGACTGCCACATGAACTGCCGTGTATGTTGCATACTTAGTAGAAGTCCCTCCGTTTTTCGTCAGTTGTTGGTGTTGGCATTGTTGGTGTTGTCGGTGTTGTTGTGGCGTCTTTCAGGTGAGAACGTCGAGTGACGTTGCTTTGTGTTTGTTCCCATCGTTTGTGCTGGGTGTTACGCGGGTGCTGGTTGTGCATACCACTAGGTTCCTTTGTCTGTCTGTCTGTCTGTCTGTCTGTCGATCGTCTGTTGCGTACCGTTGTAACATGCTTCTGCCTTCTCTATCTATCGATTATTGATGATGTTGATGCTAGTCTGCGTCTCGTCGCGTCTGTTGTCTGTCATGTCTGCTGTGCTCCTGTTGTCTGTGCGCTGATTTTCTCGTGTGCATCTTCGCGTTGCTGTCGCTGCTGCGCTTGTGTCTGTCATGTGTGGTCTGTCTTGTCTTCTGTCGTCTGCTCTGTCGTTGTCTGTCGTTGACCTGTCGTCTGCTGTACGTATGCTGCTGTTGCTGTCTGTCGTTTGTCTTTTTGTCTCTGTCTGTCTGTTGTCTGTTCTTTTTGTCTGTCTGTCTTCGTCTGTCTGTCTGTCTGTCGTCTGCTCTGCCTGGTCGTGTGCTGTTTCTGTCTTGTCTGTCTGTTGCTTGCTGCCTGTCTGTCTGTCTGTCTGTCTGTCTGTCTGTCTGTCGTCGTCTGTCTGTCTGTCTGTCTGTCTGGTCTGTCGTGTTGTCTGTCTGTCTGTCTGTCTGTCTGTCTGTCTGTCTGTCTGTTGTCTTTGTCTGTCTGTCTGTCTGTCTGTCTGTCTGTCTGTCTGTGCTGCTCTGTCCATTGTTCAGCTGAGCCAAGGTGAGGAGGCCACCCAATCTTCCATGGCCTGGCGAAGGGCAACAACTGGAAGATTGCCAAGGCGTGCTTCGAGTCCGCTGACTTCATGTGAGCATGGCGCCGGCCCCCAAGAGTTTCTCCTCGAACGTGCGTGACAATGGACACAATTATGAGGGCGGGGGAGGCTTTTTCCTCTATGACTCCTGGTGGGGTTCAGCACAGAACAATACAACAAATAAAACCAAGCTGGTCGGGGAACACTAAACGCGCGCTTTTGGTTCCTCGTCTGACCGTATATAGGAGCACGTGTACGAGGAGTAAACTTGCGCCACCGCCAATGTTGCCAGGTGGTTACAATCGGTGAAAGGGAGAAAAAGCGCAAGGAGCCCTGACGTTCGTCCCTTCGCGCGTCCGTTGTTTTGCCACGCTGCCTTTTGTTCTTGCTGCTTTCTTGTTTCGCTCGCGCCCCACGGCAGCATCCACGAAATAGTCTCTCACCTCGGCAACACCCACATCGTGCTGGAAGGGCCCGTTGTCGCGATGAACCGCCAGCTTCCCAAGGAGCACCCCATCTACGACCTGCTGCAGCCCCACCTCGAGGGAACCGCGTTTCATCAACTACTTCGCCAACAGGTCGGCCGTTGTTCCCGTCATCGCGCCAACGGTTTTACCACTCCCAACGGAAACCCGCTACAACTGTAACCACCCCCAACGGATAGCACCCCCAAGGTAACAATCGAACGGTAGAGCAATGCGAATAGCTTCAGCCCCCATCGGTCAAGTGTGTAAGACACACCTCGCTCAGATAATTCGATTCCCACTTGATGAACTGGACCTTTCAGGGTAGATAGCTGTAGATCTATATGATCTGTATGTATCTGTATGATCTGTATGAGTAGCTCATGTTGCCCGGTGGGGGCCATATACTCTGCACGATCTAGGGCATGTTTCCTGGGTTGGATCTGTGCTATACAGATCCTGCACAGCACCTCAGAACAGCAGGTAGGATTGACAGTAGGTAGATCTATAATGATCATTACTGATGATTTGACTAATGATCAATATTAGTCTAAGTCTAGATGGTCTAGATGATCTAGATGATCTAGATGATCTAGATGATCTAGATGATCTAGATGGTCCTAGATGCATCTAGGGTCTATTAGATGACCTAGATGCTCTAGATGTCTAGATGGTCTAGATGATCTAGACTATGATCTAGATGTCTAGATGGTCTAGATCATCTAATGATCCATGTCTAGTTCTAAGTAGGGTGATTCTAGAGTCTATTTAGATTGTCGGTCTAGAGTGAGTCTAAATTAAATGTCTAGATGGTCTAGATGAGTCTAGATGATCTAGATGATCTAATGTCAGAGGTATGGCATTGACTCTAGAGACTAATGTTAGATTGATCTAAATATCTAGATCGTGATCTCCGACGTGAAGGCTGGATGCTCTGCGTTACTTAGGTAGGAGAACTGTGTTGAACAATCACCCTAGTTGATGAGCGGGGAAGGGATGGGTCTCCGGCGAGGGTGATGTTGTTCGGACATCGTCAGCACCGTTTCGGTTTACGTCGCACTGGGAAATAGTTTCGAGGTATCTAAAGTAACGATGCCATCTCGCGGAGAGTTCCGTAACTCGATAGGAGACTGTAAAACAACTGTGATGGGTGGGCGTCTGATGAACCCTACGGCTGCTGTTGCTGCTGCGCTGCTGCTCGTACCTATTGATACATAATAGTGCACCGATACACCATCGCCATACGCACGCGTCGATAAGCGCGAGTTGAACCGGTTGGTGCAGATTTTAAGTGACAGGTTGCGAAACGCTCTGGCTCCCTTGGCCTCGTACCTAGCTGCCGTTGTGGCTTAGTGTGTGTTACGCGCGGCGCGCCTTGCGCTGTTTATTTTGAGTTTTGATGTTAGGTCAGTTTCACCCCCCCCCTCCCCTGTTTTCGCCTGCTTTTCGAATGAACGGAAAAAAGTACCTGAATCTCTTCATGTGGGTTTGACAATTTGTCAGTTTAACTTCCCCCCCCCGCCTGTTTTTCGGAGCGAAACGAACAAGGTTAGTTTCGATTCAAGAGCGATAAACGCTGAAACTATAATTTCGAACAGCTTGTATTTATGTATTACGTAATGCAATTAATCGTTGTACACACTCCTCCCCCTGTTCTCCTGTCCGCTACTCAAACTCATCTCGGGGGCGTGCAACAAAAAACATGAACGATTACTTACACGTCCTTTCACCCTCCTCCGCGCCGCGATGGTTTCGTGCGTCTTTTTTGTCCGCGGTCTCGACGGCTTACTTTATTGTGCCTGGCCGTCGCAGCTGCTCATCACCGAGGGTGGTGCGGTTGACCGTCTTCAGGCCAACGACATCAACGACTCTTCTGGACCTCGTCCTCGCCCAGGTTGTTCAATCGCCCCACAGCGAACGCGCACGGCGGCTGTGTCGTAGACATGTGGTGCGAGAACCCACCCACGACACTGGAGTTGTGGTTCGATTCCGCTCATGTGTTTCTCGGCACGCCTGTTTTGTGCTGAGCGGTCCGGGAGTTTTGAGAGAAACACCATTTTTAGTACGTAGCACGCTGTTTTGCTCGTGAGCGGTTCGGGAGTTTTAGCGACAAATTGCCGTTCTTTTTTTGTCAATCGAACGAGGAAAAGAGAGCTTCCTTTCGTCGATGACCTGAACAAAAAACGAAACTGAACGAGATCAAACTGCTTCATTTGGGTCACCGTGTTGCTGTGGGCTACAAGGACTTGTTCCGGTTAAACTCACCCTAGTCCACCGCGACCATACAACACCCACGATTATTCCTGTGAAACCCTATACGCGATAAGCGCGCCGAGGCGATCAGAATTTTCACGAATAGGTGCAACTGTCCGGGCTACTTGTTTCGGCGAAACGGCACAGCAGTACGTATTTAACCTCCCCGCCGTGACGCGATGCACTAGGAAACCCACATCAACGCGTGAGACCTGTGACGCACAAGGCGTACGTATCGCACACCAAATCGGCATGTCTTTGAACGAACGGCCAACAACAAAACGAAAACATGCAACACTACGTACTTATTACGCAGCTTACAACGCCGTGGAGCGATCGATTTGGTCGAATTCACGGCTCACGCGTTTTATTCGTTATTTTAAACATAGGCATGGCAGCTAGCGCGCTCCGAATGGTGTGTGTGTCTCCCGGGTGAACGCGCATCAAATACTGTGACGTGCGTGCATGGCAGCCTCTACCACCCCCGCTCCAGTCTCGAAAAGGATGGTGGGTCAATGGTCAAGCGACTAAGGCAATCAACAAATGAGTATCCCGCCCCCCCGCCTTGCACGACATGAGTACACCTCCCCCCCCCGCCCCCCTGTATATATGGTAAGCCACCCACGAGGCATTTACATAATACTGGCTGGTTCAAGGTGAATCCACCGAAAACGTTCAGAGCCGGAAGTTGACGCCGTTTTTTGGGAGATGTATGCTGATTTTTTGCACACGTGTTTTATGAACCCCTCTTCCCCCGCGAAGGGGAAGGGCAAGGCCAAAGGTCAAAGGCAAGGGCGCCGGCGCGAGCGCCGACGCTGCCAGGAGCGCTGCTACGAGTGCTGCTACGAGTGCGGCGGCCGCCTGTGACCCCCCCGTCGTCCCGTATTTCGAGGGCTCCTCGCGAATGGGCGTGTATGCGATCGGGCGCGCCCGGCGCACGCTAAAATTCGCCTCTCCCTCCACGACCAATACTACAACTACGGCCGTGCACGACATGAGTACCCCCCCCCCCCCCCCCCCCCCCCCCCCCCCCCCCCCCCCCCCCGGCTAGAAAAGGGGGGTCTGGACAAGAGCAAATGACAAAAGGAAAGAACAAAAAAGTGCGCCCCCCCCCCCCCCCCCCGTCCGCCTGGCGAACGCCGCTAACGCACCAGACGCTGGAGCGCATCAAGAAGGACTTCTCCCCCGAGGCCGACTTTGAAGCCCGCCAAGTCACCAAGAAAGACTTCCCCGGTCGGTACATGTACCGCGACTTTGGGACCCAGTACTGGGAGGCCACGCACACCTGGGTTAAGGAATACCTCGACGTGAGTGCTTTGGTTTGCTGTATAATTGATACGGATAGCGTATTTGTCTTGCAGGGTGTACCGTCGATGCCTAGAACAACGCGTGCTTGATGTTTTGCAGTGTTTGTTTTTTCATAACTTGACTTCGTCGACTGTCAATGCAACACATGCGTGGTGAGAGGGGTGGTGAGATACAAACTTCATACATATATAAACTTTACTAAATTGTGCCGAAAGTGGACAGACATCCTATTGCTGATACTGTTCGGCCCTTGTTACGTTACAATCGCCTGCACGTTCGTGCGTGTTGTATGCTCTGCTTTTTTCTGCGTACGATTTAATAAGGTAGTGTGCGTTGGGCGAGGCGCACACTCCGTGGGTGAACGAGACCCGTCAATCCGTCACTTGGTTACTTTCAGTCCATCGTAGCAACGTGTACACTACCTTCGTTCAAATCAACTGTAGTTCTCATATACACGTGTACCGGAGCCAGCACCTACGGTGTGCTTGTCGCCTGCCAAGAAGCGCACAAGGCGTTTTCCCTCGTCAATTCGGTTTCTAGGCGCGAATATTACTCCCTCCGGCTATTAGTCAGTCCGGCCACCGAAGCGGTGACTGGCGATGTTGGTGTGCGCCGCATCTAACGTTGTCTGGCTGGGGGATTCAGATCGTAGCGCAGACGAACCTCGAGACCCCTTCGTGGTTTTGCTAGGATTCCCGTATAACCGTCGCGGCAAGGCCCATCGCGAGAAGTACTCGAGAAAACGTGCGCAGCCCCCTTCCTGTCTTCCCCCCCCCAGGCCTCTCTTCACCGTCCTTTCTTCTTCTTCTTCTCTCGCTCCTGCTTTTGATCGTTCTCTTTCTTTCCACCCTATCGGGGCCGGTCGGCTTTTGCCTTGCCCTGCTTCGCCTTGTTCCGCCTTGCCTTCCTCTGGCGCCGACAACTTCACCGACGTTGGGCCCTGACACGTTCACCGATGCAGCTGTACTACACGAGCGACAAGGACATGGTTGAGGACTACGAGCTGCAGGTACAGGCGGTGTGGTGACAGAAGACGAGGGTCTGAGTGATCGAGGGTGTATGATGTGTGCATTTTTTTTCTCAGGGGCCGCGCCGTGATCAGGCCACCGCCGCCGCCGTTTATATATACGAAGTATATTCGGTCCGTCGAGGCACGCGTTATTGTTTTTTTATTGTCGTGTTCAGCGGAAGGTACTACTCGTACGGAGTTGGGTTGTGTGCGTGCGTGTGTGCTCGTGTCTGTCGATCTGTTTTCGGCAGCTCGTTTTGTTTGTTTTGCAACTGCGCGTGGTCGCGCGAGCTGGACGCCTACATCGTTCTGAACGCCTCTCGCTCAAACTCCCCCCCCCCCGCGAGCTCCGTCTCGAAAATGATGCGCGGTCAATGGTCAAACGGCCAAGGCAAACAGCAAATGAGTACACCCCCACCCCCCCAAAGATGCAGCTCACCCTTCATGCGACTCGCCGAACACCTTACAGCGCTTCGCGCTTGGTGCAAGCAATATCTGCGTGGTTGGTGAAAACCCGACATGCTCCGCCCCGGCACTGTAGGGATGCGAGGGTCTATGGTCATACGACTGCGACCATGCCTTACATGAGTACCCCCCCCGTCCCCCTGCTCTTCCACCGTGCTACCCTTCCACACCGCCAATGAACGCACACTCAAACACACAAACAGGCGTTCATGACCGAGATGACCGACATCGCCCAGATGAAGTGGTTCAAAGAATTCGACACCACCAACGACAAGAAGGCCCTCGTAGCGAAGGTGAGTACGGTACGATACGGTACGGTACGCGTCTTGCGCGGAGAAAGGTCGAACATGCGGAAGAAGATACAGGCTGGCATGGGGGTCGCCCTTTATTGCGGTGTCCGAAAGGCGCATTGAATGCTGCGGTATATAGATAGTGGTGCTCGTTTTTTTTTCTGGGGCTCCTCCCGCGAAGAAGCTTTTATGCCCCACCCCCCCAAAAAATGACTTTTGGGGGAAAATGTGTGCCCTTAACTTAATAATCTCTTCAGCAAGGAAATTCCCGTTGTGGGAAAAAAACGGTTCCGACTCAAGAGTCAGATGCAGTTTTTCGTACAGGGAAGCACTAAAATAATTAACTCCACCCGATAAGCAGTTCCATGGCCTACGTATATAGGTATATACCGCTAAACACATGAATGGAACTCCGACCATATTGGGTAGTTCCTCAGTCCAGAAGCCCCGTGGGCCCGAAATATTTTGGCCCAAAAGTGCTCGTACCCCTTACCTGTGGCACGCCTCCATAATTATCGAATACGCCCGTGCTGTATACATCGTAGCTGGCAAATGTAGGAATATGGCGTCACCTGCCGTAGGCAGGTCCGTACGCACTAGAGTCCGGACAATACAGTGGAACGTACGCTCCCCCGCTTGGGGCAGCGATCGTCGTATTTTTTATTAGCGTATGTAGAACGGCGTCACCGTCATTGATGTTTTGCTACAGCGTTTGACCTTGAAGTACTAAAGCGCGCTGCTTTTGGGAGTGTCTGGAGCGTGTAGTTAATGGCTCATCGTNCTGTCTGTCTGTCTGTCTGTCTGTCTGTCTGTCTGTCTGTCTGTCTGTCTGTCTGTCTGTCTGTCTGTCTGTCTGTCTGTCTGTCTGTCTGTCTGTCTGTCTGTCTGTCTGTCTGTCTGTCTGTCTGTCTGTCTGTCTGTCTGTCTGTCTGTCTGTCTGTCTGTCTGTCTGTCTGTCTGTCTGTCTGTCTGTCTGTCTGTCTGTCTGTCTGTCTGTCTGTCTGTCTGTCTGTCTGTCTGTCTGTCTGTCTGTCTGTCTGTCTGTCTGTCTGTCTGTCTGTCTGTCTGTCTGTCTGTCTGTCTGTCTGTCTGTCTGTCTGTCTGTCTGTCTGTCTGTCTGTCTGTCTGTCTGTCTGTCTGTCTGTCTGTCTGTCTGTCTGTCTGTCTGTCTGTCTGTCTGTCTGTCTGTCTGTCTGTCTGTCTGTCTGTCTGTCTGTCTGTCTGTCTGTCTGTCTGTCTGTCTGTCTGTCTGTCTGTCTGTCTGTCTGTCTGTCTGTCTGTCTGTCTGTCTGTCTGTCTGTCTGTCTGTCTGTCTGTCTGTCTGTCTGTCTGTCTGTCTGTCTGTCTGTCTGTCTGTCTGTCTGTCTGTCTGTCTGTCTGTCTGTCTGTCTGTCTGTCTGTCTGTCTGTCTGTCTGTCTGTCTGTCTGTCTGTCTGTCTGTCTGTCTGTCTGTCTGTCTGTCTGTCTGTCTGTCTGTCTGTCTGTCTGTCTGTCTGTCTGTCTGTCTGTCTGTCTGTCTGTCTGTCTGTCTGTCTGTCTGTCTGTCTGTCTGTCTGTCTGTCTGTCTGTCTGTCTGTCTGTCTGTCTGTCTGTCTGTCTGTCTGTCTGTCTGTCTGTCTGTCTGTCTGTCTGTCTGTCTGTCTGTCTGTCTGTCTGTCTGTCTGTCTGTCTGTCTGTCTGTCTGTCTGTCTGTCTGTCTGTCTGTCTGTCTGTCTGTCTGTCTGTCTGTCTGTCTGTCTGTCTGTCTGTCTGTCTGTCTGTCTGTCTGTCTGTCTGTCTGTCTGTCTGTCTGTCTGTCTGTCTGTCTGTCTGTCTGTCTGTCTGTCTGTCTGTCTGTCTGTCTGTCTGTCTGTCTGTCTGTCTGTCTGTCTGTCTGTCTGTCTGTCTGTCTGTCTGTCTGTCTGTCTGTCTGTCTGTCTGTCTGTCTGTCTGTCTGTCTGTCTGTCTGTCTGTCTGTCTGTCTGTCTGTCTGTCTGTCTGTCTGTCTGTCTGTCTGTCTGTCTGTCTGTCTGTCTGTCTGTCTGTCTGTCTGTCTGTCTGTCTGTCTGTCTGTCTGTCTGTCTGTCTGTCTGTCTGTCTGTCTGTCTGTCTGTCTGTCTGTCTGTCTGTCTGTCTGTCTGTCTGTCTGTCTGTCTGTCTGTCTGTCTGTCTGTCTGTCTGTCTGTCTGTCTGTCTGTCTGTCTGTCTGTCTGTCTGTCTGTCTGTCTGTCTGTCTGTCTGTCTGTCTGTCTGTCTGTCTGTCTGTCTGTCTGTCTGTCTGTCTGTCTGTCTGTCTGTCTGTCTGTCTGTCTGTCTGTCTGTCTGTCTGTCTGTCTGTCTGTCTGTCTGTCTGTCTGTCTGTCTGTCTGTCTGTCTGTCTGTCTGTCTGTCTGTCTGTCTGTCTGTCTGTCTGTCTGTCTGTCTGTCTGTCTGTCTGTCTGTCTGTCTGTCTGTCTGTCTGTCTGTCTGTCTGTCTGTCTGTCTGTCTGTCTGTCTGTCTGTCTGTCTGTCTGTCTGTCTGTCTGTCTGTCTGTCTTTCTGTCTGTCTGTCTGCCTGTCTGTCTATCTTGTCTGTCTGTCTGTCTGTCTATTTGTCAGCTGAGCCAAGGTGAGGAGGCCACCCCAATCTTCATGCCTGGCGAGGGCAACAACTGGAAGATTGCCAAGGCGTGCTTCGAGTCCGCTGACTTCATGTGAGCATGGCGCCGGCCCCCAAGAGTTTCTCCTCGAACAATCGTGACAATGGACACAACTATGAGGGCACGGGAGGCGTTCTCCTCTATGACCCCTGGTGGGGTTCAGCACAGAACAATACAACAAATAAAACCAAGCTGGTCGGGGAACACTAAACGCGCGCTTTTGGTTCCTCGTCTGACCGTATATAGGAGCACGTGTACGAGGAGTAAACTTGCGCCACCGCCAATGTTGCCAGGTGGTTACAATCGGTGAAAGGGAGAAAAAGCGCAAGGAGCCCTGACGTTCGTCCCTTCGCGCGTCCGTTGTTTTGCCACGCTGCCTTTTGTTCTTGCTGCTTTCTTGTTTCGCTCGCGCCCCACGGCAGCATCCACGAAATAGTCTCTCACCTCGGCAACACCCACATCGTGCTGGAAGGGCCCGTTGTCGCGATGAACCGCCAGCTTCCCAAGGAGCACCCCATCTACGACCTGCTGCAGCCCCACCTCGAGGGAACCGCGTTTATCAACTACTTCGCACAACAGGTGGGCCGTTGTTCCCGTCATCGCGCCAACGGTTTTACCACTCCCAATGGAAACCCGCTACAACTGTAACCACCCCCAACGGATAGATCCCCCAATAGTAACAATGCCGAGACGGTATGTAGCAATGCGAATAGCTGTAGCCCCCACGGTCAAGTGTGAAAGGCACACCTCGCTCAGAAATTCGATTCCCACTTGATGAACTGGACCTTTCAGGGCAGATAGCTGTATGATCTATATGATCTGTATGATCTGTATGATCTGTATGAGTCAGCTCATGTTGCCCGGTGGGGGCCATATACTCTGCACGATCTAGGGCATGTTTCCTGGGTTGGATCTGTGCTATACAGATCCTGCACAGCACCTCAGAACAGCAGCGTAGGATCTACAGTAGGTGATCTATATGATCCATATTATCTAGATGATTTAGAGGATCTAGATGATCTAGATGATCTAGGTGGTCTAGGTAGTCTAGATGGTCTAGATGGTCTAGATGATCTAGATGATCTAAATGATCTAGATGATCTAGATGGTCTAGATGATCTAGGTGGTCTAAGTGACCTAGATGATCTAGATGATCTAGATGGTCTAGATCATCTAGACCTAGATGATCTAGATGATCTAGATGGTCTAGATCATCTACATGATCTACATGATCTAGATTATCTAGATGATCTAGGTGGTCTAGATGGTCTAGATGGTCTAGATGGTCTAGATTGTCTAGATGGTCTAGATGGTCTAGATTGTCTAGATTATGTAAATGATCTAGATGGTCTAGATGATCTAGATGATCTAGATGATCTAGATTGTCTAGATGGTCTAGATGGTCTAGTTGACCTAGATGATCTAGATGATGTAGATTATCTAAATCATCTAGATCGTGATCTGCCCGACGTGGGAAAAAGGCTGTGATGCTCTGCGTTATTAGGTAGGAGAACGTGTTGAACAATCACCCTAGTTGATGAGCGGGGAAGGGATGGGTCTCCGGCGAGGGTGATGTTGTTCGGAGCATCGTCAGCACCGTTTCGGTTTACGTGCACTGGGAAATAGTATTCGAGGTATCAATAGTAACGATGCCATCTCGGGAGAGTTCCGTAACTCGATAGGAGCTGTAAAACAACTGTGATGGGTGGGCGTCTCATGAACCCTACGGCTGCTGTTGCTGCTGCTGCTGCTGCTCGTACCTATTGATACATAGATAGTGCTACCGATACACCCATCGCCATAGCACGCGTTGATATAGCGCGAGTTGAACCGGTTGGTGCAGATTTTAAGTGCGAGGTTGCGAAACGCTTGGCTCCCTTGGCCTTGTACCTACTGCCGTTGTTGGCTTAGTGCATGTTACGCGCGGCGGGCCTTGCGCTTGCTTATTTTGAGTTTTAATGTTAGGGTCAGTTTCACCCCCCCCCCTCCCGCTGTTTTTCGCCCGGTGCTTTTCGAACTGAACGGAAAAAATACCTTGCATCTCTTCATGTTGAGGTTTGACAATTGTCAGTTTAACTTCCCCCCCCCCGCCTGTTTTTCGGAGCGAGACGAACAAGGTTAATTTCGATCAAGAGCGATAAACGCGAAACATAATTTCGAACAGTTGTATTTATGTATTTACGTTAATGCTTAATCTTGTACACACCCTCCCCCTGTTTCTCCTGACCGCTACATCAAACCGTCTTGGGGGCGTGGAACAAAAAACATGAACGATTACTTACACGTCCTTTCACCCTCCTCCGCGCCGCGATGGTTTTCGTGCGTCTTTTTTTGTCCGCGGTCTCGACGGCTACTTATTGTGCCTGGCCGTCGCCAGCTGCTCATCACCGAGGGTGGTGCCGTTGACCGTCTTCAGGCCAACGACATCAACGACTCTTTGGACCTCGTCCTCGCCCAGGTATGTTCGATCGCCCCGCAGCGAACGCGACACGGCGGCTGTGTCGTTACGACATGTGGTGCGAGAACCCACCCACGACACTGGGTTGCGGTTCGATCCGCATGCATGTGTTTCTCGGCACGCTGTTTTGTGCTTGAGCGGTCCGGGAGTTTTGAGAGAAACACCATTTTTAGTACGTAGCACGCTGTTTTGTTCGTGAGCGGTTCGGGATTTTGAGAGAAAATGTGCCGTTCTTATTTTTGTCAATCGAACGAGAAAAGAGAGCTTCCTTTCGTCGATGGCCTGAACAAAAAACGAAACTGAACGAGATCAAATCTGCTTCATTTGGGCACCGCTGTGCTGTGGGCTACAAGGACTTGTTCCGGTTAAACCACCCTAGTCCCCCGCGACACATACAACATCCCACGTTATTCTGTGAAACCCTTACGCGATAAGCGCGCCGAGGCGATCAGAATTTTCACCGAATAGGTGCAACTGTGGGCTACTTGTTTCGGCGAAACGGGCGACGCACTTCGTATTTCAACCCCCCGCCTGTGACGCGATGCCACAGGAAACCCACATCAACGCGTGAGACCCTTGTGCGCAAGGCGTACGTATGCACACCAACTCGGCAGTGTCTTGAAACGGCCAACAAAAAACGAAAACATGCAACACACGTACTTATCACGCAGCTTACAACGCCGTGGAGCGATCGCTTTGGTCGAATTCACGGCTCACGCGTTTTTTCGTAGTGATTTATTAAAACAGGCATGGCAGCTAGCGCGCTCCGAATGTGTGTGTGTGTCTCCCGGGTGAACGCGCATCAAATATGTGACGTGGCGTCACATGGCAGCCTCTACCACCCCCGCTCCATCTCGAAAAGGATGCGTGGTCAATGGTCAAGCGACTAAGGCAATCAACAAATGAGTATCCCGCCCCCCCGCCTTGCACGACATGAGTACACCTCCCCCCCCCGCCCCCCTGTTATATGGTAAGCACCCACGAGGCATTTACATAATACTGGCTGGTTCAAGGTGAATCCACCGAAAACGTTCAAGCGGAAGTTGACGCCGTTTTTGGGAGATTATGCTGATTTTTGCAC
Organism: Saccharina japonica; assembly: GCA_008828725.1. Classification (NCBI taxonomy): domain Eukaryota; class Phaeophyceae; order Laminariales; family Laminariaceae; genus Saccharina; species Saccharina japonica. Next base: position 95,884 of record MEHQ01001589.1, read on the forward strand.
ACGTGTTTTATGAACCCCCTTCCCCCGCGAAGGGGAAGGGCAAGGCCAAAGGTCAAAGGCAAGGGCGCCGGCGCGAGCGCTGCTACGAGTCTGCTACGAGTGCGGCGGCCGCCTGTGACCCCCCCGTCGTCCCGTTTTGAGGGCTCCTCGCGAATGGGCGTGTTGCGATCGGGCGCCCCGGCGCACGCTAAAATTGCCTCTCCCTCCACGACCATACTACAACACGGCCGTGCACGACATGAGTACCCCCCCCCCCCCCCCCCCCCCCCCCCCCCCCCCCCCCCCCCCGGCTAGAAAAGGGGGGTCTGGACAAGAGCAAATGACAAAAGGAAAGAACAAAAAAGTGCGCCCCCCCCCCCCCCCCCCGTCCGCCTGGCGAACGCCGCTAACGCACCAGACGCTGGAGCGCATCAAGAAGGACTTCTCCCCCGAGGCCGACTTTGAAGCCCGCCAAGTCACCAAGAAAGACTTCCCCGGTCGGTACATGTACCGCGACTTTGGAACCCAGTACTGGGAGGCCACGCACACCTGGGTTAAGGAATACCTCGACGTGAGTGCTTTGGTTTGCTGTATAATTGATACGGATAGCGTATTTGTCTTGCAGGGTGTACCGTCGATGCCTAGAACAACGCGTGCTTGATGTTTTGCAGTGTTTGTTTTTTCATAACTTGACTTCGTCGACTGTCAATGCAACACATGCGTGGTGAGAGGGGTGGTGAGATACAAACTTCATACATATATAAACTTTACTAAATTGTGCCGAAAGTGAACAGACATCTAATTGCTGATGCTGTTCGGCCCTGGTTACGTTACAATCGCCTGCACGTTCGTGCGTGTTGTATGCGCTGCTTTTTTCTGCGTACGATATATGACGGTATTGTGCGTCGGGCGAGGCGCACGCTCCGTGGGTGAACGAGCCCAGTCAATCCGTCACTTGGTTACTTTCAGTCCATCGTAGCAACGTGTACACTACCTTCGTTCAAATCAACTGTAGTTCTCATATACACGTGTACCGGAGCCAGCACCTACGGTGTGCTTGTCGCCTGCCAAGAAGCGCACAAGGCGTTTTCCCTCGTCAATTCGGTTTCTAGGCGCGAATATTACTCCCTCCGGCTTTTAGTCAGTCCGGTCACCGAAGCGGTGACTGGCGATGTTGGTGTGCGCCGCATCCAAAATCGTCTGGCTGGGGGATTCAGATCGTGGCGCAGACGAACCTCGAGACCCCTTCGTGGTTTTGCTAGGATTCCCGTAACCGTCGCGGCAAGGCCCATCGCGAGAAGTACTCGAGAAAACGTGCGCAGCCCCCTTCCTGTCTTCCCCCCCCCAGGCCTCTCTTCACCGTCCTTTCTTCTTCTTCTTCTCTCGCTCCTGCTTTTGATCGTTCTCTTTCTTTCCACCCTATCGGGGCCGGTCGGCTTTTGCCTTGCCCTGCTTCGCCTTGTTCCGCCTTGCCTTCCTCTGGCGCCGACAACTTCACCGACGTTGGGCCCTGACACGTTCACCGATGCAGCTGTACTACACGAGCGACAAGGACATGGTTGAGGACTACGAGCTGCAGGTACAGGCGGTGTGGTGACAGAAGACGAGGGTCTGAGTGATCGAGGGTGTATGATGTGTGCATTTTTTTTCTCAGGGGCCGCGCCGTGATCAGGCCACCGCCGCCGCCGTTTATATATACGAAGTATATTCGGTCCGTCGAGGCACGCGTTATTGTTTTTTTATTGTCGTGTTCAGCGGAAGGTACTACTCGTACGGAGTTGGGTTGTGTGCGTGCGTGTGTGCTCGTGTCTGTCGATCTGTTTTCGGCAGCTCGTTTTGTTTGTTTTGCAACTGCGCGTGGTCGCGCGAGCTGGACGCCTACATCGTTCTGAACGCCTCTCGCTCAAACTCCCCCCCCCCCGCGAGCTCCGTCTCGAAAATGATGCGCGGTCAATGGTCAAACGGCCAAGGCAAACAGCAAATGAGTACACCCCCACCCCCCCAAAGATGCAGCTCACCCTTCATGCGACTCGCCAACACCTTACAGCGCTTCGCGCTTGGTGCAAGCAATATCTGCTGGTTGGTGAAAACCCGACAGCTCCGTCCCGGCATGTAGGGATGCGAGGGTCTATGGTCATAGACTGCGCCTGCACACATGAGTACCCCCCCCGTCCCCCTGCTCTTCCGCCATCTTCACCCTTCCACACCGCCAATGAACGCACACTCACACACACAAACAGGCGTTCATGACCGAGATGACCGACATCGCCCAGATGAAGTGGTTCAAAGAATTCGACACCACCAACGACAAGAAGGCCCTCGTAGCGAAGGTGAGTACGGTACGATACGGTACGGTACGCGTCTTGCGCGGAGAAAGGTCGAACATGCGGAAGAAGATACAGGCTGGCATGGGGGTCGCCCTTTATTGCGGTGTCCGAAAGGCGCATTGAATGCTGCGGTATATAGATAGTGGTGCTCGTTTTTTTTTCTGGGGCTCCTCCCGCGAAGAAGCTTTTATGCCCCACCCCCCCAAAAAATGACTTTTGGGGGAAAATGTGTGCCCTTAACTTAATAATCTCTTCAGCAAGGAAATTCCCGTTGTGGGAAAAAAACGGTTCCGACTCAAGAGTCAGATGCAGTTTTTCGTACAGGGAAGCACTAAAATAATTAACTCCACCCGATAAGCAGTTCCATGGCCTACGTATATAGGTATATACCGCTAAACACATGAATGGAACTCCGACCATATTGGGTAGTTCCTCAGTCCAGAAGCCCCGTGGGCCCGAAATATTTTGGCCCAAAAGTGCTCGTACCCCTTACCTGTGGCACGCCTCCATAATTATCGAATACGCCCGTGCTGTATACATCGTAGCTGGCAAATGTAGGAATATGGCGTCACCTGCCGTAGGCAGGTCCGTACGCACTAGAGTCCGGACAATACAGTGGAACGTACGCTCCCCCGCTTGGGGCAGCGATCGTCGTATTTTTTATTAGCGTATGTAGAACGGCGTCACCGTCATTGATGTTTTGCTACAGCGTTTGACCTTGAAGTACTAAAGCGCGCTGCTTTTGGGAGTGTCTGGAGCGTGTAGTTAATGGCTCATCGTGTCCCCATGAGCGCATGCACCCGGAAGCAGCGATGACCATGGCTAGTTTTCCAAGCCGGCCCGGTGAAGGGTATGGATAGGTTCCCGCAAGCAAGCACAAACATTCAGTGATCGTGCATGCATATATACGTGCGCGCGTGCGTCAGTGCGCACATGCGAGCATTCTGACACTGGTTATGATGCGCACGTCACACTTGGCAACGCCTAGGTAGCCTGAATCTTCCCATCTTCGCCTCGCCACTCCATGCGCGAAAGGACCACGCCAAGCTCGTTACGTCGCGGTGGGAAGGAAACAATACTCATCTACTCGAGGTAAACATACGCGAGATTCTGCTGTTGTTAACCCCCCCCCCCCCCCCCGTCCCGCCGCCTGCCCCTCCCTGTGTTTGTTGAATTAAACTCCAGATCCTCGCGAGCCTCATTTACTCCGCCAGCACCCTGCACGCCGCTGTCAACTTCCCCCAGAAGCCTTCCATGTCCTTCGTGCCGTCCTGCCCGGGGTCGATGTTCGCCCCGCCCCCCGCCGACAAGGTACGCCGGGTGTGCTGTGAAATCCTCCCAGTTTGCGGGTGGTGGCAAACTTACTGATGTCAGTGGCGCTCGTAGCCGGCCGTGGCAATCCTAGAGAGGGTGTGGGCAGCCTCGGCCGGAGCAGGTTCGGAGTCAAAAAGCGCATTGAGGTACACCAGGTACCAGGTATTTCGTATCGTGCCGATAATCGGACCCCCACTGTACACCTGGTTGCAGCAACGGTAAGCACCGCTGTATATAGCAGCGTTTCAGCTATGTGTGACTAGCGGTGGCATATGCATGTATGCACGCGCGCCCCCGCGAAAACACAATGGAACCACCACAAACGATTTCGCGCAAGCAAGTGCCGATTCCCTTCAAGCAACGCAACCAAAGCTGCGGCGTTCGAAACAGCGGGATACGAGAGGGTCGTTGGGGTTTCAGGGTGGGACTTATTATGCGGCATGTGCTTAATCAACGGCACGTTTCCTTTTCCTTTTTGTTTTTGTTTTTCTCTTTTTTGTTTTTTTCTTCTTGTTTTGTCTCTTTCGTGTGCAGGAGGGGAGGTCCTTCGAAGACTACATGTCCTACTTGGTTCCCATGGAAATCGCTACGACCCACGTCTCGGTCCTCACGCTGCTCGGGTCTGTCTACCACACCAAGTGAGTCTTGGTCCACATTTACGTTTTCCGGGGTTGGGGCTGTATCAGCTGCGGGACCCAGAGGCATGTTTGCTGAGTGGGATCTGTAGGGTCTATTGTAGATCCTTGTAGGTCATACAGACTACACTCGGCAAACATGTGCAGGTCATACAGGTCCGCCAATGATCGATCTCGCGCTCCCCCGCCCTCCGTTGATGCGTTGGTCGGGGTGACGGATGGTGGGTATGGCTCTGCCACCGCAACGCGTGGGCGATCGGGTGGTCTTGTCGCTTTTTCTCGGCTTAGAAGGTGGAAGAACGGGTGTCATGTCACGCGGGGTAAGGTTGTCGCACCCTTTGGGTCACTGGGCTGGTGCATAATATAAGGCTGGCTGGCTGGCTGGCTGGCTGGCTGGTTGTGAATCGGTTTGATCGAGTTGCGTTGGTTTTGGTTGGCGTGTTCGATTCGCGAGATGGCATGGCGTAGATTGATTCGTTGGTTGATTGACTCATTGGTTCATTGGTTGGTTGGTTCGTTGATGTATAGGTCGATTGATTTATCGATTGCTTGGTTGATCGAGTGATAGATAGATGGGTACATTGATTGATTAGTCGACTCAGCAAAAAACACAGCGGATGTGATATCTCATTGACAAGAGGACTTCATCGCACGCAATACTACACAGTAGGCCATAGTAGAACCACGAAATATAAATACCATGCCACGCCCCTTCCAGTGCCGCCCGGCCGTTGTTTGGTTCTTCATTCTGTCCACTCACCGGATGGTCTCGCTGTGTTGTGCTATGCTGTACAGGCTTGGGCAATACAACACCAACCAGTTCGATGACGACCGCGTGCGTGTGCCGCTTGCCAAGTTCCAGCAGACCATCGAGGATATCGAGGTCGATCTGATGGACACGTGAGTTCGTTTTCGTTTTAAGGGGTTGGGTTGGGCTGGGCTTGGCTGGGATGGGCTGGCTTGACTTGACTTGGCTTCGATCGGATTGGATCGGTTTGGATCGGTTTGGATCGGCGTCGATCGGTTTCTGTTCGAGTTCGCGTTTGGTTTCGGTTTGTTGGTTGTTTGTTGACTGTCTTGGCCCCCCCGCCCGCCGGGGGTTGAGGTCATACTTCGCACTCTGTTTTTGGCAATTGCGTATTGCGAGAGAAACAGAGAACTGTAGTTGTTGGGATCTCCTGGAGGAAGAGTGGGGATCGCGGAAGTCTGCTCCAGAGTCTAGCCCTTGACCATTCATTTTACTCGCATACCAGGTATATCGCTGGTATTTTCTTGTATTTTCTAAGCGCTGTGAGTCTCACAAGGCACTTTTGTCCGGGGGGGCGAGCGGGTTCCAGGGAAACTTGATGGGTTTGTCTGAAAACGCTTAGAGCCTCGACCTCTTTTGAACCTTATTTGCTCAGATCACAACTGTCGTGCCGAGGTTTCGAGCCGTGCATTGTAAAAAAATCCTGGGTATTTAACTTAAAGGCCCGATTGAACCTTAAAGGCCCATTGACCCCTGCCCCCCCCCCCCCCCCCCCCCTCCACCTATGCAGTAACGCCTACCTCGTGAGCGAGTGGCGCAAGAGGGGCAAAGACAAGAAGGACGCCACGAACTTCGGCTACACCACGCTCCTGCCCGACAACATCCCCCAGTCCACCAACATCTAACGATGCCGCTTTGTGAAGCGAGCAAGCAAGCATCGCCTGCTCGACCATTTATTTTCACGTACATATAGTGCCGTAGTTACCCTCTGTGGGGTGGTTACGGGAGGTCGAGACTACCTCCGTCTAGTTGCATGTTGGTGACCCTCCCCAGGGGGAGATTTGTGTCCCTGCTTCACGCCGGTCTTGGTGCGGTTTGTTGAATGTTGCGAGAGCTAGAACTAGAGCTAGAGCCAGGGCCGTGTTTAGTTACGTACAAATTGTCCGCTTTCCCCCGTCCGAGAGACAGTACAAGTAAGAGTTGATTTTTTATCGGCTTTCTTGGTTTTGAGCAGTTTCGACCGAATTCGGCTTGCGGGCCAGAACCACGCATCTACGATGGGAAAGCGGGGAGAAGGTGGAAATAACCCCGCCCGCGTGGTGTAAAAATGTACTGGGTTAGGTGACGGCCGCGGAGCGTCCTAGTCAGGGACTGCCTGCTTTGAGCGCTTCCTCGGAGCGGTTGGGGGGAGGCTGTGCGTTGGGACGTACGGGGAACTATACTTGTAGAAGAACATTGCGTTTGTTGGAATCGGCGCCAGGCCATCCTTTCATTCTAAACCTGTTTTTACAGCCGGAAAAAGTTGACCCAGCCCCCATGAGTGTAGACACAACATCAGAAGAAAAGTAGTGTAGGTTGTGTGTAGTAGTAGTAGAATCATAGTGACAGCAAGCGCGGGGGGGAGGAGCAACGGAGGAGGAAGAAGGATAGACGGCTCACTTCTCCAAGAACTATTCCCAGTTTGAGAGTAAAGGCGTGCTACCTGCGTCCACTGGTATGTAGGGTGCATTTTTTTTTTATGTGAGCAGCACAGGCAGGGAGAGGTGACGATTTTGGGAGGAAAGGGGAGGGTGCGACGATGTAAGCTTGTTGTAGTATCGCACGTTTTCGGTTATATATATACGAGGTACGGGTATCTCACTCGTGACTTACCGACGTACTGTAGTTTTCACATACCACAAAATATCAAAATAATACACAATACGACGTACCCCTCTTTGTCCTGGTGTCATCAGACTACGGGATATAAGCAGCGATGCATGCCACGACGCAAGGCTGACAGCCGACCATGCTTTGTACCCGCATTGGCTGACAACATCACGCAGGCCGTGACTAGACCTGCCCTAAGCATTTGTAACTATTTTGACAACGGCGTGGGAATCAAATAGCGGCATCAAACAAAGCTCATCGATTGTTGCCTCGTGTGTCTGTCACGTTTGGTGTGTACATGCGAGGCCGAGAGGGGCCAGCATCACGGGAGATGGATTCTACGGAATGCTGTACTGACTGACTGACCGACTGTCCGTCGCACCTCAATGTCCCCTGATACATTTAGTGGCAAGTTAGATACCTGTGATACTGCCAACTTCCAGAAACGGGAAGCTTGGCGTACACCAAACCTAACGATTAATACCTGGTACCTGGTAAGAACTACTCCCGGCGTGGGTGCGTTTGGGGATCGTTGACGACGTCTCATGCCGGGAGGGTTACAACACGAGACAGTATTCAACACCGAATCAGAGATCGGTCCGACTGGATCCCTTCGATCCCCCTCCGTCCAGTTTGAGCGAAGTCGGCCGGTCTCGTGTGATCGCGCGACTGTCCGTTCTTGCGGCCGCGCTCGCATTCGGATCATTATTTTCCACCGACTTCACAAGGGGGACCTTGAAGACTCGGTTGCGAGTGTGCCTCAGACTGATATTCTGAAGCGTCGGCAACGGTCTGCATCATCTATCTCCCTTGGGGGAATCACCACGCCTGCGTCCACGCCTCATCATCATGGAAGTAAGCGCTGTCCAAATTGTCACAATACGTGTGATCCTGCCGACAAGAGATGCTCTATCCGCGCCCGTCTACTCGCCAACGGGACACCCTCACCGAAAGAGGTGTCTCTGTAACGGGGATGCATATGGGAGAAGCAACCTTATGTGCACTCTTCCGTCAAGACATGCAGCCAGTCTAGCGCCGGCGAGCGCCGAGGTCCCTTGTGGCAGCTGGAGGAGGCGCGGGCTCAAGGGAACTGCATCTCCACGAGGACACGGGCGTTCACGCGAGAATCCACCTTAGGGGTAGGGTTTGCTCGCGCGGTACCGGCTCGCGTTGGGGGAGGGGGGGCGTATTCTCTACCGTCCACCGGCACCTCTCAACCCTCCACCACCTCACACGATGGAGAAATATAACGTGTTGTCAGTCATTCACCCTCACCGAAAAAACCGCCACTGCCGTCGACGGTAGCGGTGTCGCCATTGCTGCCCCAACACTGGTACTGTCATCGCCCTCGCGGCTGGTGCTACCGTAGGGGGTGCACCCCTGTTTTTACTGCTAACGGTTTAGGGCACTATTGCGGGTGGCTCTGTACCTGTCTCAAAACTCGACCTTAAGCTCGTGTTATGGCGCAACTTAACAAGCAATCCCAAGGCGGTGCTTATTACCAAATTGAAAAGCATAAAACCCATCATTGCAACACAATAGGGTAGCCACTCTCCTGAGTGGCTTTGAGGGGCTAAAACACAATGGCCTTTAAGCCCCCTTCCTACCGTAGCGCGAGTCTCGCCGGGGCTACCTGCCGAGTCGTCACTGCAGCTATTCTCATTGCAGAGGGCTAAACGTCCAACGCCAGGCAATCGTTAAAGCCGGTATCATCGCCGCCGCCACCACCGCCAGACCCCCCGCTGTCTCGCTTTTGGCGTCAATAGCGAACAAACCAGCCACTGAGTCGTCACGATCATCGCAGATATCTCGCCGGCACCCTGTCGCCCCAGTGTCTGCTTCTCTGCCGCTCAGCTTACCGCCAACTGCCGAGACGGGAGCGGAACCTCTGCCACCGCCACTTCTGGAGCCGTCGCTTGCCGGTGTCCTGTACATCAGCTTCTCGGCTGCCTAGCCCTGCTCCAACTGCCGAACCAAGAGCGGAATCTCTGCCACCGTCACTGCCACAGCCCCCTCTGAAGCCGTCGCCAGGCTCGCCACAGCTGTCATAGTTGCTCACGTTATCCGATGCTGGTCTTAGTATCCCTTCGAACAACGAATCCGCCATCGGCGCCTAGAGAGAGACCGACACCAAGAGCGGCGGTGGCGCCACCGCCACCGCCTACACTGCCGTGGTCACTACTAACGGAAACACTTCACAACTAGGCCCCTTTGACGATGCTGCCGCCACTGCTAGCTACGGCAGTCTCTCCACGGCCATCCTCCTCTTTCTAGTCGCCACCACCATCCCCGACGGGTGCTTACTCCTCTGCGGGGGCGCCAATACCGCCGGAGGTAGCCCTAGCGCTCGTGCCGTGGCCACCACGGCCGCCGATGCCACCACAACAGCCCCCGCCGCAGCCGCCGTCACGACCACCACGGCCGGTATCTGTGTAAGGCCTGCAGAGTTCAGGGTATGGTTTGACCTCGGAGACGCCATCGTCGCCGTTGCTAGAGTTACGGACGTTCGATGCTGTACGCTGACGGCGCGGGTATTTCCTAGCGGTCACCAGGGAGTGCTTGCAAAGGGTGATGGCGGTGGTCGCGACTGCGGACGCGACGTTTTGTATAACGGTCTCGAAGGCCAAGACGAATGACGCGCCCGCAAACGAAGGGCGCGGGAAATGCGTCGTTCGCTGTCACTTCAGCAGGCCAGGCACACTAACAAACGATCGAGTTTGTGTATTTTGGTCGGGCTTTCAACCCAGTTATCGACCTGAGTGGTGGGATCGTGCGGTGGTTGTAGAAGACGTGATCATCATGCTTCCAGCGTCATATCATGGATATGTACGGCCATCCGGGCGTGCGACTGCGACTGAAGGTGCAGCTGACAAAAAAGCCGAGATACTCGAGACTCTGGTGTACAAACTACGGGCAGGTCGACCATTCCCTGCTCCGTCGATACCTCGATAGTCGGAAAAGGAAGCGAGACGACCACAACCTATCTTACGCTGAAACGCTTGTTAAGGCAGGCTCCGCGAGCCTTGAGGCTACGGTGCGCAAACGGCAGACGTTGTTCAGGAGTTTTTGCGTACTCATACGAATGGAAGATGAGCGCGTGGGGAAGAGGGTGATATTTGGGGCATTGGTCGAGGGGACGGGCTCCACCGAGAAATAGGAGAAGGAGTCATTAGGGTGCCCAACTAGGGATCTGCAGGAATTCGACATCATGCTCGAAAGGTTGTACGAAGGAACATACGAGGCCGGTGGATGGTGCAGACGGGTCGAAGACGGAGAGTAGGCTTTCATGCGGAGCTGACATAACGGGGAGAAGAGTAGAACGGCAGTGCTCCACGCGAAGATTGCATTCGTAACAGGGGGCATGACACCAATGCACGTACGAGCTGGGCTGGCCAAGAATGGTCTTTCTACTCGTCCGGCGGTTTCTCAATCGTTTAAAGATATTACGTCGCAAAGTTAGTAGCTGTGTGTTCCTGAGTTTACAGCGCATTTGCCGACGTTGGAAGTTTCGAAATCCGAGTTAATTTCACCAAAAGGAAAAAGTAGAAAAATAGCAAGACCATGCTTTTAAGTTAAACGAGATATATATATATAGACTATGTACCATACTATTAATATTAATATTAATACTTTGTACTATTAATAGAATCGCCTGGGCTAACCCCATCCTCGATCTAAATCCCCCATCCTTTGATATCCCGGGGTAGCGAGAAGAGCTCGTAGTTGATTGTGGTGTTCACAGCTCGCAACGGCCAGGCACCAGTAGCGAGTACAGATGATTGGAGCAAGCGCTATTCATTGTCAGATGGCAAATCAAATAATAAGGTAGAGAAGTACGAAGCAATCATTACATATTTTTACTGACTAACTGTGTGTCTTTCAAGCGTGCTGCCTCCTCCTCAGCGCGAGTTGTCACTATAAACAAACGATCACGTTGCGGTGATAGTTCGTCTCGCTGAGGAGTTATTTTCCTCACATCTACTACTGCTGTGTTGTGCAGCAGCAGCAGCTTGTCCATCACAAAACGCAGGCCGCGAGAGATTTACTGTGCTCTGCTGCGTTGTAGTGCTGCTGCTGAGCTGGACGAGTCGCTGCAGCGCTCTATCAACACACATGGACGCGACTAAACCAGCAACATTTGGGGTACAAGTGCACCTCGCTCTCAGCCTCTCGGTATCCAGATACACACAACAACTCATCGAACATTTGTTTCAAAGTCATTCATGGGTAAAGTGTTTGGAAGATCCCTTCGTTGTAATAAATCCGTACCAGAGGTATGATACCTGGTATGATACCTGGTACAAGGTTCCCCTCCGGGACGTGCCTAGGGGAGTGGCGCAAGGACAAATAAAAAACCTACTACATACAACAACCTGCGATATTGTATCATACGCATATCATATTGTATAATACATAAATACGACGTTATTAAATATCTGCGTATTACTGTACATAAATAGATGTAGACCTTTTTAGAACTGCACCTGCATTTTTGGGGATAAAACATACTCGGAAATGTGGTGGAACCGTTACTATTGACTCAATCGTTCTGATAGATTTCGTCATGATCCCGCCAAACGTTTTATCATATTTGTGCTTATTTCATTGTTGTGGCGCTCAGGGTAAAAGGAAGGTATATCCCGCACAAAACCGAGGACTCCCGACAAACAAAAGTGTGAATATACTCCAAGCGTGACACGCTGCACACACACGCGTGACACACGGCACACACCGTACTCGCACGCACACGTGACACATGGGACACAGTGCTCGTACCGTAGTGTTGGGATAATATTTGCAGAAGAAGTAGAAAAGGATGCACCGAAGAAGGGGCTACATGATAACGTACACTACAAAGAAACGTTGGAAAAAACAAATAAACATCGCTGTGATATTCGACCTCAAGCCTTCACATCCACGATTGGGCATGGTGACCATTTGACTATACTACCAAAAATTGATTTCCCTAATACTGGTACACTGTCATTTGTCGCGGCGCGCGTCAGACGCACGACACGCCGCACATACATCACGCAAGGCTCATGATCAGCTCGTGAAAGCAGGGCAAACAATAGGACATGCATTGTTATTTACTGGTAAGTACGTACAAAATAACGCGCGCCAGACGCACGACAGGCCGCACATACATCATGCAAGCACAGCAGCAGGCAGCAGCGCAGAAGAGAGAGATAGGTGTGGTGGTGATTGCTGATGACGGGTGCAAGCCTCCGATGAAGCAACCACTGATAGCAACAGCAGTACACGGCGGACCTGCCCCTGGAACGTCTGCTGCTTGTGCTTCTAGGCGGGACTGTGACCTCGTTTGTGTTCGCTGCATGTTTTCTGATGTCTTGTAGATTTCTGGAGTGAGATTCGGGAAAGAAACACAAAACATCGAAAATATAAGGACAATTGAGGTACTCCAATTGATCAAAGCGGCCATTACATTTCAGGCCAGAGTGAGCGTGGGCCAGTCGCACACATCAGCACAACAGAAAGAAAGGTAGATGGTGGATTACGGGCGGCAGGCTCCGATAGACACAGCTAGCCACAGTAGTACAGCGCAGATGGGTGTGTCACCCACGCACGATGTTACCTGCTGGTGCTTATGCAGAGTTGTAACGTTGTGCTCTCTGCATGTTCTGTTGTCTACCTGTGGTATACCGATACATGTCTGGGCTCGTGAAAGAAGGGTAAACAACAGGACATTATGATTTACTGGCACGTACAGCAGAAGAAGAGAGGTGGAGATGACCGATGACGGATCGCAGCCCCGGTGAAGCAACTACTGCTGTAGCGACAGCAGTACAACGCGGACCTGCCACATGCACGTGATGTTGCCTGTTGCTGCTTGTGCTGCTGGGTGGGGTTGTAACGTATTGTTTGTGTTCTCTGCATGTTATCTGATGTCTAGGTTTTTGATGGTGTGCTTGGGGCCAGAACCCATAACATCATAAATATAAGAACGGTTGACGTACTCATACGTATTACAAACGGTCCTTACATTTCGGTCCAAAGTAGGGTTGTGTATCAACAAAAATATCACGCGTGATATGTTGATATAAGTTGAGTTGATATAATATCAAGTATCGCATCAACACAACGCTGATAAGTTGATATATATCAACTTATCATGATATATCAAATCAAGTGAAATTTCGTGATAAGTTGATATTTTCAGACACAAAAAGAGGCGTTTGCGTCATGGAACGCCATTTTTGTGCGGCCCAACCAAGTAGCGGATAGGTGGTAGATATATACGCGCGCACGCCGAGGGTCACACACCACACGTCTCTGCTGCGTCCGAGCGTGTATTCTCAGTAGGCGGACGCGTGGTCACGAAGCACCGGAACCGCCTGGGTGGGGAGCGGGTAGCAGACATCGTGTTCCTGCACGAAAGCATGAAACATGACATCTATCTGGTAGATAATGATGTATGTAGGGCGCCAAGTACAAAGTACCGCTTGCAGGGACCCGGAGGGGATGGATTATCGGATGCAAATGGAAGGATAAGGTACAGGGTTGTATGTACACCGTTGTAGACACCATGGGTTTCACGTGTCTACTCTTATAGTGGGCTGGGTCTGTGTGATACTACTCGTGCCGTGCAGAGTTTGTTAGTCGGCCGACCATATGGCGTGCGTCGACAAAACGACCAAATCAACTACCTAGAAGAGGCTTTATGGTACAACCACACACTGACTGACTGGTGCGAGTGTGCATTTATTTGCCTAGATATAATATGTTGCTGTCTCTGATACCTGATACAGGCTGCAGCAAAACAATAAGTTATTGTTCCAGAGGGATTGTTACCAATTGAACACGTATACTCACTGCTACGGACGTGCGCATGCCTGCGCGTGTGCGGTGATTTAACTCGTCGTGAAATTTCAACTCATCGGGGCGCTGTTGCGCTGTTTGAAACCTTCCAAAAATATCAACATATCATGATAACCTGATATATCGATGTATCATGATACGTTGATGTATATCAACATATCATGATAATATCACGCCGATTCCGCCCAAAATATCAAGTATCATATCAACCCCGTTTTTTTGTTGATACACAACCCTAGTCCAAAGTGAGCCTGGATATGTCACAAACACACAGCAGCAGCAAATAATGGGATATAGGTGGAGGACTACAGACAGAAGCCTCGATAAAACAAATACCCACAGCAATACAGCCCAGATGGGTGTGCCACTCACGCAAGGTGTTCCCTGCTGGTGTCTGTGTGCGGCAGCGCTGTAACGCCTTGCTCTGTGCGTGTTGTCTGTTGTCTATCTGGTGCGTACATGTTTCTGGCCTGTGTGCATGTGAGGAGAGAGCAAAAGACAGACAAAATCTAAAACCGGTTCTTGTTTGTGTCTGCGGAGCTTGTTATACAGTGTGCTCTGGGGGCCAATATACTCGTACAGCAGCGGCAGCTGGCAGCAGCGTGATGTTTTACAGCAGTAGCAGCAGCACCATTGCCTGGCGCCAGCTGTCTGAATACTCGTCGGCGCACGCTTCGCCATACGAGGTAGGCGTCGAAAGCTCGCCCACCGGGCGTGTGGGCAGGGGGGTTTTGGTGCGGCGGAGCTTGGTGAAAGAGTACGTGACCGATATCCTCCCGCGCCGCCATCATAGACAGCAGCCCATGCCCCGCACCCCCCTGACGGCGCGCGGTTTTACCTCTCGTCCGCCCCCGCTGTATCTCGCTTTCCTCCTGTCCCGGGTTGTTGTACGACCCCAGCTCCCGGGTGGCGCGCTGCGAAAGCGGCTGCCGCGATGGTGTCTGCTGCTGCTGCTGCTGCTGTGCCTGCTCTGACGACATCGCCGGCGGCGGCGGCGGCGGCGGCGGCGACAAGAGCGATGACGGCGGCGGCTGAGGCGGAGGCGGTGACGCTGATGCTGGCACTGGCGCTGGCGGGGGTGGCGATAACGCTTGCGCGGGTGGAGGTGACACTGATGCTGGCACTGGCGCTAGTGGCGGTGGCAATGACGCAGGCGCTGGTGCTGGCGGCGGTGGCGATGGCGCTGGCGATGGTGGTGGCGGCGGCACCTCGGACCATATTCCCGTCCCTTCCGGGGGCTCCGGCGCCCCCAGCGGCGGCGACGGCGCCGGGGGTCCGTCTCCCCACGCTGCAGGCAGAAGCCCAATGAACGCCTCCCTCAGGTGCTCCCAAGTGGCATCTTGAGAGTACGATCTGCAGCCGGACGGAAGCAGGATCTTGCAGCAGTCCGACTTGTGGTTGCTGCCGCTGTTCAAATAAAAGCAAGCCTCCGCTTTCGGCTCTGCCTTGTTCGTTCGCGTCATGTAGTGGAAGCCAGGTTTCAGGAAGGGGAGCAGCCGTGGGAATGGTGTCCTGACGTAAAAATTCTGATACGGGGAGAGCGTGTCCGGCCTCTCCCTCACTCGCGCTGTGATGTTGAGGATGTCTGATGCGAAGGCACACGCTTCCGCCCAGAGAGACCCTGTCGGCGGCATCGGCACGCCACCGAATAGACGAGGGGCCTCCAGGCAAGATGCCATCGCAAGCTCAAGCGTCACCGACATGCGACGCTCGACCACGCCGTCGTGCTTAGGACAGTTGATGGGAGTGTGCTCGCGACGAATGCAAAGCCAGTCGAGCAGTGTCACGAACTCAGCCTTCGTGAACTCTGTGCCGTTTTCTGAGCGTAGGCACTCCACGACAGACGGGGTGCCCAGCGCACGGATGCCAGCCAGGAACTTCCCGAAAACAGCGGGGATGTCCGACTTCTTCTTCAGGAAATAAGTCCAACCAAACCACGAGAAGTCGTCCACAATCATCATCAGATACTGGAAACAACGAGTCGACAGGGGCTTCTTCCCCGACAAGTCCACGAACAGGCGTTCTAGGGTTTCTTCGCGCAGCAGCGTGTCGACCACGGAACAGACATGTTCCTTCCCTTAACCTCGGAACAGCCAGCACACAACACTAAATCCCCCGTTACCTTAATCCCCATCTGGCGTGCGGTCTCACGCAAAGTCACAGCATGGACGTGGGCAAGAAAAACATGCAGATCGTTGATATCGATCTGCTGCATCCTTCCCGGGACCAGCACAGCCGCAGTGATCGCTGCATCAGCATTGATCTTAGTGGCCCTGGTGTACGACCCTGACTGCCTGCACGCGAAATACAAAATTCCATTCAACAGGTGTGCTCCTTTTGTGTCGAGGACCGCACTGCAGGTGGGCATCTCAGCGTGAAAGGAAAACAGGCTGACCCGCAGTCCAGGTACGTAAGCTACGTTTACCATCTTGAAGTGCACGTCACCCCCGTACTGTGCATTACCAAGGGAAGTTTCCCAAAGCACTCTATATGTAGTGACCTCATGTCACCTATCACAATACTACTCTTGCCGACAGGGGGGGGCTCACACTCAACCATACCCGAGGGATCGCCCGTCACGTGAACAGTCGCTCCAGAGTGAGCCACCCACTCTTCTTGTACAACAATCCCAGACCCAACACCAAGTCCAAAACCAACCCCAAGCCCAGAACCAGTACCAAACTTATAGACGCCCTTGCCTGGGTGCACACCCTGCGCGGTGAGAAGGTGGGGGTCGTGGGTGTTATTGTAAGGCTGTCCAGCATCAAAAGGGTTGTCCAGAGGGCTGGCATACTGGGGAGCAAGGTTGATATACCTGGGGAGCAAGGTTGACATACTGGGGGGCAGGGTTGAGATATGCGGGAGCGGGAGCAGCTGCCTGCCATCCACCGCCGTAGTCCACCGGAGGGGGAGCGTAGCCGCAGCCGTAGCCTTGGCCGGCACCAGCTGGTGTCGACGGGCCATAATAGGCGCTGTCAGGCGCAGGAGGGGTGGCAATGTTCGCATGCACGCGAAGATCGGCAGTGCAGGCCGCGACAAAATGACCGGGTTGCTGGCAGCGGCAGCACAGCCGGGGGCCTGCTGGACCCATCGGTCGTAGGCCCCAGCCTGTCGGGGTCCTCACTGGTGGCGGGGGCATCGGCGGGGGAGCGAACCTGGCGGGGGCTGGACAGGGACGTGTCCCATCGGTGGTACGGGCTGACCAGAACTAAACGGTGACATTCCCCTATCATCCCAGACGTACTGCCCCCTTGATGCACCCCAGCAATACCTTGTGCCAGTCACTTCACTTGGTGCAGGTCTGGCCCCACCACCACCACCGGTAGGGTGGTGGTGATGGTCGCGGTGACGCTGTTGCTGCTGCTGTTGCTGCTGCAGCGGCTGCCGCTGTTGCTGTTGTTGTTGCTGCTGCTGCTGCTGCTGCTGGTGCCTGTCCCTCTTGGTACGCCCCTTGCCGGTTCCTCCGCCACCTGCACCAGCGGGTTTTACACCGCCGGCGCACTGTGCGTGCGGGTCTACCTCCTGCTTACCTCACTTGTTTCCATCCCCACCTACCTCTATCTTGCCGCTCAGGTATGTATTTCTCACCACTGCTTCGATTTCCGTGCGGGTGAGTACGGGGCGAGAGCGCAGAATCGTTTCGTCAACATAGTAGAGGGGCGACAGGTTTTGGACGATGTGTATATTCACCTTATCCTCATCCTTGCTCCCTCCAAGCATAGTCAACGTCTGCATGGTCTTGTCAATCCTACCAAAGTATTCTACAGGGTCTTCACCCTCGACCATCTTCACAGCGTCAACCTCTATCGTCTTCCTCCTCCTCTCCATGATAGACTGTGGCATCTAGAAATCCATCATACCTTTCCAAGCACCACTCGGTGACAACATCTTCATCAACACCGGGGGCTCTTTGTCAGTCGCATTCAACAGCAACTCGTACGACAACCTAGCTGCTGTGACCGTCTCAACCGAATGCTTCAACAACAGCTACTCATGAGTGCTGTCATCGTCGCCTACCATTACCGGGTTATCAGTCCCTCTAACAGCACTACGGCACCCCCTAGCTGAGAGCAATAAAATTAATCGCTGTCTCCGCAAGTGCCAAGAATCCTTGTTACCATCAAATTTGGGGGTTGGCGCAGAGCGAGTGTTACAGTAGTGGTAGTCGTGCCTGCTCGGCCCCCCTGCCCTTGTTGCGGCACCGTCGTCCTGGCTGCTGTTCTCATCTACTCTGTTGTTATCCTCTCCATATCAGCGCGCTGGGCCTCGCTTATCGCGGCTCTCAGCGTGGCTGCTGCTAAATCTCTCTTCATCACCTCGATCGCCTCTCGAAGGGCTTCCTCCCTCTTTGCTGCTGCATCTAATTGTGCAGCAGCAATTTCTGCACCATCCATTCCGTCCCATCTGCTGCCCCTAGCGGCCCGAGATTGTTAGCGCGCTATAGCGTGTTGATTCAATCTGGGGCGCCTGACGGGCCCTTACACAGGCGAACGGGCTCAATGTGCTGTTATTCTCCAGCTGTAGACATGAACCACGTAGTTGAGCATATATATATTATCGGTCGGTGTCCTCACCGGCAGCGGGGGCTCGGTGGCAGTGCACCCGGCGTGGGGTTTATCGGAGCCCAGCCCATTGGCGTCGTGGGCCGACCGCTGCCAAACGGTATTGGCCTTGAACCGTTCCAGACCCGCTGGCCCCTCCGTGCATCTGAACGGTACGGCAGGCCAGCTAAAACACCAGGTGGGTGGAAGCCCGGCCCCACGGCCACCACCACCCTGCTGATGGCGGCGATTATCACGGTGGTGGTGCTGCTGTTGCTGCCGCGGCTTCTGCTGTTGGTACTGCTGCGGCGGCTGTTGATGTTGGTAGTGTGGCTACGGCTGCTGCTGTCGGTACTAGGCCTGCGGCAGTTGCTGTCGGTAGTGTGACTGAGGCTGCTGCTGTCGATACTGTGGCTGCGGCTGCTTTTTGCGGTACTGTGGCTGACGCTGTTGCTGTCGGTAGTTCTGCTGCTACGGCTGCTGCTGCTGCTGCTGCTTGCCCCCTTTTGGGTTTCCCTTTTTCCTTTCCCTCGGACCTCCGCCACCTGTGTCGGCCGCTTATGTACCGCCGGAGTACAGTGCAAGCGGGTCCATCGCCCCCTTATCATATACTTCTACCGTCTCCATCATGTCCGTCAAGTAGGTGTTCTTGATCACCTCGTCAATTACGTTGCGAGTGAGGCCCGCGCGGGCTAGCATAAGTCTCTTGTCAGCGGAGTACAAGGGCGACAGCTTCTGCACAATATGCACATTCACATCGTCCTCGTCCTTGCTTCCACCAAGCATCGTCGACTTGTGCAATGCCTTGCCGATACGCCCAACGTACTCGGCAGGGTATTCTCCTTTCTGTCGCCCTGACAACATCGAACTCTCACATTACTCTGCATTTCTCCATGGTCGTCATAGGAGCGTAACAATCGTATATGACTCTCCAGACAATGCTCGGTGACTGGCTCTGTGCCGCTTTCCGAAAGACACGGGGGTCACTTCCGTCGAATGCATCCAACAGCAGACCATCTGCCGTCCTCGCTTGTACGATCGTATCGTGCGAGTGAATTAACAACAGGTCACCATCTCTGCGGTCTAGCCTTACGGGGCACGCCGTTTCATTGAGGGCATTGCGGCCTAAACTTAACACTTTAAGTACACCAGGAGGCTTTCTCTCCATCCAATTTCGGGGTGCGGGTGTGGCTAAACGGGGTGTACACGCCTGTTCAGATTCCCAGTTCCTGTGGCTGCAGTTCTGTCCCAGTTGCGCCCCCTTCCACCTCCGTGGCCTGCTCAGTGCCTGCGCCTTGGGTCTCGGTCCGTGCGGCTCCCGGCGACTGCTGTAAAACTCCTCTTCAGTTCCTCCAAGGTCCCCTTTAGTTCCTCAATTTCTGCCCCCCCGGCTCCGAGCAGCGAGATCACTCGCCGTAGCTCCTGCCGTCTCATCTTGGCCCACGATGCCACCCGGCATCTTGACAACCAACTCCCGCCATCACCATATAGGCTGTTCAACACAAATTCCCCGCGTCGGAGGATCTTGCCAGCGGCTCTCCATATCGTGTTTCTTTATCCCTAAAGCGTGGGTAGTTACACAGTGGAACGGAAGAGATGTGAAGAGACTCGAAAGCACCTTGATCTAAACCTTGTTATCGATTATACACCCTTGACACGTACCTGGTAGAGCATGAAGTGGCAGCGGGAGCAAGTTCATCGCGAAAATTCGCAATGCGGAGAAGTAACAGCAAAGCCTATTTGTCACTGGAATTCCTACCAAAAACAATGAAACTGTCATCGCAATCGTATCTTGTTACAAGCACCAATCAACATCACCCTTTCAGAGATACCCTTGGCACTCTGGTACCAGACCTCAAACGAGCTCACCGGTGTGTTCGTAGGTTGGAAGTCTGGATGCCCTGATCGCCGCGCAGTCGGACGATATTCTCTGTAACCGTTGCATTAAAGGACATAATAAGCAGAGAGCGCAGCGTTGATGCTGCCACCCCAAGCCAGTTATTCATAACAACGCCTGCGAAGGTGTATGCGATCCTCTATAACATGTAACCGTCATTGCTGGAACGATCCAATCGAACAATGGTCCAAGCACCCCCCGAAACGCCTGCTCGTTCCGGCGTCGGTCGGTTGTGGTGCCATAACTCTGCGTGCGTGCCAGTGACGAACCAATGTATACCTGGTACGTGCAAGACTCATGCTCATGTTCGTGTAAACTTCTGTTGCTTCGTTTCTCTGAAGTCCACCTCCACCACCCTCATTACCCATTTGTGAAGACTGTGCGTTATCCTATATTTCTGGTGGTGCAGGTGGAAAACCCGCCTACGTGTCCCTTCCCGATTCTAGCACCCTCTGAGACCTTATGGTCGCCCCCGCCAACTTGGTAAACCATTGCAACTTCGTATCCGGCACCAAGACAACGGCGTGCGCCCTTCTCTCTTCTAGGTATTGCAGTACGACTCCTACCATGCTTGGGGGTGAGAAACAGAAACCAAAACATCATCTCGAAAACTGGACATCATGCTGATATCCTGGCTCAGTACGTCTACTTGTTGATTCAATCTCGGGCGCATGACGGGCCCTTACGCAGGCGGACAGGGTCAAGGTGCTGGAGCGCTCCTCAAGTAGACATAAACCACGTAGTTCAGTATATATATATATTATACGTAAGACCTCGAGGCAGAGTCGAAACGAAGTCAAGCAGTCAAGTACCCGCAAGCACGGGACCACACATATGGAGAAAGCCTCATCAAGTATACGAACTCCCTAATATCTGTAACCGTCATCGTACCTGTGGTATCTATTGCAAGCACAATCAATATCATCCCTGCTCTGCAATTGATACTGTGCGACACCACACATCCGCAGTATGCATACCGAACAGGTGTACAGTCCCATCAAGTAATATCCTCCCTGCATGGTGAACAGTATGGCAATAAAGCATCACAATTTCATAGCATGGTCACACTTCATAGCTGCCCCGTATAAACCACAACTCATCATTCCGAATCAATATCACACATTCCAAATTCACGTACCGAATGTGGACCACAATGTCCCAAAACCTCAAGCAAATTCAAAGCGAATTTCAGAAATTCAAGCAAACTCATTCAAATTCAAATACCAAAATCGAAACCATACTGGCTCAAACTTCAACAATCTTCCCAAGACACTCAGCTGCCATAACTAGGGACATCTGTCTGCGATAATCAAACGGTCATCAGCTCGGTGTAAATAGGTTGACACAAGTTTATCGCAGTAGTACTAACTTCAAAACTAATACACACGTGCAAGATTCTCAATACCTAAAAGATCCTCAATACAAATCTCAATATCGTACAATGTATTCTCGGAACTACCAGACCAGCCGTTATCATCATTGAATATCTCCCTGAAATCAACAATAGAGCTCCCGATCACGGTTCGGCCAAACACAGTATATCCGCACAGTAGTATCCACTATTTTAATCAGTAAACAGGCAGAATTTTCAATACCTGCAAACCACCAATAAACAACCACAACCCGACCTTAACCCAACAGGACCCCCAGAAACCCAATCATAAACTGTTGCAGCGGGCTGGCTGCAGGGGTTAATACTGTGATGCGTAAGCGACTGTCATGGTCAGTGCTACGCGGAGGGTCCATCGTTAAAACGGGGGTCGAGCTGTACGAAGCTCCCCGCTTGAACGATGGAGGCTGAGGAGGGGTTCCCTGTATCGGAACGCCATCATGCTTGTGGAACGCCGAATGAAGGCCTACAGCGGAGCTTCTGCCGAAGTTGGAATACCTGGTTTTAGTCAAAACCACCCCCAAGTGAAGGATCAAAGTCAAACCCAATGTCTAGTGTCCAGTGATATGTCCATCTGTCATGTGTCCACCTGTCTGTTGCCCGCTATACGCTTGGCTTACGCTTAACCAACGCACTACGCGTCCAACATCGGACACCCGGGGTATTCGGGAGCTCTTGCACGAGATCTTGGCTAGCCTTTCGAGAGGCAACTCTATCATCTCCATCGAACTCAACCAGCAATGACGTGAGCCTGCTCTCGGGACTGGCCCGAGAGGCGGACGCTTCTGTAACATGGTGACACCAGCGTGATGGCAGAGAGATAGGGGTGCAGCGCTTCGGGTACAGCACTGCAGGCAAGGTGAGTTCGTTGAGCTCTTCGGGAGTCTTGGAATCTGATGGAAGGGGTAATAAATACTACCGGGTCGTACAAAGGACTGGGAAGGGCTCCGAAGAATGTACTCGCCAGTGAGACAGTGTGGGGAGTCGTTTCCGAGGACTGAAATGTAATCTGATTGGAGTTGGCCTGAGCTTCTGAGATCTGCTTTTCTGGTTGTGCTCGCTGAATGATACTGTCAAGGGAGCCAAACTGGGGCGGGGCCCCAGGTGACTGCACTGATTCGTCAAAGGCTGCATGGGTCGAAGAACGAGTCAAGCAACCGAGTAGGAGATTGGTGCGTATGAGGTAACACCCGATCGAGTTGAATGTTGTTGTTGTTGTTGTCTTCACATTAAAAACCGTGCCGGTCTCTCTATCCAGTACCTCCATCTGTCCGTACTAGTCCAACACTTGACACGGTCGATTCCCGTGGTCACAGGCTAACTTACCCAAAAAAGGCATACTGAAATAAAAGTGGAACCCGAAGGGTCCGCAAAGCGATCAAAGTCAGTCAAAAACAGATAGTCTGGAGCCCTCCGCTCCCCTCTACACGGGTGACGCCTTTCCATGAAAATGGTAGACGCCACTCATTCGAGCCTTACGGCAATCGAAACACGACTAAGTGTGGGAAAAGGCCCTCACTCTTACTCCAGTGTGTCCGCAGCCCGGTTAGCACGGTATTCTTAGGAAACCGTGCTGGGGGGGTGTTGCGGCGGATTAGCCCGTACGTAACGTAAAATACGTACGTAACGGAATGCTTCCTAAAGACTGCAACTCCAGTCAGTCGAGAGAGCACCGCTCTTGGTTAGTCCAAAAACAAACCAAAAACACACAAAACTAATCCGAGGGAAAAAGGAAGATAACTTGAACGTGATTGAGCTTGAGTGACTGCGAAGCGAGACTGAGTACTGCAAGCGTAACAGTAAGGCATTGTCGAAGGTTTGATACGGAGATCTGTTGTGTAGCACTGGAGATTCGAAGAGGAGTTAGCAGACAGAAGACTGGTCTTTACAGGAAGCTGTTGAGACAAGGAGGCAGACCAACCTGAAAGCATCTACGGAAAGGAAACGAACTACGAAGCCGTGAGAGACTAGGGACAGGGGGTTGGAGACCTAGAGTGCGTGCGTCTAAAGTAGCTCTTATCCTTCGTTACACTAGCCTCCTCTCATGGACCGACGTACACACACCACGTTCCTCTGACAAAACCGCAGTACTATACTATTTCCTATATAAACCAAATCCATATCAAAACCTATATAAACCAATAGCAGGGGATGTTGGTGAATCGTCCCCGCATTCCCAAGGGTAGGCAAGGCCTTCCAGACAATACAACACCACCCAGTGTTTCTGTTTTTCAATCTTGTTACGAGTGGCTGGTGTGGCGAGTGTAGTGGCGGTTCCCCAACTCCGACCCTCCCGACAGTATCAACACATTCCTTGTACAGTATGTTTGTATAAACCATTGTGTACACAGTGTACACCCAAAGCCAAGCAGTAGTAGAGGCTAGACACACGTACATAGAGCAGTTTTTTTTTTTTTCCCATCCCATTTATTATCTTCGCACTTCCGTCTTTCTCCCTCCCTAGTCGTAACTCAGATCCGGGGTCACACAGTAGGCTCCTCTCCCTCCCCCACTACGGTTCTTGCCTTGATTTTTATCGCGCAGAGGGTTCAGCCTTCCCAACACTCGTTGATTTTCATCGAATTTTGCTAACTCACGCTCTCGCGCTTTCTGCTAGTCAATATATTTGTTTTTGCGAGAAAAAGTACCTAAAGCACGCACTCGGCGGGGCTCGAACTCACGATCTTGACGCTAACAGGCTTCGTGGTTACCTGCTAGCCCACCTGGGCGACCGGCTGCAGGTGTGTGAGACAAACAAAAAACACACGGAAAAAAAAACTTTTTTTCCCCTCCAATATAGGCCGGGGGGGGGGGGGGGGGGGGGGGGTGGGGTGTCTGGGATTCAGATCCGCGTGCCCCCTTGACATGGGTGACGTCCAGCAGGATGGACTTCTCCCTGTACTCCCTGTTTGGAGCGTCCCGGAGACCTCCTCTCCTGACTACAATGTCCACATCCGCAGATTTCGGTCTACGGTGAACGGTTCGCCGCTCTCCACTTGGTGTTGAATTCCCAGACGCTTCAACGTGCGGGACATCGCGTGGACGAGTGGCTGGTGCTGGTTGACTTGCGCCCCTGTTCTGGGACAGATGCGTGCGTGACGGGTGCCCACGTCGACTGCATTGCAGCAGGGGCACCTCACGGCCACGTGCTCCTCGATCCCAATGAAACGCCTTCCCATGCCCACGAGCTCTGCTGCGGGTATGATACGGAGTGAATCCGTAGGCCTCGCCCGAAGGCATGCCGTGGCTCCTGCCCCCCGTAGACTCCTATAGCGAGCCTTGGCGAAGGCCTTGGTCTCGGACCCCCCCAGCGGGTCACCTGGTCCGGGGGGGCGTGCCGATTCTGGTAGCTCCTCCAGCGAAGCAGTGCGGGCAGCGTGCCGGCCCTGATTCACCAGCTTGCCCAGCTTCTGTTGGGCTTTCCGTGAATTGGTGGTTACGGCATCATGCGCAGCCAGCATGTCGGCCTCTGGGACCAGGTCCCCCTCTGCCCCTAGAGCACATTCCAGCCAATAATTGGGGACGAGCTTTTGCCTATCTGGCCTACCAAGGGGAACACAGGAACAATCTTTATGGTGCCACAAATATTTGTACCTATATGATTATCTCTCAACCATTCGTATGCCCTAAGGCAACACATCAGACTACTCGTAGAACAGATAAAGTCAGGAAGTATACCGGTCATATCATTACAGTGCATACTGTACTCATTCATGCATGCATGTACTGCCAGGAACCAGGTACCTCGTATGCAGGATACGTACTCGTACATGGATACCTGTTGGCATGATACCGCCAGGTATGTACATGTATGTGTACTGCTGTACACATCTTCACACAATATGATGATGATGCGGTACAAAGACAAAGAGAGGCACTGCCAGCACTGCCGCGCTTGGATATTTTTCTGTTTTGCAACGAGCAGCGGTGTTACGGGAAGCAACCCTGTGCGCTCAACGATTTTGTAGGCTTCGAAAGCAAACCATATTCAAGTATATTGTGTCTGACCTGGTTGTCTCTTGATCCGAGCGAGCGGACGGATTTGGCCAGCAGGACGGGTCACGAGCATGCAGTAGCGTTCCATGTGTCGGATATGCAAGCGTTTCGCGCCAGTGACTGAGTCTCAGTGCTCAGTTCAGAGGTTCACAGTGCTCAAGTTCACAGTTTCAGAGTTTCAGAGTTTTTCGTGCTTTCCAAGGTGATCGACATACCCCAGCTTCATCCAAGCCCACGCACGTTGGTCGACCCCCTCCTATGCTATCCCTCCGAGGTCCTACAACTCCGGGTCATTTACTAAAATATGAAACAATGTCTCCTGCTCGCCGTGACATCCCCCCACGTTCGATGTCTTCAGACCGAGGCAACAGTCCGAGACAAGCGCACGTTTAAAGTAACCCGGCCAAGCAGAAACATGCTCGTCAAGATAGCAATAGGAAAAACAAAATTAATTCTCCGTCCTTCACGGAGTATCTACGTAAAGTATTTTAAACCCCAATGATTTCACAACCCCATCTCCCCGTAGGCGAGGGGGTGGTCTTTACTCTAGTTCTGCAGGCATTATTGAGCCGTTCAAAGCCATAGAACATACCAGATATGCCCCAACAGCGGCGGCTCCAGCCATTCTGCGTTCGTCATTATTAATATCCGATCACAAAACTATTAATATGAACTTTACCATGGCCTAGGAAATCGGCGGCATATGTGCACCCACCCAATCATATTATTGCACCCCAGACTAACATTATTTATAGATAGTTTCAGATCAACAACGGCATGAAAAAATTCAGCACCAGGTCCAAGGGTTTGCGGCTCGCTCACAAGGCCTTCTTGGTTGGTAAAGGGTGGTACGCGGACAGGAATTTTCTGGGTCTGCCCACCACAGCCAACAACATATATGTGTTCTCGGCTTGCGACTCTCGCTTGAAGTCCTGAATGTCTTGCATTTCCAGTTTCAGTACGTAAGGTGTTCACTGTTTAACATTATTTAGGTAGTGAGCATGACATGTCTGTTATTGTTGCAAGCTTGAACCCTCAGCGTAGTAACGCGTGTGTATTCTCTGAGGAGCCTAGCCTGAGACTCAAACGTATGATCAAAGCAGAATTGCGGCCAGTCGATAGCCACTCTGCCACTCCCCCCCCTTGCCGTGACGGTGTGTCGGCAAAACAAATGGCGGAGTGCGCCCAACCAATAGTACCTGTTGTTATATATCCCAGGGCAGTGGGCGCCCGATGTAAAGATATACCAATCTCTTCGTTTTAGGTATTACCCCTTTGCTTCAGCGTTACCAGTATGATGATTTCTTAAACAATGCCGATATATGTTTCTGTATCCTCCTTATAACGGCTTCATATTGTTTGGTCTTCGATGACAATTAAGTGATGACAACCAATAAACTTCGACCAAAATAGAATGCAGTGGGAAGCCACTATATAGCACAACCGCAACTTTAAGTAGTTACTTAGTAGCGGTGTATACTCTGTAGATAGAATAAGTCAGAATGACACTATCAAGGGGTTTTACACACAAGATGTAAATATGAGTTTCGAAGCAATCCTCCATTTCACAACTGTCTGCCACACGGTGAAATATTTCATCGGGGTCGTCCGGGCTGGCATGGTGGTTTGCGCCATCAAACAACAACGAACGGTTGTAAAAGTCCGAAGGATTCAAGGGGTACTGTACGAGTAGCTATTGTTTATTAACAATCAAACATCGAATCTCTACTCGTACTTTTTCCATAAGAATAACAACCTATCGCACCACCTTTTGAATTTCGCTTAAAACAACGAGGCAGCCGAGGCAGCCGTCGTGTATATACTTTGTGGGCGTGGATCAGCATAGTCAGAACAAAAGGTCTACGACACACAACACATGGTGATTAGTTGTGTGATACGCTACTGCGGTCGTTGTTGTAGTGCCTCTCTAAAGCCTAGAAACGAGCGACACCAGCAAAATAACTAATTTTAAACCGCACCCGGAATCGAAGTAAGAGCCCCCCCCCAGCCTTTAAGCGGTGTGCTCTGCTGTATAGTCTTGACATCTTACATTCACAAGGCGCCAGTATGTTACAATGTGGATTTGGTCGGTCTGCAAAGCTCATCAGAAGTTCTGCCCCAGATCGAGATACCAGGTATTCTCGTCGTACCGACTACTGGAGTCAGTTTTAGTGCGTTCTTACTTTTTAATATTATAATAACTACAATTAGTGGGAATAACCACACCGAAAAGCTACGCGGTTGTGGTTGGAGTTCATGGGCGTTGTACTGTAGCACCTAAGCTAAAAATAGTATCTCGTGAAGGATTTCAGCCTATCACTTCTGGTTGCCGCTACGAGTCAGGAGCGTTGCCGGTGGCCCAGACCCCAACTACAAGAAAATTGCATTCGTGCAAGAATCAACTACCATTTTACACCACTCGAAGGGAAAACCCTGTATAGTATATATGTATTTGTGTTGTTCGGGAAGCGACCCGTGTGCTTCACGGGTTTGTATGCTAGAAGGCACGCATAAAATATAAGATAACCCCCCGGACCAATTAAGTATACAATCTTGAACATACGGTGGTGCTACGGGTAAAGAGCTTGCGTGAAACTAAGAAACCCTCGAATGCACTGAATCTGGTGCATCATCGTATGAGCGCATATTTGGTATACGGTAAACAACTTTGAAATATAGTGTTTCATGATAGCGTTGAATGTATATATTTAAGTCGTTAGGCCGACTGGTCCACGACTAAACTATCGACGGATACGACGATTGGCGGATGGTATCTTCCAGTCCGACCCACCAGGCCTTATACTCGTCGGAATATATTATATAGACGAAATTGCACTGCCACGGCGCAGGGTATGACCCTTGTCTGACCTCTTTCTTGCCATACAGCTGTGACAACGTCACACAACCTCAAGTCGTCAGAGCAACGGTGGCAGGGTGCGTCCAATGGTTTTAGTACGTCCCTACCTGAGGTATAGTGCTGTAGTATCCCTTACCCATTTCGCAACGAATGAAACTAAACCCTGGAACCCCAACAAAACACACACCTCAGGGGAGAGCTCACCATCACCTCCCCTTACAATGACAAGTGCTCACCTTCACTGTCACAGGGCATTTATCAGTGCTTACCTTCACTGAAATCAATCCACTGGGGCGCTCACCTCGCCACTAAACTAGACCTCAGGAAACCCAACAACACACAAACTAGCCAGACCCCAGGAAACGCTAAGGCACACGAACGTCAGGGAGGGGCTCACCTTCACCTTCCTTCACAATGACAAGTGCTTACCTTCACTGTCATGGTGCATTCATCAGTGCTTACCTCCACTGAATGAATCAACGGGGGCGCTTACCTCGTCGCAAAATCAAATCCGCAAAATCGAATCCCAGGACCAGGAAGCCAACAGCACACAACCCAACCACACCCCAGGAAACGCCAAGGCACACAACCTCAGGGAGGGGCTCACCTTCACCTCCCTTCACAATGACAAGTGCTTACCTTCACTGTCAGGGTGCATTCATCAGTGCTTACCTCCACTGAATGAATCAACGGGGGCGCTTACCTCGCCGCAAAATCAAATCCGCAAATCGAATCCCAGGAAGCCCACCAGCACACAACCCAACCACACCCCAGGAAACGTCAAGGCACACAACCTCAGGGAGGGGCTCACCTTCACCTCCCTTCACAATGGCACGTGCTTACCTTCACTGCCAGGGTGCATTCATCAGTGCTTACCTCCACTAATGAATCTATGGGGGCGCTTACCTCGCCATTCCGCTTGTCGTAATTGTTAAAGTATTCACCTCACTCTCCAACTTGAATCAACCGACATACTAACATCCCCCACATGCTATCTTACCCTGAATACCGGGCATACCAAGCATATTATCATACAACCCTAACTGCAGCTTATATGTCAACATCTCAGCCATGCTATCATGCCAATACTACCAAGAATACCATCGTGCAACTCCAGCAACAGCCGATATGCAAACATCCCAAGCGCTATCCTACCAAGCATACCAGGAATACTATCATACAACCCCAACAACAGACAGACGAGATGCAAACGTCCCAAGCTTGCTATCCTGCCAAGAATACCATGAATACTATCATACAACCCCAACAACAGACAGACGATATGCAGACATCCCAAGCTTGCTGCCATACTGAGAGTGACAGGCTTACTATCAAGCAACCCCCATTATAGTTACGTGCTCTTCAGGCAGTAAACAACACGAACAAACACTTCAATGGTAATAACGTATTCCAAAATAGCACGTGTAAAACCGGCGTACCACCGGTCGTACTGCTACTTAGTGTACCACCGGTCGTACTGCTACTACCGATGTATCATACACACGTAAACATATCAGCGTATCAGCCTCACCCCCCCTGTTGTTGTGTGTTATGAAACAGAGGCCATTATTTGTGGTATGCGGTTGCTCGATACTGGTTTCCCGATATGTGGCGGTTTCATACTGGTCTACGGAGATTGGGGTTTCTATGGTGTGGCGAGGCAATATGATCTGAGATGATGCCTCGCGTGGGTTGCTGTCTCCCTCCTGGACGCAGTCGTCGATAATGATGATGCGACCCGGGCTTTGATGATAAGATACTGCCCGTATACATGTGAGGGTGGAGCGTGGCAGAAAGGTACGGCTCACTCCTGTGTGGTGTTCATGATGGGGGGTTGACGACAGGTACTGGCTCTACTTGTGTGTGTATATTTGGTAACGTGATGGTACGAGTGTATATTATCTACCACCTTCTCCTTGACGACCCACGGTAAAGGCACGCGGTTACGAAGAACGCGTTTGACAGCAGCGTACATAAACACGATCATCGGATTGCTTCGGGCCCGGAGGCTGTTGGAGCGCTATACTGTGCGAGAGGGGAGTGGTAAGGGAGGGCAGGCTGAGTAGATGGCTCTCAGCTTGCAAGAATTCTGGACGGGACGCGTTGGTGACGGACAGCAGCAACGACAGGTCGACGAACTGAGGGTGCAGCTGGCCGCGGCGACCGCTGCTGGAGCAACGTCGAATGCGGTTCTGGGTGCCGTCAGGAACGAATGGCATGCCCATAGGGCAGCCAGGAGGTCCTTAGAGACGAAGGCGGTGCGCCAGGATCCTTTGGTTCGTATTTGGGTTGACCTGGAGAAGAGGCTGGAGCAGGTGGGCCTTCGCAAGGAGCGATGGGAGGTGGGCCTTCGCATTGAGCACGACGCTTTCTGGACTGTGCTGGATGGTCTACCATTCGCGGAGCGTGAAGCATTCTTCTCAAGGATGGATGCAGAGCATGCGCTGAAATCAGCGAACGCGGCCGAGCGAGCAGGGGCGCAAGAACGCAAAGTTGGGCCCGTCTTCTTTTTCGAGGGGGTCGAGAAGGCAGCAGGAGGAGTCGGGCCCAGATACGAAGAAATCATGGAAGTGGACATGCTTCGTGATGCTGGCGTACTGCCTGCGAGAAGTTTGGAGGCGTCTGTACAGCAGCAGCCTGAGCCTGAGGTAGAGAAGCTCGCTGATGCCGTACAGCAGCAGCACGGGGCTGAGGAGGAAGAGCTCTGTTTTGCTGAGGCTGACGTGTTGGAGCTTGATGTTGTTGAGCCTGAGATGGAGGAACTTGGTGGTGCTGGAGGCGCATCATACTGGGACGGGGACGGTGTGGGCGGAGGCGCATCATATTGGGACGGGGACGGTGTGGACGGAGGCGCATCATACTGGAACGGGGATGGTGTGGCCGGAGGAGTACCGCAGGTGGGCTTGGGCCAGAAGGGTTCAACATACCCGTTCGACCCAGGCAAACGGGATAGGCCTGACGGGGGCGGGTACAATGATGGACGAGAGGTGGAGCTGGTGGGAGAGGAGACCAGCAGCAGCAGCAGCAGCAGCAGCGGCGGCGGGGCGCGATCTTTCCCATTTGATCCGGGAAAGCAGGCATGTTATATTTTCCAACTTTCTTGTTGGTGGATTGAGTGGATTGGATTTTCTTGGTCTGTTTTTTTTTTTTTTGTGTCTTGGCTGGCATATTTGAGCAGGGACTGCTGTAGTTGTGTGATTGTACCCTGGTATGATGGAGCACAGCTATATTTTGTGTGTCTTGCTGTTGGAATCACGGGGGGGGGTTGTGATGCCATGATTCTACAGACAAAGTGCACTGCTGTATGGAACCAGTTTGTGATGGACTGATTATACAGCAAGCAGCAGTGTATGATAGTTTCTGATTGTTTGATTCTACAGCAGCAGTACATTATTTGTTAGACTGCTGCTGTGTACTGGTATACCGTATTATATGTATACGTGGATGCATGATACCCGTACTTCTGTGTGTTGCTTGAAGCGTAACAGGGGGTGGGTTGCCAGCTTGATTCTCAAGTACATGATATTTAATGTGTTGGAAAATTACTGCTGGTTCTGGCTTGATTTTACAGCGCATGATCTTATTGTGTTGGAAAATTACTGCTGATTTTGGCTTGATTCTGCAATGCCTGATATTAATGTGATGGAAATTTACTTGATTTTACAACGCATTATATACAATGTGGGAAAATTACTGCTAATTTTGCTCCAATGCATGATCAAAGTGTTGAAGAATTACTGCTGATTTAAGCTTGATTCTACAGCAGTACCTGATACCTGGTACATGATATCGATGTGTGAAAATCAATGCTGATTTCCCCACCTGGCCCTTGCACACGGAATGTTTTGTCACTACTGTTGTACTGGGAAGAATCACGAGGGGGGGGGTTGATGGCATGATTCTACCCACAGACATAGTGCATAATGATGTGTTTCGTTATCTAACGATTTGACTTGGTTCCTGGCGCTGAAAGTAACCACCCGATGCACCCTTTGCTCAACGAGTCAAAATGCACCCTAACCCTTCGGATTTATGAGATGTAGTCCATGCCGCGGTGACGTTGAGCCGCGGCGGAAGACAAGCGTCGAGTCCGTGGGGTAGGGAGCAGGAGACGGGGGTTGAGCGCGTGGGGTTGGGGTCGCTTAGTAGCAATGGCCCACAGTAGATTAAATGTTTTTGGATCGTTTTGTTTCGGTAGGAATTGACGAGACGAAATATTTATGACGCTTGGACTGTAATATGTTTGCATTGGATATACGAGTAGAGTTATATGCACCTGTTATACTGGTATCTGGTATTTGGCATTCTGAATTGCGTACTACGACCTCTGAAGTACGATGTCAGAGTACTATAAAATAACAGCATCAACAGCTGTACATTGTCACGTATCTCGGTTATGGCAGTCCATTTATCATGACCTAGGGTATGATTGAGAGACGATGCTTTACCTGGTATATCGAGGGCCTAAATGCTTGTTTTTGGTAGGAGGATAGTTGGATTATACCGCTGGACCGAGCAGTCTTGTACGTGAGTGAATGCATAGAACGACAACGACGTTCTGTTTGTTTCGTTGCTGCGGTGCTTATTTGATATAGATCGCTGATGTTTCTTGTTTGTGGGTTTGGACTTGAGTTTGGTTTTGATTTTATGATTGAGGGTTTTTTGAGTCACACTGATGTCGCAGGATTTTACTATTAACCATGCGATGGATGTTTTGTCGTCTTCCGAGCAGGGGGGAGATAGTAGCTGTACTCGGTAACACGACGAAGACTTTCCAACGCAGATAGTCGAGTCCAGTTGGGGTTTTATCGTACGTGGATGCGGACTATGCACGCAAGGCTACTGACCGGACGTCTGTCTCTGGTGGAGCAGTTATGCGCGCTGGTGTCTGTGTATGGTTTGATTATAGGACGTAGGTGTCTGGAGCATGTGTCTAACGGGTAGTTTGAGATTAACACGTACGGTCGGCAGAGCAGCATGCCGACTTTCTCATCAAACCGTTGCACGCTGGGACGTTTCGTTTTGACCGTGACTCTGTGATGAACGTGTTGTGATTTCATCCACTGATTCGTTTGTTTGTTTGTTTTTCCGGGGGGTTTTGGGGCATTTGGTTTTGGGGGATAATAGTATGAGTTTTCGATGTGCATGGAATGTTTTTGGAAAGTACTCGAAAAATTTACGTTCGAATTCAGGAGTTCTTAACCCCTTAAGAACCCGTCCCCCGTTTTTGGGACAAACTACTTGGAATTAGTGTGGGGTAAGTTTTTCAGTTCTGAAGGGGTTAAGGAAATGGGAGAAAGTGTTGAGAGGTACCCATACGCCGAGCAAGGTTAATACGTCAGTAGAGTATGCCGATGGTCTTGATGAATCGTGCCGTATGATTTGGCTATTGGTTAATTGCGCACAACGTACAGGGGAACCAATCACTGATACCTATAGTACTTTTGGATTCAGATTCGGATTGTTGTCTTCTTGCATACTTCCGAGGGGAGTGTCAAGCAGGTGGGCTCCTATGATTTGACTTGAGATGTTCTATATCAGAGATGTTCTGTTATTGTGCTCTTACAGAGTACACAACAGGGGGGCCGATGTTATGAGGCGGTACGGTATCTATGTGAAGACGGTGTTACTGATTTTGTTTGAAGGTTTTACCAGCATACTCTCGTTTGTTGGATTTTCCCCTTCCCGTAGTTACTGTCTTGATATATTTTAGGAGGTCTATACTGGAATCGAGATTGAGGGATTAGGTATGGGGATTGCCGTCCTTGGCAATGATGAAGGATGGAAGTTGGGGTTGCCGTTTTACCTTGGCAATGATGAAGGATGGAATTTGGGGTTGCCGTTTTACCTTGGCGATGTTTTATTATGGAATTTGGGACTTGCCGTTTTACCTGGCAATTGGTGATAAGTATTCGGGACCTACCGTATCGCGCACCGAATAGGGGGGCTGTTTGTGGTATGTGGTTGCTCGATACTGGTTTCCCGATATGCGGCGGTTTCATACTGGTCTACGGAGATTGGGGTTTATATGGTGTGGCGAGGCATTATGATCTGAGATGATGCCTCGTGTGGGTTGCTGTCTCCCTCCTGGGAGCAGTCGGCGATAATGATGATGCGACCCGGGCTTTGATGATGAGATACTGCCCGTATACATGTGAGGGTGGAGCATGACAGAAAGGTACGGCTCACTCCTGTGTGGTGTTCATGATGGGTCTTTGACGACAGGTACTGGCTCTACTTGTGTGTGTATATTTGGTAACGTGGTGGTACGAGTGTATATTATCTACCACCTCCTCCTTGACGACCCACGGTATAGGCACGCGGTTACGAAGAACGCGTGTGACAGCAGCGTACATAAACAGCCATGATCAAAATATAAAACAGAAACGTGGTACCTACCGTGGAACATCAAACAAGGAAACGGACTTCCGTCAGTTCTTACATACTCGTATTAACATCCCCCCTGTGGTTGGTGTATAAGGGGATCTAGCCACCACAGCCGTGTCCATTGTGTCCTCCGTGTCTTCCTTTCTATCGTTGGATGGGTTGGGTGATGTACTTATTTATGGGTTATACATATGGTCCGTGCAGTACAGTTTTTCCAATCTGTTTTCGGGTAATAACTTTTGAAATACGACGAGTTGCAAGAAAAGCTGAACACAGTCGTAATCACCAGGGCTGAGCGAACAAATATTGTTTCAGCAGTTTTTTTTCGGCTACTCTAAAATCAAGTAAGTTACAGGTTGTCGAGGGCATGATCATAGCCCAATCACCTATTTTGAACAAAATCGTGAATATTTAGCGACACACCTTTCAGATAAAAAAAAAAAGAAAGTGTCCCCTGCAGATCGATCGGTGAATGGAATCGTTTGGCAATCACCATTTCTATTTCTGTTGGGTAGAAAAAGAGTCCCATTGAATTTTGCATGACGTCTCGGGTCCAGTTTTTTGCCCGTTTCTTCTCCAATTTTTGATGTTATATTAAATTAGAAGAAAAGTCCCCTGGGGAATCTCAAGGGCTGTTGAAATCTGTTATCTAAATGATAATACGAAAAGTACGCCGTTCACCCCATTGGAATATCATTTTTTCTGGTTTTTAGACATGAAGATGCAAAGCAACTATTAATACCTGTTTTTTTTCCCCAGAAACACCTGCGCGGAAGAACAACCGTTTTAGGCGTGTTTTCGAAATTTCGATCGCGTATCGGTACCAGGAGAAACATGTTCCTTAAGTGCTGGGGAAAATGTGGAAAAAAAAATCTGCACGGACTATATGTGTTCATAAATATCTGGTAACAGTCTTGTATTTAACTGCTGTGATTGGTGGGTTGGGGTATTTATACATATGTTCATGGTTCATGGGGTATTTATATGTTCATGAATATCCAAGGAATATCTGGTAATTAGCTTGTACATGCCTTATAGTTGGTACGTAGAAACGGCTTACAAAAGCAAATCTCTCCGATACCAGAGTTAGCTGACACACGCAACAGGGATATTTTTATCTCCGTGGGTGGAGCCAACGAGACTCCTGACAAATAGTATCGCTGCTGCAAACAAAATGAAGAATGTATATTTTTCAACACTCAAGTACTCTGGTTTCATCATGACCGAAGGGGCCCCTTAACATTATTAGATTTGTCTGGTAGTAGATTATATCTGACATAATGTAGAGAAAGGTGGATCTGTCCGTGTAAGGTGATTAGTGCACACAATGCATGGGTATGTTAAATGTTACCTGGTATGATTTAATGCCTCCTCGGTAATTGCCTCGCCTCGAACAGATGACTCTACGCACATACTATCGGTGTACGAGAAACATGCTGCTTGCGCCATGTAGTAATATGATGAAGGGTGAATCATGTATGCAAGGCATGCCTGGCAGCGTACGGCGAGCATAGGCATGTACGTATATAGAGTACCATATAGATCAGGTTTCCGTGTTTGCAGAATTATGTTGCAGACTATACTGTCATGTTGCTTCCTGCGAGTGCCGGATGGACCTGAGTGTTGCTGCCGTCTTCAAAACAACTCGATCAGCGTGTCGCTGCGCAAGATAACAGAGAGAGGCGCGACGGAAACTGTATGCGGCTGAAGCGGTATGCGCGATTGAGGCAAACATACTTGATGTTGGCGCTGCATAATGACGCGGAGGGTCAAAGTGGGTGAGACGAATTCTCTAGATGATCTCATGTGGCATATAGCATGCGTTCATCAGCATGGTACATTTATTTGTGGTATAGCATACACCTGGATTGCTAGCAGGGTAGGTCTTGCCTGTCGTATATGGGATTGCATTTTCTGCTCTGCTTACTGCACTGAGCGTAGTATATCTGTGTCGTAGCTTTGTGAACACATAACTGGTACCTTTTTAGGATGGAGAATCGGCACGGACACTGGGTGTGCTGGATGTCGACGGGTAGAAAGGAAGGTTTAACGTGAAGAACACACACACACATACATCCATTCGACATGAACAGTTGTATAAAGTTAGTTTATGGTAGGAGCTTGTGTTCAAGTGACCCCTGGCGGGGTACTCTGGGTCGGGGAAAGAAGTAGAAGCTCCAGTCCACTTGATGTATATATTACCGTCGTACACGGAAGAAAGGGAGAAACACATGAAGAAACATAAGAGTGACACGATAGAAATCGCCCCAAACCGCCTAGTGCTCCACAGAGAAACACGCATGCATATTTCCTCTGTGGAACTCCCAAATACCGTTACATAAATATCCCTGCACCAAGTACGTCAGCACTCTGAACAGCCTCCCTGTTTTCTACTTGGTGAATGGGACTAATGGGATGACACGTAATACCTCAGGGTACCATGGTGGTACGTCAAGATCACCAAAAAATACAAAAATATCATACGATACTCAATGAAAAAACCAAAAACTACCCAGCCTTCTCTTCGTCGAGGTCATCGGCTAAATAAAAAATCGGGTATTCAACCAATCACACCGGATAATTATTAAAAAACAAAACCTCAAACAATTCTCAGAAAAATCAATTATCAAAAATCAACTCTCAGGAAAAGCAACTATGAAAAAAATCAACTCTCAGGAAAATCAACTCTGAGAAATAAGCAACTCTCAGAAAAATCAACTCTTGGAAAAATCGACTCTCAGAAATAAATCAACTCTCAGAAATAAATCAACGCTCAGGCAAACAAAACATAAATTAGTCCTGCCGACTACGCCAAGAACACAAAAATCAAAATAGCCTCCCTGCGTCCAAAAACACTCCGTTCGTTCAAATTGCAAACACTCAAAGTTCACAACGTCCAAACCACTTTGAAATCACTCATCATATTTCATACATAGATTCAGAAAACTAAAAGCTAAATAGCAGTTGCCTCTGTACGGGGAACACACTAAATCCAATAAATCGGCATCGTCAAGAAATCAGCATTCCTGTCACCGAACAAACGTGCCAGTCTTCAGATCACGTACGTACACGTACGCACGTATTCGGTCGACCTCTATGAACATCTTTCAATTCGCAGATCACCTACGTACGTATTCGGTCGACCTGCATGAATATTCGTGTACGTAAAACATATTTCAATTCCTCAGAGACCACGTACGTACGTATGATATTCGGTGGGTTTTTCGACCCATCAATAATATCCCGCCCAGCAGAAACAATGAACTCTCAATGACAGTCGGGTACTGGCATAAGTATCATATGTACTCAAAGCAGAAATAACGAACTGTCAATGAAAGCCGGGTACTGGTACTCGTGTAAGTATCATATATACTCAAGCCTTCCTACCAGTGCTCGCTTAATCAGGCCGGGGGGGGGCGGGGGCGTACTCATTTGTTGCTTGCCTTAGTCATTTGACCATTGACCACGCATCCCTTTCGAGACGGAGCATGACGGGGGGAGGGGGGGGGGTTATGTCAAGTATCATACTGCTGTTGTAATTATAAATGCTGCTGCCACACACTCAAAATAAGCATGGCCACCAACAAAAAAAATATATGTGTTCGTACAGGTACTACAGCTTGCTCTACAGCAGGGTGGGGGTTTTCGGTGACCAACTGCATTATTGCAGACCGAATCCACGCCACCACATGCACAGGGCTTTGGGGGGTTGAGCATCTACCAAAGTCGGTGCTCAATGCATGTGTGTACCGTACGACTCGTGCTACGATTAAAATCACGGGAAACATTGGTTCGGGTTATCACTGAAGATCCTGCAAATAATGGCCATCATCTACCAGGGATCGGTATGCGGAGC
This sequence comes from Saccharina japonica, assembly GCA_008828725.1. NCBI lineage: Eukaryota > Phaeophyceae > Laminariales > Laminariaceae > Saccharina > Saccharina japonica. The sequence goes on from MEHQ01001589.1 coordinate 134,520, forward strand.
ATACGGCCAAAAAACAAACAAAACAAAAAACAGCACAGCAGCATACCGGTAGCTACCCAGCGTCAGCACGGGCAGTAGGCTATGCGGGTAGCGGGGTGGCGGACAGTGGTGGATGGCAGGAGGTTGGCAAGCTACCCTTGACGCAACACCCTACCAACATAAAAAAGGCCAACCTCAACATGCGATCGGGGGGGCGGTGGGGGGGGGGGAAAAAAAAAAAAAAAGGGGCAAAACACAGCCGGCAGTCCCGGGGGGCCCAGGGATTCGGATACCATACACCTAACCCCCCCCCCCCCCCCCCCCCCCCCGCCCCCGGAGGGCTCGAAAACATATTTTTTTGCACTTTTGTTTAGGGCTGTTGACAATAAGGGGGACACCCCCCATATATCGTAACAAAAGGGGGGACACTACCAAGCACCGGCGGCGAGGTTATCGTTAAAGAGGCGGTCGGCAACACCAACCCAACGGCCAAGCGCATTATTAACGGTATACTCATACTCGTAGTCATATATTAACCATCACTCTGACCGAACAGCTCAACAGCTCATTTCCTGGTGCAATAAGAGTCTCCTCTCCTTTACGCCATGGTACGTACCTGATATACGTGTATATGTATACGGCGGTACCGGCACGTCTACATATATACGTACAGTAGCCAGCAGTACACAGTAGTACCAGAGGAGTACTACTATCATTTGTTACGTATATATTTACGTATAGTCGTTTATATATATTATATGTTGGTGATTTTTGAGGACAACAGGGCACAGGGCGCCAACCAATGTATGCTGATCTGCTGGCCACGTTTGCCTAGGTATGGGCCGTTGGTCTTTTCGACGTTAGACGTCGTCTGTTGGGCGTGCCACAACAACCAGAACATGGAGTGGTCACTTACCCTAGGTCTTTTTGACACAGAAAGGGGGATACCTCTCTGCATATTTACAAAAAGGGGGACGTTACGAAAAAAGGGGGACTTTCCCAAACTAACCAGATGAAAAGGGGGATACCCTCGCGTAGGCATAACAAAAAGGGGGATATGCTCACACCCCCCTTTTGATCGCTCTCGTTCACCCGTTAAACATATGAAAAAAAAAAAAAACGCTGGGGATGGTAGGGGGAGGTGCCATGTGAGTGTGGCAAACGCATTAGATTTTAATTTCGAGTCGATTAGACAGAGTACATGGGCTTACCCGGCGGCGAAAGCCGATGTCCCGCTTTTTGTAACGATACAGGGGGGTGTACCCCTTTTAGTAAAATCCCCTTTTGTTTATATGTGTATCGGTGTACGTGATTTGTGTGACAATACCGGAGAGGTGCAAACCCTCACATCGGGTACAATACCACCGTAACATTGGCAGTATTAATAGGTGCCTCGTCTGAGTACGGCATCCAAGTCCCCATCCAGCGGCAACATAAACATACACAAAGCAACCGTTTGCCGTGTTCGGCTGCTGTAGCTGCGGGAAGCGTTATGCTGATGTATGTAGTGCCAATATTTACCCGTGCGAGCAAGGATGCTGCTGCAGCTCGGTGGTAAGGCAAGGTAACACAGATACATCAGGTACCACAGGTACGTACGTACGTACGTACGTACGAGTATGATGATGCCAAATGGCAGGTAAGGTGCTCCTATATAGGATATCGTATACTGGTAGGGTGTCAAGGCTTTGACCACTATTGATAATAATGGACTGACTGATGGTTACTGAGGGTACCACGGCTATGTACAACAAACAATAGTCCGTGCAGGTCCGTACGCTGAAACGTAAGGGTTACAAACGCGGCTATTAATACTAGTACTGTAGATTGTGGTGCTCATGCTGTTTTTCCCCTCGCTGCCTCGGCAAGGTTTTTGCTTTGGCATGGCCCATAGCGAGGGGGGGGGTCTTTCTAGCGAGCAAGGCTAGACTCACCCTCAAGCGGACCGATACCTTCTTGCTGCTGCGCACCCGCCGCGAAGCGTGTGCAGCGGTAGAGTTGGATCGGCACTGGTGCGTCAGGCGCAAAAGTCCAGATGCACGGGCCTTTTTGGCCGTCGGTGTAGACAGCAATGTCCATCTCACTTTTGTGCGCGGAGGCAGACGCCATCAGAAAGGTGGACGGACACTACGTACACAGCCCTAGGTATGTTTGCTAGAGGGAGCTGTACTGTCTCAGTAACCTGGCTTCGCCATCAAAGGAGGAGGGAGCGTGTGGCGACGAACTGTTGTTTGGACTGGTCAATCCCTTCAGCGCGAGAATTTTTCTTTTTCAGACCAAGCACCCTGAGTGCAACGAGAGAGAAAGCGAGGAGCCGACTGGGAATGACAGCAACGAGAGCGTGTACGGACGGAGCGGGTCGAGTGTGGTCGTGCTAGGACTGGCCGAGCGGCATCGGAGCGGCGCGCCTGAGCAGCAGCACAGCAGCGCGCCGGCGCAGCAGCACAGCAGCGCACAGGAGAAGCGATCCGGAGCACGGACGACATCGACCCGTGACGGACGAACATTTTTGTTTTTCTGTTGACAAATTCTTCGCTTTTTCCCCCGAATGTTGTTGTTGGGTCGGTGTGGATGACGTCACTGGTTTTGTAGAGAGACGCGGCAGAGATGGCGCGAACACCCCGGGTGCCTTCATTGTGTGCCTGATCGTGGAAGACCCCTTCAATGTGGAACGATTCCTAATCAGTGTCGATGTTTATAATGCTGTGCCTAACACAGACCGTTCAGGATAGATTCGGGTAATTGTCAATGGACATGATGGCTTTGGTTGGCTGTTCTTTTTCACTTTGTGCCCGCGGACTGTCATTCTGGCAGCACTTCAGACAGCAGCTGCGTGCTCCATCTTGTTCCCACGCCTACCGTTTGTTTTTGTACAGACAGCACTTCAGACAGTAGTTACGCTATAGTCGGGAAATTCATTGGTAAAGAGTGGGAGGGGGGGGGGGGGGACGAGGCTGCTGTAGTCGAATGGAGATTGCGGGCGTGTAATTCAGTTTTGGACACGCATAACATGCTGTAGGGATTTTAGGTGTACCTCTTCGGACTTGTGTATCCTTTCCCTGCTAAGTGTACGTGTTCTTTAGGATTCTCTGATGGCTCTAGCACTTTTGTGACCACGGGCCGTGATCTTGCTAGATCAGACTATAGGGATAAGCATCTGAAACGAGTTTAATGTGAAGAAAACAACAACAACAACATGCTGTTGCTCGGAAAGATGGCACTCAGGTTTGATGCTCTTCCGAGAGCTCGTGCTGTCTGGCAAGTCCATCATTGAGAGCCTTGCCGTCGCCAAAGTCGTTCCCACAGCAGTGACAGACCCACGAGATATCCCCCAGTACTGATCCAGCCAAGCCTGCCGATCCCACGGCTCTTCAGGGCCTTCTGGTCCACCTTAGAGCGAGCTCATAGCTCCTTTGTACCGCTCACTACTGCAGCTACAGTCGCTGTCACACTACGCAGCTGCGGCCTACATAGGCCGCAGTGCCGCCCAGTAGTATTGTAGTACTAGGGAAGGCCTTGTATCAAGCAGGGGGAGGGGGGGGGGGGCGGCTCTCTGCCGTCCCCTGTTTTCAGTTTTATATAGTTATTGATAAGGCGTAGAGAGAGGGGACGGTATCAGGTACCCCCCCCCCCTGTCGGGAGGGTCGAACTTGAACAATTCGACGTGAGGCAGGGGGGCCCGCAGAAGTAATTTTCCGACACCTAACTATCTAAAATGGTCAGAATAGAAAAACAATCGGAGCACTGTGATCGCTGGACGATTTAGCACAAAACAAGTTTTTTTTTCTGAAATTTGCCAAACACCAATTACTTGGTTTTAAAGACCCCCCACCCCACCCGAGGCTCAAGATAGGGGGGGGTCTTTAAAACCAAGTGAGTGGTTTTTGGAAAATTTCAGAAAAATAACCTGTTTTGTTCTAAATATTGCAACGATCACAGTGCTTCGGTTGTTTTTCCATTCTGACCATTTTAGATAGTTAGGTGTCGAAAAAGTACTTTTCGGGCGCGTGTCGAAAACATATATTACGGCCCCCCTCGGGCAGTCTGCAAAAATAACTTCGTACCGCTTGGAAACAATTTTATCGATAATGCTGTCGCCGCCTCATAAAATGACCTGTACTACGAGTACTGCCAAACAAAGTGCATCGATACTGCTGTGATGCTGTCATATCATAAAAATACGTGAACGAGAGAACTAAAATTACAACCTGTTGCTCTTCATGTTTCCAGCTTCCAGCTCTCGATCGCTTTGTGTCTTGCCCGGGCTGGCTTTGCCCTGGTCCTCCGGTAGAGCAGCCTCCGCACCGAACCCCGGTCAGTCACACGGGGCCCGCCTCCGTTGCCATTCTCCCCTCTTGCTCTCCTCCTCCCCTTCGCCGTTCTCGGCTCCTGACGGTCAAGCAGGTGTACCTGCTCAGGCGCACCCTCTGGTGCGCTCTTTCTCGCGCGCGGGGAAGTCCCTCCCGCGTCAGCGATGGTTGGGGGGCTCGAAGGAGCACTCTGCTCCGCCTCACCGGGCAACGGTCTCTGCCTTGCCCGCGTGTGGTTCTCCACCCTCTCACCGACCTCCTCTCTCTTTTTCCTTGGTTGAGGCAGTGTCTGCTGCCCTTGCGCGAGTATAACTACCTCAGCCTGAATCTTCTGCTGCTGCTGGTACTGCTGCTGTTGGTACTCCGGCGGTTGGTACTGCTGCTGCTGATTGTTCTGCTGCTGGTACAGCTGCTGTTGGTACTGCTGCTGCTGGTACTGCTGCTGCTGGTACTGCTGCTGCTGCTGTTCTTGTTGCTGTTGTATACATTCCTGCTGCTGAAACCACTTCTCCTGTTGCTGCCATCTAGCCTCCTGATGTTGCTGCCTCCACTCCTCCCTGTCCTGCCTATCCTCCCGTTCCATCCGAATCTCCAATTCTATAAGCCTTCTTCTCAAGCTTGCGATCTCCTCTTCACCGCCTGCTGCTCTCGTACTCTCTGGTTGCGGAGTCTTGTTGCCTTCATGGCCTCGTGCATCACCCTCTGGCGACGACTTGTTGCCCTCTAGGCCTCTCGCTCCCTCTGGAGATTTGGTGCGCGCTCCTGCGCTATGAGCTGTTCCCGCGGCCTCTGCCGCGGCGATGCTCGCCGCCTCTGCGGCTGCCGTAGCTTCTTCAGCTCGCCTGGCCCAGCTGGTCTCATCGTCGACAAGGCCGCTGCTCGGTGAGGGTCCCTCTCAACTCTCCATCCGGAATACAAAACGATCAGCTCGTCCTTGAGCTCTCCCGACTGATACCCAACCAGCGAGCCGTTCCAATTGAGACAGACGCTAGCGTGTTCAAGTGACCCCTGGCGGGGTATTCTGGGTCGAGGAAAGAAGTAGAAGATCCACTTGATGTATATATTACTGTCGTACACAGAAGAAAGGGAGAGACACATGGAGAAACGTAGAGTGAGACGATAGAAATCGCCCCAAACCGCCATGTGCTCCACAGAGAAACACGTATATTTCCTCTGTTGAACTCCCAAATACCGTCACATAAATATCCCTGAACCAAGTACGTTAGCATTCTGAACAGTTTGTCCGCACCCCGGAATGATCTCGAGTCATTTTGATTTGCCAAGTCAGTCAGTCGTCGTCATGTGCGCGAAGTTTCGTCCGGATAACAGTTGACACGTTGCCGCGATAATAACGTTCATTTCTTGCGAACGGCATGATCTGTTGACGGGGGATTCGTGGGTGGGGTCTCCAAGGTTCCATCCATTCTATTTCGATCGTGTTTGAATTCAAGGATATGTTTTGGCCATAAAAAAGCATGCACGCATTTGTTCGTAAACGAGCATTTATGCGATATGTGATGAGGCATACATATAAGGACAGCGAGTGATAGACGAAAAGACGCTGGCGACTAGCGTGCTTGCATGTGATCCCAGGCCAAACATCACTTGATTTCATCTATGATATGTACAAGCGGGATAATAACGTCGAAATTTCTGTGGTGACCCGATCCGGAAACCAGGTGTGGTATGTACTGTACTCAGAGGGTAGTAAGGCTGCTATTTGTTGTGCTCAGGGAGCAGTTAAGCTGTGTTTTGTGAGGATGTTTCGTGGGTGCACACAGGTATGCGATTACATATATATATACTTTGTTGTATCATACACGCCCCAAACATATCAACCTGTCAACCCCAATTCCACCACCCCTGTTTTGTGTGCTATAACACAGAGATAATGACTAGCATACAAAACAAACAAAAACTAGTTGTCTGTGTACAGAAAATATTAAATGCTTCGGGCGATGGACAAAAAAAATAAAATATAGTAACCTCAACAAGAAGGGCGTAAAAAAAAGAAGAGAAAACGACACTACACTCGTAGGAAGGTCAGAATGAAAAACAAACCGGATCGCTGTGATCACAGGACGAAATGAGCGAAAACCATTTTTTTTTCGTTTTTTGTCCCCTTTTTCTAACTTGGCTTTAGAGACCCCCCCTATTTGTTTTTCGGCTGGTGTGGGGGGAGGGGGGGGGGGGGCGGTACTCATTTGTTGGCTTGCCTTATCATTGACACATGACACGACGCATCCCTTTCGAGACCGGAGCACCAGTTCCTATCCTAATATAAAGCCGCTCACAACACTTGCGCTCAATTACGCTTGTTTCCATATATACAGAGAACCTTATTGCTAATCTTATCCCCTTCCTGCCTTCGCCGCCTGTGGCCACACTATTCCCTAAGATACGATCGTTTTCTCGCCTACTATTTAGTGTACCAATGCTCCTGTCACATCTCGTCTATTTACCTCATCTCCTCTAGCACATCCCTTTCCTCCTTGTACACTTTCACATCTCCAATATGTGAATTACTCTCTATGCTTTCAACAATGGGCACATTATTGTGCCTCTACTTCCTCCTCCTCCGGCTTACTGGTATACCCTTCCTTCTTATCTTCTGGCGCAGGTCCAGTCCGCCTACCAACGAAAATCGAAGTTTACTTAGCTTTTCGCGAAGTCATGGGCCGTGCAGATACTTTATTCCTATTCCATTCTCTCAACCCCAACGTACATCTTAATGTGATCTTCCTTACACCTCGTTTCTCAGTGCTAGCTTCACCTCTTTCTATCTTTCTTTTCATTCTGTCTTGTATCCGCTACAATTTCTTATGCCAGCGCCTTTTATGGTTTCCGTATTTCCTTCCAACTTTTCTCGACTACCCGTATCCACACCTTAATTCCGACTCGCCCTTTGGTTACTTTCTCCATACCAGTTTTATCGGCTATGGCTGGCAACCTCTTATTGCATGATTCTTTACATTTATTATTGGCCATTTCAACTTAACCACCGTCTCTATTATGTTTAAAGTGGTACATTCCAGTTTCTGCCTACTCAATACTGTATTACTCGTCGTACTTGAGCATCCTAGCTACTTTTTAGTGCTGTCATCTGTACTGTTTTCCAGCTGTTTTACGAGTTTCGCGTTCGCCTTCCCATACTGTCTCCTCCTGCTATTCTAGCACTTTGTTACAATCAACATCCATCAGTATACCATCTCTTAATTCTAGTGTCAAGGTGCGGTTACTGTTAGGACGATCCAGTTTGCCTACGTGTGGCTTACCTTTAGCTATTTATTTTAATATTTATGTGTGCATCCCAAGGAGCTACCCCATATTATTGAGATTCTACGCCAAAGGTACGTATAAACTGGTCTCGTAATCGTAATTCATACTTCTCCCACTTCCACTTACAAGTTACCGACTCTCCTTATCTTTCGTTACATACAATATGTTCGCAATTTTTACGTCGCCGTCAACTCATCCTTACTTCCTGGTGTAGTAACTCGAATTGCTATCTCGTATTGTTTCTGCAGTCTTTCGGGGTGTTCTGATATCGCAAAGAAAGCATACAGTCCAAACATCAATCCCGGACAACCCCGTAATCTTCCCCCACGTGACTACCCTGACGATGCGCCTCTACTGCTACTATCATGTCATTATAGTTATACTCTGATAGGTTAGGTCGATAGCGATACATCACTGGGCAACTCCCTGTAGGATATCAATCGTTACTTCGAATATTTCCCCCGTCCAAACATCACAGCACTTCTCGCACATATCCGTCATCTTCTTCATTCATTCTCCCACATCTTTCCTCTTATTCCTATTCCACAAACTTTTTCCACAGCCTACTTATTTTCTCCGCATAACTGTATACGTAAGCCTTTGTACATCTAAAAAAAAACAGTACGTTGTTAGTCCGTCTTTCCTGCCTTGGAATATCTTACCTAATGTGTAACACTATGGTCGACGCAGCTACGGTTAGGCCTAAAGTCCTGCATTGCCCTTCGCTAATCTTTTCTTCTTCTCCATAATGTGTTTCCCATTCTAATCGTTCAAAATTTAACAGAAGTTTATCCTAGCAGTGCTTAGTAGCGTTACTTCCCCTATAGTTACCCGGGTCAGTACCTTTGTCTCCTTTCTTAAACAGTATACTAACTCATACCATTCTCTGTCCATCTCTTAGGTGGTACTCGTTTTTTCCGATATACCAGTCTATACAACTTAAGCAATCAATGGTAAGCAATTTCCTTCTCCCCTACTTCAATAATTCATTAACTATTTGGTTGGCCCCTGTCGCCTTATCTATTACTTAAGGTTTAGCTACACACTTCTTAACTTCTTCTCTGTGAACTCTCCCTGTAACCCTTTCTGAACCACTGTCTTTCCCTTTCATGATGCATACTTACGTTCGCACATCCGCCCACAAGCGTATGAATCTTTTCAAATTCTTTGTCGACGTTTTCGTTGGTGTGGGCTGTCCCTAGTTGCGTAATGCTCCTACAATACTTTCTTTTCCCCTCGAACTACTAACCATTTTACCGTCATGTGCCTTAATGTAGCTATCCCCGTATCTGCTCTCTGCTTGTTTGCCTAGTATCCTTTTATCCTGCCCACATCGTATTCATTCGCCGCCATTACAAAGTCTTCATTCGTTTTAAGTAACTACGTTCTTTCCATACCCCTTTTTCTCTTCTCAACCACATCTTTTTACTCAATTATTTCTAGCAATACCTACTCTCCCATCCCTGAACGTAGTATTTGCTTCGATGCGTATCTGCGTGTAGCCTCTTCTCCCTTACTCGCTTATTAGCCTCTTTTCACTTCGTCATCCCACCATTTTTACTGCTCTATTGCATATTATCAAACTTCTTCACTATTCACTTTAAGCTGATGGTCTTGACCAATTTCCACTTCTTGCTATATTCCTCCGCTTCCTAGCATGTATCTCTCTCTATAATTGTTCTTTGTCGTAGCCTATGCATTTTCCACAAGATCGGATAAAAGCTCCTGCAATTTTAGTAATCTCTTCTTGGAACTGCTTCCCGTGTTTATCCTTATTCTAGATTTATCTATTCGCATACGTACAATTTCCTACCGCGCCTAATTTTTTGACTAACTCTCGCTGCTGGACGATTGTCTGTCCATGATTAAGCAGTGATCTTACGTATTCTACATCCGCCTGGCGCATACAATTACCAGTTTCCTTACTAACTTCCGTTTTCTACCACTATAATAAGTCAAGAACGGCTTTCTCCTTTTGTTGCCCACTGTCTAGTCCATTCTGGCCTGCTTGTTGCTCATAACACCGGTTTCAGCGTCTTCATCCATTGTTCTAAGAATTTCGATATCTTCCCCGATTCTTATTCTTATGTTACTTCCCCCATACTGTCCAATGTCTCGTTCGGGTTGCTTGCCTATCCCATCTTGAAGTTAAAATCTCCGACTTAGATACTACTTCTCTTGTCTTTTTATATTTTGCTACATCTACTGCGCTTATTTCTCCCGAAACTTCTCATTTACTGTATTATCTTTGGACCGTACTCTTCGACTACTGGGGGCATTCATAGATGTTTCCTAAGAAATATCTTTCGCTCCAACTCTCCCCATGGTATCTTTATCCAGATGCTTTCATCAGAATTTCGTGTCTTGGATCAACTTCTATTATGTCAACAATGGTATTCTTTGATAGGACCCTACTCCCACCCCGCCCCCCTATTCTTCTTGTTCTGTCCTTTTCTCTTTTTCCCTATCCATGCGTACTCTCACAATTGTGCACCATATTTCGCCACCCCTCTTATTCACGACTCTAGAAATTCCCACTATGTCTAATCGCGCTCACTTTACTTGTTCGGGGCTATTTACTAATCCACTCTTGCGCTCATTACGGGCGAAATACCACATACCGTTCCATGACCCTATTCCAGAGCTTCTATCTTCGTTTCATTGTTCGGCATCGACTCTTGTCTTTCGTTTTTCTCCGCTTCGTTCCTAACTTACTGTGTTCCCTTTTCTTTGAGCTTTCATGACTGTTTCCAGTTTTTCTGGTTTGTTCTCAATGCTCTAACTACCACGTGTTCTCCTTCCCATTCCCTTTGAGCCAGTTACTGTTTCCTGCCATCCCCTTACCTTCGTTCACCCTAAGAACTACGTCTTAGATCGGCTATCGCATTAGCTAGGGGGGGGGGGGGGGGGGGGGGGGGGGTAATTAAAAAAAAAAAGTTGACTCATGATTGTTTTTCTGAGATCACAACGCTCCGGTATCTATCCAACCTCCAAATATAGGGGGGGGGGTAGTGGGGTATCTGGGATTCAGATCCGCGCATACCCTTGACCTCAACCATCTTTTTTTTGTTTTTGTTAATTGTTAGTTATTAGTTTGTTTGTTTGTTTGTTTGTTTGTTTTTGGCTTATCGGGCTTATTGCGATTTTCTGAAAGGCGACAGGGTTTCATGAGCTACGGGGTAATATCGGTATTCGTTCATGAGCTCGGCACTCTATGCATATTATATGTCACGTACGTACGTACGTACGTACGTATATTGAATGTAAACGTCGGGGTCCGTGCTGGTTGTCATGGTTAAATTGACTCTGTTTGATCCGGCTCTCTCTCTCTCTCTATATATTTTTGCCATCCCATTTATTATCTTCGTACTTCCGTCTCTTTCCCTCCCTAGTTGTAACTCAGATCCGGCGTCACAAAGTAGGCTCCTCTCCCTCCTCCCCCACTGCGGTTCTTGCCTTGCTTTTTATCGCGCAGAGTGTTCAGCCTTCCCAACGCTCGTCGGTTTTCATCGAGTTTTGCTTTACTCACGCTCTCGCGCTTTCCGCTACGTAGTCTCGTCTTTTTTTTGTTATTTGTTTGTTTTGCGAGAAAAAGTCCCTACGAGCATGCACACGGGGGGGGCTCGAGCTCGCGATGTCGACTGCCGCAGGCTTCGTGGTTACCTGCTAGCCTACCGGAGCGACCGGCTTGTATGTATAGTGAGTAGTGGTCAGCTTGAAAGACTACTGGCATTGGTACCCAAGTTCGAATCCCACCGTGGTGAGATTTTTACTTTATTTGAAAAATAAAAAGGAACCAATTGCTGAGAGCGCCTTCGTGGCGGGGGTAGGCGGAATCCGACGCAAGTCGACGAGGGAAGAAAGTGCCGAAATATTCTCGCGATAAAAATGCAAGGCAAGTACCGTAGTGGGGGAGGAGGGACAAGAGCCTACTTTGTGACCCCGGATCTGAGTTACGACTAGAGGAAGGAGAGAGAAAGGAAGGGCGAAGATAATAAATGGGATGGAAAAAAAAAACAAAAAAAATGTATTTCATGCGATTTGTTTTTTGTCCATCCCATTCATTATCTTCGCACTTCCGTCTTCCTCCCTCCCTGTTAATAGTCGTAACTCAGATCCGGGGTCACAAAGTAGGCTCCTCTCCCTCCTCCCCCACTACGGTTCTTGCCTTGCATTTTTATCGCGAGAATATTTCAGCACTTTCTTCCCTCGTCGACTTGCGTCGGATTCCGCCTACCCACGCCACGGAGGCGCTCTCAGCAATTGGTTTCTTTTTTTTTTTTTCATATAAAGTAAAAATCTCACCACGGTGGGACTCGAACTTGGGTGCCAAAAAATATGGCATATGCTGAGTTTTAGACGTTGCGGTAAATGTGGCTCTATAGTGCCAAATATTCAATGGCCTGACTCTTCCCTTTGGAAGGACATAAGGCATAAGCTCGAGTTTCAAATAGGTCTAATGCCAGTAACCTTTGAAGCTGACCACTGGTCTACCGGGGCGACCGGCATATAATATGATGGCTCGAATTGGCCAAGGGCATTGTACTCTGTATTTCTAGATTTGGAGTGTAAATAATATCAATTTCCAGTATAGGGAGCAGCAACCGCCCCCCCCCCACATATCCTTGCCGGCTCGTATTGTATGTGTGAAGGGTGGTTAATAATATATATGATACGACGTATACTCGTATATGGGGCTTCAGCTAGGGGTATTTTCACGATAGGGTGTAGGGTGTTCTGTAAATAGTACTATTCATACTCTGTGTGATATGTGCATATGGTCTGTAAAGGGTGCTCATTTTCCTGTAAAACTCTTCCATTTGTTGCGTCTGGTTCCGCCGCACAATTTCGCAGATGCCACCTCCGCCCATACCCCCCCCCCCCACACAGGCCAAACGCACACAGCAGTAGTAGCCGCGTTTAGCCTTTGGAAATTGGACTGTATCTCTATCTTCTCTACGTACGGCATACAGCTTGCTTCTTGCTCCATCGCTGCGGTCTCCTCTGCGCCCTCGAAGGTTGGTGGATATAGATACTCGTAGGTTGAGCTTATGTTCCACGACCTGATGATGATGTTGTGGCCCATCCAAGTGCAACGTGCTGCGCGCTTGCGCACACTTGTCTTCCTTCGTGTTGTATTTTCCCTATTTTTCTGTGGGACCCCGTACATACGCGTTGCTTCGTTTCAGCAACAGCAGCAGTCTGCAGCGACCGGCTGATGCATCTGGGCGCAATGCATTCTCGAGGGAAAGCACTCAGGCCTGACACACGCAACGCACGTCGGGATTTGGCGCACGGTGGTGACAGCAGTCTCTACGCACGACGTGCGAATATTGCGCGCGTTTGTTTTTCCTTCCGTTTTTCGAAAATTGAAAACGACCAGGGGGTACGGGGGGGTATGCTGGCGTCCCTTTTTCGTCTCCGTGCTTTCCCGCGCTTCAGGATCTCTACACGTCCGCAATCTCCATTCGACTACAGCAGCATCGCCCCCCCCCCCCCCCCCCACTCTTCACCACTGAATTTGCCGACTACAGCGTAACTACTGTCTGAAGTGCTGTCTGTACAAAAACACACGGTATGCGTGGGAACAAAATGGAGCACGCAGCTGCTGTCTGAAGTGCTGCCAGAATGACAGTCCACGGGCACACAGTGAACAAGAACAGCCAACCAAAGCCATCACGTCAATTGACAATAACCCGAATCTATCCTGAACGTCTGTGTTAGACACAGCATTATAATCATCGACACTGATCTATGGGGGGAGAAAATAAATAAATAAAATAAGATATATAAATGAAACAGTCTGAAATAAACATACCACGTATACGTATGTATACGTATATATATAAGAAGAGGTGTGCGAGGACAGGTTATGGAGTAAAACTTGAAAGCACGTGGATGAATTTCATTATTTAGTGATTTGAATTAAGTGTGCAATAGTGTAAGGTATCTTTAGTGGCAATTCGTAGGTAGGTGGGGTCTCAGGTCTCAACCGTTTTACCCTTTAACCTGTTCATTTTCTTCAAGCCGAATCCCCAGTGTTTTATCCATATAAACGAAAAAAAAGGGGGGGGGGAGAGAAGGGGGGGGGGTACTCATATCGTGCACGGCCGTAGTCGTATGACCATAGACCCTTCCATCCCTACAAATGCCGGGACGGAGCACGTTGGGTTTTCACCTACCAGGCAGACATTGCCTGCACCAAGCGCGAAGCGCCGTGAGGTATTGGGCGAGTCGCATGGAGGGTGAGCTGCATTCTGCTAAGAACCACCTGTGAGGCGGACTTGCATATGGATGACAGCCTCCAATGAATTTATTTTATTTCTGGTGTGGCCACTTCCAGAGACAGCAATGGGTATTGTTATAAGGATTACCCTGGGCTGGGTAATCGATCGATCTTTTATCCCTATAGCTCAGCAGGTAATACCCTCACATTTGGCGTCGTCGGCAGGACACGGGTTCGAATCTCACTTCGAACGTTTCTTTCATAGAAACGCTTGCGCGTGCGTTCCCAAAAAACGTCTCCCTGGTTCCCCAGGTATTGAAACGGAGCGGGTAGGTCAACGTACGGCCGTATACGGTACCGACGTCCCAAATATCCCGCCGTTCAGAGGGGGGGAGAGTGTTATAAGGATTACCCTGGGCTGGGTAATCGATCGATCTTTTCCCCCTATAGCTCAGCAGGTAATACCCTCACATTTGGCGTCGTCGGCAGGACACGGGTTCGAATCTCACTTCGAACGTTTCTTTCATAGAAACGCTTGCGCGTGCGTTCCCAAAAAACGTCTCCCTGGTTCCCCAGGTATTGAAACGGAGCGGGTAGGTCAACGTACGGCCGTATACGGTACCGACGTCCCAAATATCCCGCCGTTCAGAGGGGGGGAGAGTGTTATAAGGATTACCCTGGGCTGGGTAATCGATCGATCTTTTACCCCTATAGCTCAGCAGGTAATACCCTCACAGTATCACTACGTATCTGCCTCGTGGATGCCTTACCATATACACACTACGTGATACGATAATTCCCCTTGTGCGGAGATGAGGTTGTCAACCCCGCACAAATGATCTAACAACACCGCCAGCATGGGTGACCGCCAAAAAAAAAACAACGGTACCCTGGTTGTCGAGCTCACGCAGTGAGAGGCGTGTTTTACAGCGTCGTTGCCAACCGACGCCAACGGGGGTTGGAGGGGGGGGGGGGGGGGGGGGGGGGGGGTGGGGGGGGGGCGAAACAAACAGGAATATATAGGCATAAACCAACCAACCAGGTTGACAGGAGGTATCTTAAATTCTAGTTTATGCATGAATTTCCAAGGTTTTTTGGGGTGAAGTGTTTGTATCAAGTAAAAGGTGGTCAATCAAACGATGTTATTACAATAATAGCAATATTTGTAATCTGCTTGTTGCACTGAGATTTGCATGCGTTGTTCGTGTTTTACGGTTTCGTGAGGGCTGAGATCACATGCGATGCTGGTGTTATACGATTTCGTGAAGGGTATAGGCCAGTGATTATTCTGAAACGATGGTATCGAGGTCAACAACAACAGTTTAGGTGAGGGTGCGTGGGGGTTAGTACGTAGGGTAGGTGGTGGGAGATAGATGTATACCTGTAGTATTTAATAGTATGTTGAGTATGTATAGTATTTAATAGCATGTTAAGTACACGGGGGCGAAAACTGTGAGAGTGAAAATTATGTTTTTATCATTTACACACACAGACGTTTTGGTTGTTGTCATGCGATAGTATTTAATTATACATAGATTACCGAACTCAGTAACTTCCTACTGTCTTCGTAGTCGCGGATCCACGTTGATCCATGATCCATTCCAGTCCCGTTGATCAGAGCGTGTCGACACAGAGGATCGCTGTTGTACGTACTTATCATTCCTCATTCACGGTGCATGTGGGTAGTTTATAGACGAGTTCACGCGCGCGGTTGTTCACCGGAAATTTTGCGGAGGAGATCCAGAAGAAGTGGTCTTAGGTGTTTGTCGTCACAGGCGTTCGAGCAGTGCACTTGAAGCTAGAGCTCCTTGTCTTATGATACATGCATGCAGCGCCGCACGCACGTTGTACGTACGCTAGTTGAAATCAAAGCCAAAAAAATGCCTGTAAAAAATACTTGCTCGTAGACGTGCCATATTATATATTACCAGGTATGCCTTTTCATGCCTTAAATGCCTTATTTGGGCCTTTTTATGCCTTACTTGGATAAGGCAAACCTTAAAAGACTGCACTCCCATTTTGGGGACAATGTACTTGAAATTAACGTCATACGAAGTATTTATTTATTACGTTCATGTGCAGTGCATTACTCAAAGGGTTGAGGGTTATACTTCGTTCATACAACACCTTTGTCTTCTTACTGAAGTGCCCCCGAACCCTGATCGTAGGGAATTCGTACTGATACCACTAGTTTGGTGCACGAAACGTGATTTATTGCCCCTGTTCGAGCGCAAATAGGCTACCTTGCGGAGGAAGTAAGGCACGTACTGTAAGGCACCACACAGCGTCTAATAAGGCAAAACTCTGCTCAGAAAGGGCTCTCTCTAAGCTCTAAGGCATGCCTTAGGCGCTAGGACTAAACTAAGGCCCGAGATTAAGAAATAAGCTGTTATTATTACTGATACAAAAAAAAAGGGCCATTCTTATCGAGCAACTTTATTTCCAACATTTCCAATACTTGATTCCAAATTAAACAGGAAAACAGAAAGCATTAACATATACATTTCCAAAGTTTGGAAATTCTTCAGAGGGCAAAATGTTTGGAAGGCTTCGCATATAAATATTTGGAAACGAAAAACGGGAAAATGGAAATAATACAGAAGATTGCGAGAAAAAAATACTGAATGTTTCGGAAAACAGGAAACATTTCCAAAGTTTGGAAATTCTTCAGAGGGCAAAATGTTTGGAAGGCTTCGCATATAAATATTTGGAAACGAAAAACGGGAAAATGGAAATAATACAGAAGATTGCGAGAAAAAAATACTGAATGTTTCGGAAAACAGGAAACATTTCCAAAGTTTGGAAATTCTTCAGAGATAAAAATGTTTGGAAGACTTCGCATTCCAATATTTGGAGAAAACAAATTGGAAAAAATGAAAATAAATACAGAAACTTGCGGGAAAATGTTTTTGGAAATTTTGGAAACTCATTGCTCCGGTAAAAATCGGCCTAAAAACTTATCTATGGCTCACCCTTTGGAGGATGCTATTAACCCATTCAGAACTGAAAAACATATCCCACACGAATTTCAAGTTTATCACGTTTGTTTGTCCCTAACTACGTGGGACCAATTCTCAAGGATTTAGAGTCGGATGAGATCCTCGTGCTCACCAGCCAATTCTTAAGGATTCGAAGTTGGATTACATATTCGTGTTCACCGGCGAGCGCTACGTACGCTAAATTCTGCCAGGTATATTAGCTTACCTGATGATATCTACTATCTATTATGCTCAAGGTTGGTCAAGGATGGTGCACTCTCTTGTTGACGGACTTGCTGGCGGGCCCATACGGTACTGCTACTACTGTCGTATCGTATACGGAGTACGGGGCCATTATTGGCGTGACATGGCCCGTTACAGCAGGGAGGGGTTGCAACTGAACCCTCGCGTGGGGCAGCGCAACGCTGCCAGCGTTTGTTTTTCTGTCGTGAAAAGTGGTCTCTCAAGTCTAATGATATCATTGATAGGTATATGTGAATGGTATGATTGAAATAAGAGCTGCACATTGTTATTAATATATGGCAAATGGAATAATAATATGTACGTAAAATACTTTTTTGTTTTTGGTTTTATAATCTATGTGAGGGCTGTGTATGGCGGGCCTTCCACAGCATGCTGCAGTAGTGTGGTGTGCATGGCTGTATATACACTGCTCAAGCATCAATATAATTGTCGAGATATGCACCCCTGACCCTAGCCCTAACCCTATCCCCGACCGCGCGGGGTGAAGAAATACTTACCAGGTACGGGTTACAGAAAATGGGCTGAAGAGACACTTACGGTAGACTACGGCATCATCAATCAGCAGTCAGTTGTGCGGTCTCGTTTATGATGATGGGTTTCTGACGCATGCTACGATAGAGGTGCGCTATGTTTTCTCTGAGCTCCTCCCTTAAGGAGCGTCATATCTCATCGAAAAAAGGATTTTGGAGGAAAATATAAGTGCTTCCGGATGATAAATCACATGACCGAAGTATGCCCTGAAACACATATTTCGTCACATCAATGAAAGTCCGTCGAATTTGGGTTAAGGAGCCCGATCGTTCAGAAAACGATTCAGCCGAAAAGTGCTACTGTTAAAGATATTAGGGCGTGAACACCTACATCTCTGATTAATGTTCATCGCCACTGCTGTTGCCTGGGGCAGCAGTAGTTAGCACCAGTACTGCTATAGCAAAGGAGAGCAGGTAGCTGTAGCCGGGGGAAGCAGTACGTAGCACTACTGTAATACTGCTGTAAACAGGGAGCAGCAGTCACGATACGTAACCAAGTACCACTCGGTAGCTTCGGGATCGCGACGAGTCAAGAAGCAAGTTTACCCGAGCTACGACCGGCCAGAACTGGCATCGGCTAACCGCTATTCGTCGGCCAACGTAGGTAGCACTGGTTCTGCCAATAGCGTGTTGCAGTAGCTGAGCACAACAGTAGCATCGGTGATGTTATAGGCAGCAATAGAAAAACACGTTGCGTTACGTTACGGTTCGACTAAGGTGCGGGGTAACTACGAGGACCCCGACGAGTTGTGTTTTGTTGTTGTTTGTTTGTTTTTTCGTACACGGGGTCCTCCGAAGTATTATTGTTGTAGCGAACGAAGGATCAGGGTCTGAGTAGCTACGAGAGAGAGCGTGGGCGTGCCCCACCCTCTCTCACTCCTCTCACCACCACCTCTAGACTCAGATGTCTATTGTTCTCTAAGTTTGATTGCCCAACAAGCGGCCCTTCTACAAAACATCACTCTTCTGGGGTTTTTGTCATCGGTGGATCATCTTTGTCCAACACCAGCATGGCAGCATGCTGCTGCCTGTGCCCGCCTGTGCGACCACCTGTCAAGGGTGCAACAACTATACCTGAATAGGTTATGAGCTTCGGTCTACAGCAAGGTGCACACACCTAAGGATTCTCAAGACGACGTCCACGAGGGATCCTAACTGAGAGCTGGCCTGGACAAGGGTTGAAATCGAACAAAAAAGTGAGTTTACGTCAACACTGCACGACTACGTACGAGTACGAGTACGAGTAAGGCATCTGCAAATCGGTGTACTGCTCGTCAGGATAGCAACACATAGCGCGTCGATTCACTCTGTGTCGGGTCGTGCGTGTGGTTGCTCTTGCGACTTTACCAGGTCGAGTGTCACAGTATCTGGTAACAACAGTTCACTCGGGCTGGTAGGAATTGCACTACATCCAACGTCGGCTCGTCATCGTCAGGATAGCAGTGCATAGCGCATCGATTCATACTGTGTCGGGGCGTGTGTGTGGTTGCGTTTGCGATCCTATCGGGTCGAGTGATAAAACACCTGGTAACACCAGGTGGCTCGGGGCGATAGAAACTGCACTACATCCAAACGTCCGCTACTAACAACTGCAGCGACAGACCGCAAAAGGCGTAATTGCGGCTAACGCCAACACCAACTGTAGCAAAGGAAATAACTCGAGAAGTCTAAGCTAATCACCAGTTGAAGGCGAATTTGAAGATAAACCCGCAACATACTGTTGCGGTAAACGAAGAGAGTCAAAGCTAATCACAGCTGAAGGCGAATTCGGAAAGAAACCCGCAATATACGGTTGCGGTAAAGAAGAGAGTCCAAGCTTATCACAGTGGGAGGCGAATTCGAAAACAAACCCGTAACAGACTGTTGCGGTAAAAGAAGAGAGTCCAAGCTTATCACAGTGGGAGGCGAATTCGAAAACAAACCCGTAACAGACTGTTGCGGTAAAAGAAGAGAGTCCAAGCTTATCACAGTGGGAGGCGAATTCGGAAACAAACCCGTAATATACTGTTGCGGTAAAAGAAGAGAGTCCAAGCTTATCACAGTGGGAGGCAAATTCGAAATATACCCGCAATATAATACCGTTGCGGTGTAAAATAATAAACAAGTAACAATAACAATCAAAAGGAGGATGGAAAACTACAGCGAAGTAAGGTTGGCAGCCAAACGCCTACCTCGTTCGATGGGGAGAACGAGCGCGCATACCGCGGCTGGGAGGTACGCGTCCAGGTCCACTTCAGCGAATCTCCCTCTCCTATCCACAACATACTCACGGGACAGGAAGAGCACACCTCGGCAGTCGGCAGCAACCTGGTTTGAGTGGCAGCGCAGCAACATCAACGTTTACATCGACCTCTTACTATCTACGAACGGGGGAGATACAGCAGCGGCGCTGGCGCTGTTTCGCCAGACCCCCGACGACTGAAGAGCCGTTCGAAGGGGGAGAAAATGATGAAATTTCGAACAACTTTCCAGAAGTCATGCAACTAACTACCGGAGGCGATCCATTGGAGGGAAGCGTCGACAAGGAGATCGGAGTCTGAAGCCTAGCTACATGTTCTTCAGCGGGAACTCCTACTGCTGAGATTACCACAACCACTCCGCGTTTTACGTATACTACTACTCAATCAAGACACGGAGCAAGCATCGTCGTCACCACCACCATCATCATCATCATCATCATCATCATCATCATCACCACCCTTATCATCATCGTCATCATCAACATCATTGTCATCGGACACCGAGCGTACAGCAACGACTGGTACAGCAATGACTGGTACAGCAACGACTGGTACAGCAACGACTGGTACAGCAACGACTGGTACAGCAACGACTGGTACCGCAACGACTGGTGCAGCAACGACTGGTACAGCAACGACTGGTACAGCAACGACTGGTACAGCAACGACTGGTACGGCAACGACTGGTACGGCAACGACTGGTACAGCAATGACTGGTACAGCAACGACTGGCACAGCAACGACTGGTTTGGTACAGCAACGACTCGTACGGCAAGGGCCGGTATACAGCAACGACTGGTACTACAACAACGCCTACTCCTACAGCATCGTCTACTACTACAGCACCGACAGGTACAGCAACGCCTACTACAGCAGCGACTTCTCCCGAAGAGGTTACTACACACCGTACAGCAAGCAGAGACAACTACTACATACAGCAGCGAATGCAGCAGGACTACTGTAGCGGCAGCTACTTCATTCGTTTCATCAGCTATTTCAGCTTCTTCGTCTGCTTTACAAAAAGTTCTACCACTACTGACTACACATTGCACATCAACTTCAACAACGACGCGGCGTACGGCCACACAACTCCCATTGTGGAACCCCGTAACCCGGGGATAGACGAGATCCTCATAAAAATCCGTGGAATAACTCAAGCGGATGTGTTGACCAAAGAAAAAACGCCAGGAGCACCTGCAGACGAGGTCGGTGGGTAGGAATCAGCGACAGCCGACGGCGGTGGACCTCAGCCGGCAGCAGGTGGTGGAAGCGGGCAGAAAGGGAGACCCGCTGGAGGGATAGCCTACGGTACAACTCAGGGGGAGCAGCACCTCAGGACCAGGCGTCGCCAAAAGTAACAAGAATCGGGAGCAGGGCTACTTCAGTGCTAATAACGACAGTCGTCATCACCCAGGAGGACTACACTTCCAGGAGACTGCTCGTGAAGAACGGCATGCATGACTGCACGGCGTTGGAGACGCCGGAATACGGCTAGGAGCTGGCCCTGATGCAACTGGGGTATCAACCCGGACGACGGGAAAACACCTTCATCGCAACACCATCAACATTGGAAGGGGGTGTCTAGCAACTGCACGGAGAGGCTTTTAGCGAAGCAACAGGCACGAAAATTTGTTTTCCCACAAGCACTCATGACTGGTAGCTGATCAGTGATTTCGTAGATTAGCGCAGGTTGCAACAAGTGCTGATGGTCGTTAGCCGTGATCAGCTCTTTAGTCAAGTTGTTACTGTTCCCAACAAGTACTGATTGGTGATTGTTAGCCAAGATCGGTCTACTTTAGTCAAGTTTATATCGCTTGCAACAAGTGCTGGTGTGTGTTAGCCATGATTGACACTTCAGTCAGGCTTCTATCGGTTCTACCAATACTGGTTATCGTTAGGCTTGGTGAGAAAATTTGTTTGCATTTCCGTTGAGGGGGGGTGTGTTAAGTGTAGGTTGAGTAACCAATACATACGTAGTCAACGTTCAGTACAAGAAGTCACTGCTGATAATAGTAGCAACACGAACAGCATAGTTTCGATTTACCTACTGGAATAAACGTCTGGACTAAATTTGACGAGGAGCCCAGTATAGCACTAGATGTTGCGGCACGAGACGACAGCCATCCATGCTGTCACTCCTCACAGCACTCACTAGAGGCGTGCTTTCTCGCATACTTCAGTCATTGGCGCCAAGTGTCTCTACTCCTATGAGCTTGCCGGTATATTCAGAGCTTGAGGCGGAGACGTCTGGACGATCAAGCGTATGGGCTTCTTCGTTGTCGTTTTGTTTCTGTGCTTACCATTTTCGCAGAAATGGGGGAGCTAGCTAATGAGGGAGTTACTTGATTTCCAGTTTACATCTGCGGGGTATCGTTATCGTAGACATCGATGTTAAATATAACGTGTTACGTTGAGTACAGAGCCCCCTGTCGTGAGCACAGACAGCGAAACACTGATACATACCATGTGATTATTCAAAGTGGTTGGGATTTCCATTGCAGTTGACAAGCTTCACAGTAACAAAACAACACAAAAAAGGACCCACGTCTGGAACGACGTTCACCTGCACAAAGGTTTTTTTTTTAAAGTTATGACCAGGACTCAGATTGATGTAGGACCATGTGCGGTCTTGGAATACACACATTCTACTGTGCGGTATGCTTGTTTGGACCCTGTTTCACGACGTCGATGATCGTTTGATTACCGGGCAGAGCCCCAGTTACGACGGTGTTTAGTTGATGATCGGGAAGATGTTGGAGCTACAGCCAGTATAGTTTAGAAGTTTGCTTTCGCTTACTTGACTTCGTAGACATTTAAAAACGAGTATCGAGAATCGACAGGGTTAACATTAGTCGGTGCTTCAGTGCCCACAGCAGTGCGATTTCCATTAAAGGAGAGTGTTAAAGATACTACTGTAGGGCGTGAACACCTACATCTCTGATTAATGTTCATCGCCACTGCTGTTGCCTGGGGCAGCAGTAGTTAGCACCAGTACTGCTATTATAGCAAAGGAGAGCAGGTAGCTGTAGCCGGGGGAAGCAGTACGTAGCACTACTGTAATACTGCTGTAAACAGGGAGCAGCAGTCACGATACGTAACCAAGTACCACTCGGTAGCTTCGGGATCGCGGCGAGTCAAGAAGCAAGTTTACCCGAGCTACGACCGGCCAGAACTGGCATCGGCTAACCGTTATTCGTCGGCCAACGTAGGTAGCACTGGTTCTGCCAATAGCGTGTTGCAGTAGCTGAGCACAACAGTAGCATCGGTGATGTTATAGGCAGCAATAGAAAAACACGTTGCGTTACGTTACGGTTCGACTAAGGTGCGGCGTAACTACGAGGACCCCGACGAGTTGTGTTTTGTTGTTGTTTGTATGTTTTTTCGTACACGGGGTCCTCCGAAGTATTATTGTTGTAGCGAACGAAGGATCATGGTCTGAGTAGCTACGAGAGAGCGTGGGCGTGCCCCACCCTCTCTCACTCCTCTCACCACCACCTCTAGACTCAGATGTCTATTGTTCTCTAAGTTTGATTGCCCAACAAGCGGCCCTTCTACAAAACATCACTCTTCTGGGGTTTTTGTCATCGGTGGATCATCTTTGTCCAACACCAGCATGGCAGCATGCTGCTGCCTGTGCCCGCCTGTGCGACCACCTGTCAAGGGTGCAACAACTGTACCTGAATAGCTACCTCTACCGTAGCACGCGTCTTCTTATTTCTGGGAATGAATGCTTATGAGCGATTAAAGTTGAAGGTCATTCATGCTGCACTTTGGCGGATGGCAAACACAGCTAATACGAAGTTACAAACAAGAAAACACTTGTTGAGTAGACAGAGGTTACCGTATAACACGGAAGAAAGCACACCCCCCTTAGATAACACCCCCCCCCACATAAGCACACCGGGTGATATATTTTTTACTTCGTTTTTTTACCGTCACTTTATCACCGGGGGTACGTTAGATAATACACCCCCTACGTGTGTACGCCTGAAAACAGTGTCAAAACTCCACAATTATCACACCACCTGGTGGATGGATATAATTCACAATTCACAATCAACCCGCACCGGTATGGACACCAGCATGGGGGCAACTGCTGCGCCCCCTCACAGTGGGCCGAACGGGTCTGCGGCTTCGACCCCACCTGAAGCTGCTGCTGTCGCGCCCCGGGCGACGATCATGTCGTTTGTCTCTGGGACCAGCGCGCTTACCGGTACTGGCACTAACGTTATCACGCCTCCTACGTCCGCCGTGTGCTAAGCCCCGGCTACTGGTACCGGTACCGGCGATGAACCTGCAGCACTTGCGGTGCGACCCTCGGGGTTTCATCAATGAGTACCTGTATGGTACCGGTGCCGGAAACCGTTTTGCGGTATCGTAGCAAAGCGGGGAATTTTGCTGTTATCCCCGGGTTTCAAGTGTGTGCCTTACCATCACCGGCAATACGTGAGAAAAGAAAAACAATCTGGTTTTAGACCAAGCTTGTCATACGCTAGCACACCCCTTGCTAACATACCCCCTGCATTATGGCTGGGATCTGTTCACACTCCATGGCAATCATTGATATACCGTTATCACACCCTCTCATTACCACACCCCCTGAATCTGGTCGGGGTCATTATCAACCAATAATGCCGTTAGCACACCCCGTCGTTGTCACACTCTCTCGTTACCACACCCCCTAGCTGCAAGGCTCTCGTGCATGGTGTTTATCACCGGGGATGCGTTAGATAGTACACCCCTCCACAACAGCACACCGGGTGACAATACTTTTAAATGCCAAAATGTTATCACAGGGGTGTGCCTTCTTCCGTGTTATACAGTAACCAGGAAGTATATGTAGATACATAAGGGAGTAGGAGACTTCGCTTCTGAGTAGACAGAGGTTAACCAGGAAGTATAAGTATACTAGGGAATAAGAGGCCCTCCCGCCCCCACGGCGGTAGGGCCACTAAAGCAAGTAGTAATGGAGATGATAAAGGCTCAAATTAAAAATATAGGAATAAATAGGAAAGAAACAAATTGACTGCGAATATTCCACAGATGCTCCGAGTACCTTGGAGTAAAGTAAGGAGTATTGGAGATAAAATACTTCAGGTACTTCGTCTACTCGGAGTATTTCGGGGTTCGATACTCCGGGATACTGCTCGTATTCGGAGTATTTCGGGTATGAACACTCTCGATACTGCTTGTACTCGGAGTATTTCGGGGTCCGATACTGCGGGTACTCCTTTTACTCCCGAGTATTTGGGGCTTCAGTACTGCTCATACTCCAAGTACTCCGAGTATTCAGGCCGCCAGTACTCTAATACTCTTAAGTACTCGGAGTACGAAATGTACTCGATACTCGGAGTATACTCGGAGTGTGAAGTACGTAAGGAGCATTTTGCATCATTTTAAAGACTCGGCCGTCATTCCTCCCAGGTTCTGGGAGCATGCGACTGGCGTTTATAGCATTTCAAAATTCACAGATGCTCCCATTACCTCGGAGTATAATTAGAGTATTTTCGAGAAAAACATATTTTAGGTACTTTGTGTACTCGCAGTATTTCGGTGTCCAATACTCTCGATATTCGGGAGTACTCCGAGTAATTTAGATGTTTTTACTCCAGCACTGCTTGTACTCGAGGATAAGTACTGCTCATACTCCCAGTACTCGGAGTATTTGGGCCTTCAGTACTGCTCATACTTCAAGTACTCCGAGTATTTAGGCCATCAGTACTCTAATACGTACGTACGCATGATAGAAATAAATACGTACTGCTGCAGCAGCCTTTTTCGTACGTATCATCTATCTATTATATATAGTTCGTCTGATGCCCAAAAAACAATACTTTAATCAAGTGATCTTTGATGCCCAATGTATCATAGCAACTTAGAGTGGAGCAAATGCAAATGCAAAAAAAAAAATCTCCCACACACATTCAAAACGCACGCTTCTCCCTACGCCGGCATGCCCGGCACCGTCTTCTTACGTCGCAGGTTGGCATACTGAAGTACAACTCGAATGTACGTGCGCCGTGCTTGTTGTCGTGGCCACAGCGAGTCGTGGCTGCTCTACGTACGTACGAGTATTGCAGCAGTGCGGTTGCTACTTTTAATCTTTGCTGAGAGATTGCCTCGCTCTGGTCGTACTCGTATCATATGATACGTACGTCGCCTTCTGTCACCGTACGAGACGAAAGCACCACTGCTTGAGAAACGGACGAGGCCTCTGAAGACCCCTAAATAACACCCCCTCCTCCTCTGCTCGTGTTGAAAGCCGTCCCGAGTTCGCGAAGCTTGGTCATGTTGCATGGTCTACTTACCAGGTACCAGGGGTGGTCCTAGGGGAAACAAGCATACGTATCCCACCCCATACCGGGTACCAGGTAGCAGGTACCAGAGAGCACCAACAACCATCAGCAAGTCAAGCACCGCATCACCACCACCACCACCAGCTGAGCACCAGCAGCAGCAGACACTTGTCGATGGTGGTGGTGGTGGTGGTGGTGGTGGTGGTTGTGTTTCCTGATACTGCTGTATCAAGATACTGCTGTAAATCTGAACTCCGAACGAGAACAAAAATGGCGGAAAAAAAATCTCAACAAGAAAATACTGTTTTTAAAAAATATGGTCAGGCGTTCTAAAAAAACGGGAATTTTCACTTGGTGGCCCCGGGTTTTGCCGTCAAGGCACGTCCGTCAAGGCATTTTCCTTGACCCCGTCCGTCAAGGGGTTAAAGTGCCGCCTCCTGACATCTCTGCTGCAGAGTCAAATATTTGTGCCCTATTCTTGCCCTATTCTATTTTTCACGAAAAGATCGGCATGTATGCATGCATGCACGAGTCAAATGATCTTGATCATCAGCACAGCCACAGTCTCGCGAGCGATTTTGCAAGCCCCTTTCGCGACGACCGCGAGACAATCGACAACAACAAACAACGTGCTCTCAGGAAGCAGCCAGCCCCCCGCATAGACTAGTGGTCAGCTTCAGAGACTACTGGCATTGATACCTAAGTTCGAATCCCACCGTGTTGAGATTTTTACTTTATTTGAAAAAATAAAAAGGAACCAATTGCTGAGAGCGCCTTCGTGGCGTGGGTAGGCGGAATCCGACGCAAGTCGACGAGGGAAGAGAGTGCTGGAATATTCTCGCGATAAAAATGCAAGGCAAGTACCGTAGAGGGGGGAGGGGGGAAAATAGCCTACTTAGTGACCCCGGAGCTGAGTTACGTCTGAAGAGGGAGAGAGGAAAGAAGGGCGAAGATAATGAATGAGATGCACAAAAACAAAAACAAAACAAAAAATGATTCGGAGTCAATCCCTATCGTTTCTGTTTTCTTCACCATTTATTTGTACTCCTATTAAGAACCTTCGCCGTCAATTTGTTTCCTATGTATTCCTATATATTATATTTATGTTGACCCTCTGTCATCTCCATTACTACTTGCTTCAGTCTGGCCCTACCGCCGTGGGGGCGGGAGGGCCACTTATTCCCTAGTACGTATATACAACAGGCACATTTTATGTACGTACGTACGTACGTACGTGCACAGACAGCATGATGATAGCATGATGCAGGCCGATGAGAATGCCACATGAGCATGTCACCTGAGCATCGCTGAACGTGATGTATCGACGAAGAGCTATGATTGATTGTGTCTCGCGGCACGTACTAGCCTGGTATATGTGATACCTGGTATTGCCTGGTATCATATTATTGCGCCACATTCGACAAAATGGTCTATTTCTTGCCATCCCTTGGAGAGTGATCGAGATTTGTTGCAAAACCAAAACACCAGCAAACACAACCACCACCCCCAACAGCAGCGACACGTTTCTGCTGCTACTGGTGCTCAGCTGGTGATGGTGGTGGTGGCGGTGCTTGACTTAAGGACAGTTGTTTGTGCTCTCTGGTACCTGCTACCTGGTACCTGGTATGCGGTGGAATACGATACGAGTACGAACGAGTAGGCGACCAAAGCGAGGATGGACGATCACAATCTACCGCACTGCTGCAATACTCGTACGTAGAGCAGCCGCGAATCGCTGTGCCCATGGCGACAAGCACTGCGCACGTGCGAGTTGTACTACAGTATGCCAGCCTGCGACGTAAGAAGACGGTGCCGGGCATGCCGGCGTAGGGAGAAGCGTGCTTTGAATGTGTGGGAGAAAAAATGGATGTGTTTTTTTTTTTGCTTTTGCTCCACTCTAAGTTGCTATGATAAAGTGGGCATCAAATATCACTTGATTAAAGTATTGTTTTTTGGGCATCAGACGAACTATATATTACGTATATACAACAGGCACATTTTATGTACGTACGTACGTACGTACGTGCACAGACAGCATGATGATAGCATGATGCAGGCCGATGAGAATGCCACATGAGCATGTCACCTGAGCATCGCTGAACGTGATGTATCGACGAAGAGCTATGATTGATTTTGTCTCGCGGCACGTACTAGCCTGGTATATGTGATACCTGGTATTGCCTGGTATCATATTATTGCGCCACATTCGACAAAATGGTCTATTTCTTGCCATCCCTTGGAGAGTGATCGAGATTTGTTGCAAAACCAAAACACCAGCAAACACAACCACCACCACCAACAGCAGCGACACGTTTCTGCTGCTACTGGTGCTCAGCTGGTGATGGTGGTGGTGGCGGTGCTTGACTTAAGGACAGTTGTTTGTGCTCTCTGGTACCTGCTACCTGGTACCTGGTATGCGGTGGAATACGATACGAGTACGAACGAGTAGGCGACCAAAGCGAGGATGGACGATCACAATCTACCGCACTGCTGCAATACTCGTACGTAGAGCAGCCGCGAATCGCTGTGCCCATGGCGACAAGCACTGCGCACGTGCGAGTTGTACTACAGTATGCCAGCCTGCGACGTAAGAAGACGGTGCCGGGCATGCCGGCGTAGGGAGAAGCGTGCTTTGAATGTGTGGGAGAAAAAATGGATGTGTTTTTTTTTTTGCTTTTGCTCTACTCTAAGTTGCTATGATAAAGTGGGCATCAAATATCACTTGATTAAAGTATTGTTTTTTGGGCATCAGACGAACTATATATAATAGATAGATGCATAAGAGAGTAGGACTTCGCGCATGCCTACTGTAGGTTTTATTTTCTGCTGTTGTAGTTTCCCTTGGTTTTCATATTGCGGGGGGTGTTTACGAGTGATCACCGTTGAAGGTCATCATTCATGCCGCACATTCTCGGGGTGGCAAACACCATACAAATAACAAAAAGTAATAAACACAATTCCGTTAAAATGTTTTCTTTGCCTGCCCTGACCCCCCTTCCTCCCCCATTGCATCCTTTCCGCCGCTGCTTGAAAACGCCGACGTCCGACGTCGAAAAACAAAAACCCAGATGAGTAACGCACGAACCATCAAGCGCAAGGCGGTTGTCACCATCGCCACCTGTTCGGGAACCGCGGCCTTAATCTCCGCCATTCTTCTTGGCAAGAGCTGCTCCGCCGCGCCTGCTTCGTCTCCGCGGTCCGATGGCGGTAAGGTGGGCCAGACGGCGCCCAAGAACCGCAGCGCGACCTCAGCCGTCGCCCCTCTGAACATTGATGGGTTTTCGTGTTCGAGTATCGGCGACATCTTTAACCGTGAGTGAGCGAGAGGGGGGTCACGTGTCTGGAAAAAAATAAACTTTCTCCAGTTCATTACGAGTATACCATTCCTGGATTTTTATCGCCACGCGGGGGGGGGGCGGGGGGGGGGGGGTACTCATTTGTTGCTTGCCTTAGTCATTTGACCATTGACCACGCATCCCTTTCGAGAAGGAGCAAACACAGCCCAGACAGAAATCCTCGTTCAATCAGTCAACCAGTCAATCACTGTATTTTCCGAACTATCAGAAAAGCCGCCCAGGCCAGTCGGGGCCGGCCAGACCAGACGGTATCTTCATTGAAATCGACTCTGAAACTAAAATAATAAATCTGCCCAGCTTCGGGACATTGTCAATATATAATCTCATCATCCACCTACGACAGCACTTTTAGCAATTCGTGTTTTGAAAAATAAAAAATAAGCATTGCGTCATACGTATACGTACGAGGTAATGCGTAGTTTGTCCGGAATGGTTCAGGAAAATTATACTGGCCATAACCTGGTATGAATATACGGCGATATATGTAGAAATCTCCGGAACGTCACATATGGTCCGTCCGATCAAATTTTCACTCTACTGGTTACCCACTTTTTCTCGCCCAATTTTGAGAGTTGACAGGTGAAACCAAAGTTGGCATGAACCGGGCGACCGAGAGGAACCCGAATCCGGTCTTAAAATTAAAATCGGGCGTCATTGTCGTTTTTTCGAAAAAATATTCCGAAATTACCTCGAAATTACCCCGAAACGACATATAATCAACCCGACGTGGGGTCATAGCCCCCCCCCACATGCTCATTACTCCGTAAACCTCTCTTTCTTGCAGCTAAATGATCATACACCAGGTATAATACATTCTTCGAGTTCTCACTGAGATCAAAATGGAATACATTGATTGATTAGCTCCCCGTTTTGATTTCGTCGATTTGTTGTCGAATTTTGTATTTTTTTTCTTGTCATTTCGGCGACTAGGCCCCTCAAAGGACACCGAAACCTGTCTTCCGCAAGACGGCAAAGCCGACAAGCCGGGTCGCAAGGAGCAGCTGGCGAACAAGCAGGAGGACTACAAGTGGAGCACGTCGGTAAGACCCGACTGACTGGCCGACTGACCGATGGACCGACGAGTGACAGTTGACTTGACTGACTGACTGAATGTTTGACTGAATGGCCGATCGACCGACCGACCGACCGACCGACCGACGTTCTGACTGACTGCCCGACTGACTGACTGACTGACTGACTGCCTACCTGATTGGCTGACTGGCTGGCTGGCTGGCTGATGCCCGACCGACCGGCCGACCGACCGACTGCCCTACCTACCTTTCTACATATGTCGAGCGCGATATAGACGCGGTTAGTGCTCAGTCTATTCCGTCCGTCAGTCCGTCGTCCATCTGTATCAGTCCAGTCCGTCCCTTTGTTGAGGACTTTTTTTTCTAGTTTACTCGGGGTCGAAACGTGGTGCATAAAAAACTGTTGCGCCGCTGATTGCCGCCGAAGTGAAAAACCTTGACGCAACACTGATCCATCTCTCGCCTTCATGCTGCCCCTGTCCCTGTGCGCGTCCATGCGATCGTGGTCGCGATGCGGTGGTGCAAATTGGGCCTCTCAACGAATAACTGACAGCTAGTTCTTCTACCCGTGCGCTCGTTTGTCCCTGGGATCGTGATGCAGTTCGGCGTGCGGCCCAACATGGGCCTGCCTCTCAACAGTTCGACTAACATTTTCAGAATGGCATAGCACACACAAATATCGCGGACAAACTACTTGGAATTCGAGTTAGATGGTATTTGAAGTGCTTGTACGAAGGGTTGACTGACGGCCCGGTTTCTACCCCCCCCCCCCCCCCCCCCCCCCCCCCCCCCCCCCCCCTTTTCGGGTATGTTGCACTGCGAATCAATCGACTTTTCATGTTGGGCTTTGGTTCTCGCTGGGCACGAAAAGGGCATCCCCGTTGGCACCCCGTTCCTGGAAGGCTTTCCTCCCGCCGAGGAATTTCCGAAGGTGACCTGGATCGCTCAGCTCGTCGGCGCGCTCCTCAGTATTGCGGTCGGCACTCTCAGGTGACCCCCCCCCCCCCCCTTCGCGCTTGTCCTGGCATTGTAGGGATGCGAGGGTCTATGGTCATACGACTACGGCCGTGCACGGCATGAGTACACCCCCCCCCCCTTCGCGCTTGGTGCTAACAATATCTGCCTGGTCGGTGAAAACCCGACATGCTCCGTCCCGGCATTGTAGGGGTGCGAGGGTCTACGTACGGTCATACGACTACCGCCATGCGTGAATACCGAGTACAACCCCCCCCCCTCATCATTGTTAGTGGTCAATGGTCAAATGACTAAGGCAAGCAAACAAAAATGAGTGCGTCCCCCCCATCGTCCTTTTGGGTTCATTATCATTTGCTGCTGAGGTTTTGGACCCCATCTCTTAGCCTATACTGCTGTATTCCCTTCAGGCCTCCGTCATTCATTCACGTGTGCGGGACCAACCAATTGGAAGGAGAGTTGGATTCATTTTGCAGCGCTAAAAGAGATGTATTGTTGTGAAGAAGTGCGTAGCTGTTTTCTGTTAAGTTAGTTGGAAAACAAGCGGTGCTGGGCTGTTGGCGTAAATCAGTAGCTGTATCTTTCCGGGAGTTGGGGAAAACCTAGAAAAAGTGGTGCTTTACGAGTAGCGTTGTGAGGCGCCCCCTTCAGAGACGAAATCATAGTTTGGGCGCTCCACGGTAAATGCCGGTGTATGCCTCGGGGGGTTTCCGTTTTGTGACTGAACTGAACCACCGCCGTCCAGGTTGTCGGTGTTTGATAACTGAACTGAACCACCGTACACATCTCCCTCTTTGTACACCTCGAGTATATACGGTACGCATAGATAATCGATGCATGGCCCATTCGGCCAGGGGAGCGTAGCGACCGGTCGCAACTTTCAGGTTGCATCTAACGTCATTGACACCCCCCTCCCTCCCCCTCCCCCCTCGATGCGCCACCGCCTCTGCCGCCTTCGCAACTCCGCGCAGGGTGACGCTTGATGTCGGGGATATCGTGGAGGTCCTGTCCAGCCCTGAAGGGGTCATGACCTTCGCCAGCAGGTTATCAGACTTCGCCATGGCTAACCCCCCGACTAATGAGAGGGTGAGCTTGCACAAGGAAGCGTTTGTTATTGGGGAGTATATGTGTGCAGGCATATTTACGTTCGACGAATATCAGCGGTGATTGATACTGATTGCGCTGTGGAGAGTGAGCGCTTGGTTGTTTGGTGGAAAAGAGTTGTCGGTTGGTGTTACGGTGCTGATTGATGTTGGCGTTTGCGGTGAAAGAAGGACGCGTGTGTCGAGGCTCTGTCTCTGCGGAGAGAGATGGCAGACTGGCACCGAAGTGTCTGTGAAGATCGCTTGTGGAGAAAAAGAAAAGTTATCGATTGAAAAGGCGCTTATTTGGCCATATTTGAAAGAAGATTGATCTCAGGGAGATCAATGTAAAAGGAAGAAGAGAAGAGAAGATACGAGAGGAGTAGAGTGATCGAGGTGGGCGATGCGTGCACCTGATCATCTCGGTGCAATGCCCATGCTACGGACAGGTACATTCTACCGGTAGTGTGTACCGTTTCCTGAAATGTTCTCTACAACGTTATACGAGTAGTAACGTTCTAGCAACGTTCTCAGCATCGTTCTTGATGAAGATGCTTTGGACATACAATACAGCGCACTACGAGTAAGACAAACTCGTAATCTATCCGCATATTGTATTTACCCGAGTATCTAGACTAATATACTCATATACTCGTATCAGTGCGTATTGAGTTCACATCGCAATAGATACGTATGGATCTCAACGTCCATATGCTAACACGCCCCCGTGATGAAAATCAGTAGCTAGAATAACGCTTACGGTGTAGAAACCTGATACTCAAAAATCAAAATGAACGATTGAAGAATGAAAGAATGGTATAACATATTCAGTCCTGCGCGAATGCAGCGGCAATATGGAAAATAGTAAACACAAAGTTCACTACATATTCAGTCCCGTGTGATGACGGTGGCAATATGGTTGTACTCATGTCAGAAAAATAATCGTGGTTGTGCATGACCACTGAGTCATAGTGCATGACCACTGAGTCACAACATACAATGAAAAGCGTATAAAGTTATCTGCTGTACTTGCAACCCGCCCCCTCAATTGAATTCTACAATATTAGAGCTACGGAAATGGTACGTAAACTTGCAGAAACAAAGAAAGTCGGTGGGTGTGTACCCAGACAAAAATAGCATTGACCTACTGTATGTACCAAAACGTGTCAATACTCATTTGTCCAGCAATCAACATTGGATAGTTGAAGAGACACCTGATAAAGCTGTGACGTGTGTCTAGTGTGGAGTATAGACGTACGTACGTACGTACTCATATGAATCCTACAGAGTAGTACCTGGTGTAAGCAAAGTCAAAGAAAAAAAATCGTGGTGTAAATACCAGCGATGTATACCCTAGAAAAGAAGCGTCAACCCGTCTGCTGGGTGTTCAACGCGCCCCCTGAATTGATACCTAGAGCAACATGAAATCGAAGTAGGAAACTGATGACATTCGTCGAGTACAGCGGAAAAGTGTACTATTCAGTTGTGTACATGTATGTACGTACGTACTCGCAATAAGTTTAGGAGTACAGATAGTACGGCAATAGACTACGTTGGGCGCAATCGTATCGCAAAATATACTCGTGGTGCTGTGGTGTTGACCAGCGAGCTATATCCTAGCAAAGAAAGCGCAAGAAAGTATCTACTGCACCTATGCTACGCCCCCCCAATGGATCCTAGGACTAAGAAATCGAAGAAAATCGAAATGAAAACGTGAACGTATACAGGTATGTGTCCAGCTATACTGAAACGTGTGTAATACATTCAGCATTGTGAGTGTGTATTTAGGATACGTACTCAAAGGAAAGCTGTGCAAAGCTATAGAACATCTCATAACAAG
Organism: Saccharina japonica; assembly: GCA_008828725.1. Taxonomy (NCBI): domain Eukaryota; class Phaeophyceae; order Laminariales; family Laminariaceae; genus Saccharina; species Saccharina japonica. The sequence continues at coordinate 168,903 of MEHQ01001589.1, forward strand.
GCAGATGTGTATCCGTGACGGCAAACAGCGGTGCGCATCATGTTTTCTTGCATAAAACGTACTCCTGTGATAATACGTACGTACAGCAAAGTCAACAAACAAAGCAAAAGTATAAAAATATACCCCCCCCACGAAAACCAAGATAAATAAAAAGACAAAAAAGGGCAACCTACAGCAGTATAACACAGCTGTAGTACGTAGTTACTTCTGCTCATGATGATGTCGATCTTCGTTTCCGTGCTGTTGTTGTTGCGTAGATATGCTGTAGTTGAAGAAGAAGTGGTTCTGCTGCTGATGATCTTGTATAAAGAAGAGCAGACCAAAACACGTACGAGTAGATGAAGATGGCTGTGAGATGATGTTGATGATGGCGATGTAGACCTGAAGAGGTGGTGAAGACCTGTCCCCGTAGTCAGTCCGTAATGTTGTGCTGGGCCGTGTTGCTCGAAGTGTGCGAGTGCCCGTTGTTATTGTCGCGGTTGGGCCGCGTTTTACGGTGTAATCTGAACAATTGCCAGGCATGCAACAAGAAAGTTTTGGAACTCCCTATTATTTGCTGAAAAATGAGCAAAATATCGCCAGAGCAGTGTTTTCGTTTTGGCTTAGATGTCGCCGATTACGTAGCTGGTCCCCAATGCGCTGGAGATGGTGATGGCCAGCTGCTTGATGAATGCCTCGGTGTTGTTGCTGTTGAGCTGAACCCTGGTGAGAACGTAGACGGCGATTTTGTCGTCTCCGATCCTGAGAGAAAAGCTTGAAGATACAAATTTGAATGAATTGCTGCAGGGTAGACCGTCGATTCTTCCAGAAGTCCAGGTAGTGGTGTTGCAGCGTTGCTCGTACAGCAGTAGTCGAAGTATATGTAGAAGCTGATAGTAGCAGATAAGCCGATAGGAGTTGACTCTCCCGTGGCAGGCGGAGTAGCCGATTTCATCAACGACCTGGTCGAGTGATACAGCACTTTGTTGGTCTTCTCGCCAGATACAGTGGACAAGGATGATTTTTCCTTCCTAGTCTTAAAGTCGTGCTCCCGCGTAAAAGCGTAACGCCGTTGCTGGAAAATGATGCCTAGATGTAGACTGGAGGTGATTCCCCCGATGCTACGCGGAGTAGCAGATTCGTCAACGACCTGGCTGTACGTTGCAGCGCGTTTAGGTCTACTCGTCGATACTTGCACGAGGATAAATCTATTTGTACGTACTTCGCGCATAGTAGCTTAACGGTTTTGATAACCACCTCACGCGTATTAATTAGCGTGAAACCGGCTCGACACTAACTTTAGTTGTGATGGCGGAGAAACAAAGGTCTTGTCACGTTTCTTCGTGTTTTACAGCGTGCAAGTAGTGTGGAACTAGCTTCGCGTGTGATGAGCTGAAATATTTGTGTGACGTGTTTCGCGCTTACAGCTTCAAACTATCATAGTACCGAAAACAAAGCTTTGCGTGCGTTTTTACAAAACTAGTCGGTGGGTTATTTTTGCACTTACGGCGTGAAAACGATGTTGAATATACGAGTACGAGTTTCGCGCACAGAAGCGTGAAACCGGACTCATTACTCGTACATGCTATCCGCGTAAACGCGTGACAGCAGTCTCCTTATGTGCCTCGCGCGTAAAAACGTGAAAACAGTACTCCTTGTACCCTGTCGAACGAACTTGATGACAATCGATGAAGAGAGTCGATGTCGATGCTGTCGGGTAGATGATGATCTTCTGATTTTTGGAGCAAAAAACGTATTCATCCGCAATGGAAAACTTGAAATTTCTTCGAAAGTAGAATGTGACGAGCTCGCCGGGAGACGTCGTTCCGTGGTGCCAGTCGGTGCGTAGACCAAAGTCGAGGCTCATAACCTGAAATAATGACGCGTGTGTCGAGGCTCTGTATTTGCGGAGAGAGATGGCAGAGGTGGCACCGAAGTGTCTGTGAAGATCACTTGTGGAGAAGAAGAAAAGTTATGGATTGAAAAGGCGCTTATTTGGCCATATTGGAAAAACGATTGGTCACAGGGAGATCAATGGAAAAGGAAGAAGAAGAGAAGAGGAGAAGAGAGAAGAGAGGAGTAGAGTAGAGTGATCGAGGTGGGCGATGCCTTCACCTGATCATCTCGGTACAATGCCCATGCTATGGACAGTTACATTCTACCGTAGTGTGTACCGTTCCCTGAAATGTTCTCTACAACGTTATATTAACGTTCTAGCAACGTTCTCAGCATCGTTCCTGATGAAGATGCTTTGGGCATACAATACAGCGCACTACGAGTAAGACAAACTCGAAATCTATCCGCATATTGTATTTACCCGAGTATCTAGACTAATATACTCATATACTCGTATCAGTGCGTAGTGAGTGCACATCACAATAGATACGTATGGATCTCAACGTCCATAAGCTAACATGCGGCGTCGGCGGTGCTTCATACAAAATCTGAACCTTAAATACAGAGAATGTTTGCGTCAAATATTAATATACAAACAGTGTTTGTATTTTGGGACGCGGTAGTGGTACATATTATAGTAAGCTGGGTTTTCGGAGCGCGGTCGGCGTGCGTTGTCGTGTGCCTGCATGGAAGAGGAACGAGCGGACGGCAGATGTACACGCCGGCGTGGAGGTGGACCCTTTACCATTTCACGTTTCCGCTACGAACTCTTACGAAGCAATTGTTGTTGGGTGTCCTATTTCAGAGCGCTTGTACTGCTGTCGCGTCCCTTCCGGGAACAGTTGTGTCGTTTTTTTTCTTTTTTTTATCCGGTCTTGGCTTGGTGAGTACTACCTGTACGGCTTTTTTTGTTACTATTGGGCTTCACGATACTGTCGGACAATCCATGGGATTTGTTTCGTTCTGCTTTTTCTCCGCGTCTCTCCCGATTTGCGATTTTGGTGCTCGGTGGCAGGGTTATTCGGAAAAAAAAAACAAATGACACGCCAACTTTTTGTATAGTCCCGGACAGAAGAAACACGAAAACCAAGTAAACGCAAATTATAATAAAACATTATCATTTGTTTTTTTCATTCATCCAGATGTCTCAGCATTCAGTCTGGTTTGTTTATCATTCTGACCTTGGGGAAAGGGTGTATTAATAGGTAATTTCCTCTTCTTTTTTTCCGTGTCCTCTCGGTTGGGTGGGGTAGCGGTTGTGTCTACGTACTATATACGAGGCAGGCTGAGGTTTTCCCGCCGATCGCCCACAAACAATAGCACCACCAGCTCTCCGGTGGGCATCCAAAAACTGAAAAACAAAGCGAACAAACACCTCGGTATATTTTCGACACCGTAAAAATAGTTTTTACCGGCATGTGACTCATCTTGACTCCCCTTCTTCTTGAATCGATGCTCCGTCTGTATACCGCGTGCTTGATTTGATGTTCATTGCTTCCAGGCGATCGACATCGAGGACTACGAGAAGCTGCATGCTTCCCCTGTCAGGAACCCCGACTCCATGTATGACTTCGAAGACGATGACGCTTTTGCGCGCCTCCGCCTGCAGGGTGAGGATTATCAGCGGGGCGGGAGGGGGTGTACTCATGTCGTGCATGGCCGTAGTCGTATGACCATAGACTCTCGCATCCCTACAATGCCGGGACGGAGCACGTCGGGTTTTCACCAACCAGGCAGACATTGCTTGCACCAAGCGCGAAGCCGGGGGGGGGGGGGCGTGCTTTTGTTTTGCTAGGCTTAGTCATTAGACCATTGACCACGCATTCCTTTCGAGACGGAGCACCGTTCCTACTCCTAACACCATTCCTACTCCTAACAGAGACACCTCCAACATTTGGGCGCTCATTACCCTTTTTCCATATACTGTTGTTTTGAACGTAGACGGCAGCAAACTCTGCGATAGTTTTCATGCGGGAGGTGTGCTTGATTGATTCTGCGTGCATTCTGCTTTCTTAAAAGCATCCCATTAAAAAGGCCCGCGCTTTTCGAAGCAAGTATGGTCGATTTGTTTCACGTTTTTTTCTTCTTGATTTCCAAATAAATGCCAGAACAATGGAATGTTTGAAAATTTAAGCTTTCCAGTTGTTTGGCCAACGTGTGAAGTTTCCAGGTTTTCCGTTTTGTTTCGCATTTATTTGGAAACCCATAAAAAAAAGTGGAACTTGGAACATTTTGACAAAACATGCTTCGATAAGCACGGCCCAGTAGTACATCACAGCCTACTCCTGCTTCTGCTTTGTGTAGAATATCAACGCTGCTGCTTTCCGCCATCTTGCTTGGGTTGGCCCCGATATGATCCCGCGCGGTATGCCTGCGTCGTCGCTATAAAACCATGCAAGCCTACGTAGGGCAGGAGAGAAACGCTTAGTTTATTCTTGTTTCGTCGCTAGAATGTATACGGCTTCCACGAGCACCGTACAGCCCGGCGGGGACGAGTCAAGCTCTCGTTCAAGGTCGACCCGCTCTAACACGCTTGACCAATCTCCTCTCATATATTTCCCTCCCCGTTCGTGCGTTTGACGTGCCGTGTCTGTTGTTGTGTCGTGTTACACCGTGTTCTGTTGTGTTGTGTTGTGTTGTGTTGCGGTGTTACTTTGTGCTGCGCTCGTTTTTTTTTTAATCCTGGGCGGGCGGACGGACGGGCATGTGCGGAGCAGGCGCTAACTGCGTTGTGCTCGAGAAGTGCACGAAGGCCACCCGCGCCAAGCTGAAAGTGTTGGACTCCGACCCTGCCTACAAGGTGAGAGAGCGGGTGTGCCTCAATGGCAAACTAACACACGATAGACGGCGTCGATCGTGTCCCATCGATATGCCACATCGAATCATTGCGATGTCGCATTGCGTCGTCGCGACGAAAACACGCGACACGAGCGCACGCAAGCCGGCTCCGTGAAAGGAACCGGAGCTCCGCTTCTTCGAAACGGGGAGCGCGGCGCTGAGGGCGGTCGCGTTCAACGCGTTGTCTCGAGCAAGGCCTCACGGCCTTGCGCGAGTACAGTGCAGGACAATAGTGGTGCGTGTTGACCGCACGTGAACGGAGCCTTCGATGGTTGGCCGAAGTGCTTGCAAGCGGTCGCCCATCAGCCACGGTTGGGGTGGGGTGGGGGTGTACAGCAGCCACTTGTACTTTTCTCGACGACTCGATTGTCGATTGTGCTGTCTTGTGTTTAATAGGTTCTCATTTGTTTTGTCACGGGAGCGGACGTGTTGTTGTTGCTGTTGCTGCCTTGGCTGTGCCGTGGTGCGTTTGTTTTCGCTTTGCCTTTCACCAGTCTAGCTGTCGTGTTTGCTCACCGACACCCCCCTTCCCTGCCTGCACATACGATATGCAGGCGATCAACCCGAGCGCGCCGTAGATGCCACCGTACACCGAAACAGAAACAATCGCGCAATTACGTTCACCCTCCCCTCCTCCCTCTCTACGCACCCACATCTACACATTTATTGGTAACATCTCGTTTCCCCAGCACCCCCTACCGAAAACGCCCCCTCCTCTACGTATTGCGTCGGCATTTATGTGCTTATTCCGTTTCCTGCCCCCGGGCATGCACGGCATGAGTGCACCACCCCTCCCCTAATACACCCACACGTTCGTGCACGCTGTGGTCTGTAAGGTCCTCAAGAAGAAGGTGGACTCGCTCATGAAGGCCGGGAAACTGTTCGTCGTTGACCACGAGCTGCTCGCGGTAAGAGGAAACCCTGACATCCTGTCGTACACGTCGTGCTGCACCATCAAGCTTTCCCTCCGCGGGTCGACACCGGTGCTTGCTGGTGTAGGGGGGGGGGGGGGGGTACTTCATTTTCATGCATGGCCGTAGTCGTATGACCATAGACCCTCGCATCCCTACAATGCCGGGACGTAGCATGTCGGGTTTCGCCGAACAGGCAGAGATTGCTAGGGGGGGTGGGGGGGCGTACTCTTTTGTTGCTTGCCTTAGTCATTTGATCATTGACCACGCACCCCTTTCGAGGGGGGGGGATTTTGATGTGGTAAACGTGTCATATTGAACCATGTCATGTCAGAGAGCATTGGGCGGCTTGCGTGTGTAGATTGTCGCCGTAGTTGTCGGAAGACAAACGCTCCTGCGCTCCGCGGGCTCGGGCCGGTCGCCCGGACTCCTCGTCAGCTATATGCGTCAATTGAGCTTGCCGCAGGAGTAGGAGATGTCTTCTCCCACCAGGTGAAGGTTTCGTGTGACTCGGGGAGATACTGACATTCTCGTGTTGTAGCTGTCAGGTTCGCTTACGCTGGATTCTTCAATGGCCTCGTTACGAGAGGACCCCCCCCCCCCATCAGCACATCCCCCCCTCCCCTGCCCCTGCTCTCTTTGGCCTCCTGCTCTCCCTGGCACTTGTCCTCGCGACGATTGTGTTACGATGAAAAAATGGCGTTTGTCTGCAGGGGATGGAGGCGACTCCTGTGGACGGTTTGCCGAGGTACCTGACCCCGAGCATCGCGCTGTTCGAAGTGGTCAAGGACGACCTGCTGCCCATCAGGCCCATCGGCATTCAGGTGAGACTGCACATGTACCTGCCGTGTGATGTTCTACTACTGTAGTAGAAGTCCCTCCGTTTTTAGTCAGTTGTTGGTGTTGGCATTGTTGGTGTCGTCGGTGTTGTGGTGGCGTTTTTCAGGTGAGAACATACGGTGTGACGTTGCTTTGTTTTTGTTCTCTGTTTGTGCTGGATGTTACGCGGGTGCTGGTTGTGCATACCATAGTATGTCTGTCTGTCTGTCTGTCTGTCGACGATCGAGTGCAACACGAAACATGCCCCTCACATATTATATATATATGTATATGCTAGTCCGCACGCCGTACGATAGTACCATGTATAGCGCACCGTGGATGCCGATCTCGTGGACGCTGCTGCCGTGTCTTATTTCGGTCTGTCTTGTTCGTCCGTCTGTCTGTCTTGCCTGTCTTGCCTGTCTTGCCTGTATTGTCTGTCTTGTCTGTCTTGTCTGTCTTGCCTTGTCTGTCTGTCCGTCTGTCTGTCTGTTCGTCTGTCTGCCTGTCTGTCTGTCTGTCTGTCTGTCTGTCTGTCTGTCTGTCTGTCTGTCTGTCTGTCTGTCTGTCTGTCTGTCTGTCTGTCTGTCTGTCTGTCTGTCTGTCGGTCGGTCTGCCTGTCTTTCTGTCTGTCTGTCTGTCTTGTCTATCTGTCTTTGTCTGTCTGTCTGTCTGCCTGCCTATTTTTCAGCTGAGCCAAGGTGAGGAGGCCACCCCAATCTTCATGCCTGACGAGGGCAACAACTGGAAGATTGCCAAGGCGTGCTTCGAGTCCGCTGACTTCATGTGAGCATGGCGCCGGTCCAAGAGTTTCTCCTCGAACGTGCGTGACAATGGACACAATTATGAGGGCGGGGGAGGCTTTTTCCTCTATGACTCCTGGTGGGGTTCAGCACAGAACAACACAACCAATAAAACCAAGCTGGTCGGGAACACTAAACGCGCGCTTTTGGTTCCTCATCTGACCGTATATAGGAGCACGTGTACGAGAAGTAAAGTTGCGCCACCGCCACTTTTTTCAAGTAGTTGCAATCGGCGACAGGGATAAGAAGCGCAGGGAGCCCTGATGTTCGTCCCTTCGCATCCGTGGTTTTTCCACGCTGCGTTGTTTCTTGCTGCTTTCTTGTTTCGCTCGCGCCCCACGGCAGCATCCACGAAATAGTCTCTCACCTCGGCAACACCCACATCGTGCTGGAAGGGCCCGTTGTCGCGATGAACCGCCAGCTTCCCAAGGAGCACCCCATCTACGACCTGCTGCAGCCCCACCTCGAGGGAACCGCGTTCATCAACTACTTCGCGCAACAGGTCGGCCGTTGTTCCCGTCATCGCGCCAACGGTTTTACCATTCCCAACGGAAATCCGCTACAACTGTAACCACCCCCAACGGATGCACCCCCCAACGGTAACAATATCGAAACGGTACAGCAATGCGAATAGCTATCACCCCCTCGGTCAAGTGTGTAAGACACACCTCGCACAGATAATCGATTCCCACTTGATGATCTGGGCCTTTCAGGGTAGATATCTGTACGATCTATATGATCTGTATTATCTGTATGATCTGTATTATTTAGCTCATGTTGCCCGGTGGGGGCCATATACTCTGCACGATCTAGGGCATGTTTCCTGGGTTGGATCTGTGCTATACAGATCCTGCACAGCACCTCAGAACAGCAGTGTAGGATGAACAGCAGTGTAGGATCTACCGTAGATGATCTACTGTATATTATCTATATAATCTAGATGGTCTAGATGATCTAGATGATCTAGATGATCTAGATGATCTAGATGATCTAGATGGCCTAGAGCATCTAGATTATTTAGATGCTCTAGATGCTCTAGATGCTCTAGATGCTCTAGATGATCTAGATTATTTAGATGCTCTAGATGCTCTAGATGCTCTAGATGCTCTAGATGATCTAGATTATTTAGATGCTCTAGATGGTCTAAATTGTCTAGATGGTCTAGATGGTCTAGAAGATCTAGATGATCTACAGTAGATGATCTAGACCATTTAGATGATCTAAATTATCTAGATCGTGATCTGCTGGCTGAGACGCTCTGCGTTCTTAGGTAGGAAACATGTGTTGAACAATCACCCTAGTTGATGAGCGGGGAAGGGATGGGTCTCCGGCAAGGGTGATGTTGTTCGGAACATCGTCAGCACCGTTTCGGTTCACGCGCACTGGGAAATTGTGTTCGAGGTATTAACAGTAACGATGCCATCTCCGGAGAGTTCCGTAACTCGATAGGAACTGTGAAACTAACTGTGATGGGTGGGCGTCTGATGAACCCTACGGCTGCTGCTGCTGCTGCCGCTGCTGTTTGTACCTATTGCTACATATCTAGTGCCACCGATACATCCATCGCCATCGCTCGCGCCGATAAAGCGCAAGTTGAACGGGTTGGTGCAGATTTTAAGTACCAGGTTGCGAAACGCCTGGCTCCCTTGGCGTCGTACCTGCTGCCGGTGTCGCCTTAGTGTGTGTTACGCGCGGCGCGCCTTGCGCCTGTTTATTTTGAGTTGTGATGTTAGTGTCAGTTTCACCCCCCCCCCCCCCGCTGTTGTTCGAATCGAACGGAAAAAGTATGTAATCTCTTCATGTGGAGTTTGGACAATTTGTCAGTTTAACTTCCCCCACCCGCCTGTTTTTCGGAGCGAAACGAACAAGGTTGGTTTCGTTCAAGAGCGATAAACGTGAAATATAATTTCGAACACTTGTATTTATGTACTTACGTCAATAATTAATGTTGTACACATCCTCCCCCTGTCTCCCCTTTCCGCTACGTCAAATCATCTCGGGGGCGTGCAAAACAAAACATGAACGATTAATTACACGTCCTTTCATCCTCCTCCGCGCCGCGATGGCTTTCGTGCGTCGTGTTTTGTCCGCGGTCTCGACGGCTTATTTATTGTGCCTGGCCGTCGTCAGCTGCTCATCACCGAGGGTGGTGCGGTTGACCGTCTTCAGGCCAACGACATCAACGACTCTCTGGACCTCGTCCTCGCCCAGGTGTGTTCAATCGACCAACAGCGAACGCGCCACGGCGCCTGTGTCGTGATGACATGTGGTGCGAGAACCCACCCACGACACTGAGTTGTGGTTCGTTCCGTATGTGTTTCTCGGCACCCTGGTTTTGTGCGTGAGCGGTCCGGGAGTTTTGAGAGAAACTCCATTTTTAGTACGTAGCACGCTGTTTTGCTCGTGAGCGGTTCGGGGTTTTTAGCGACAATGCCGGTTTTGTTTTGTCAATCGAACGGGAAAAGAGAGCTTCCTTTCGTGGATGACCTGAACAAAAAACGAAACTGAACGAGATCAAACCTGCTTCATTTGGGCTCACCGTTTTGCTGTGGGCTACAAGGACTTGTTCCGGTTAAATCACCCGAGTCCACCGCGACGCGATACAGCACCCCACATTATCCTGTGAAACCCATACGCGATAAGCGCGCCGAGGCGATCAGACTTTTCACTGAATAGGCGCAACTGCCGTGGACTACTTGTTTCGGCGAAACCGGCAAAGCAAGTACTATTTTAACTCCCCGCCCGTGACGCGATGTAATAGGAAACCCACATCAACGCGTGAGACGCTTACGCACAAGGCGTACGTGCGCACACCAAATCGGCTGTATTTTGAAACGAACGGCCAACACTAAAACGAAAACATGCAACAATACGTACTTATTACGCAGCTTACAACGCCGTGGAGCGATCGATTTGGTCGAATTCACGGCTCACGCGTTTATTCTTACTAACATAGGCATGGCAGCTAGCGCGCTCCGAATGCGTGTGTGTGTCTCNGAAAAAAGTATTTCATCTCTTCATGTTGAGTTTCGACAATTTGTCAGTTTAACTTCCCCCACCCGCCTGTTTTTCGGAGCGAAACGAACAAGGTTAGTTTCGTTCAAGAGCGATAAACGTGAAGCATAATTTCGAACACTTGTATTTATGTACTTCCGTCAATATTTAATGTTGTATACATCCTCCCCCTGTTTCCCCTTTCCGCTACATCAAATCATCTTGGGGGCGTGGAAAAAAAACATGAACGATTAATGACACGTCCTTTCACCCTCCTCCGCGCCGCAATGGCTTTTGTGCGTCGTGTTTTGTCCGCGGTCTCGACGGCTTGCTTGTTTGGCCTGGCCGTCGCCAGCTGCTCATCGCCGAGGGTGGCACGGTTGACCGTCTTCAGGCCAACGACATCAACGACTCTCTGGACCTCGTCCTGGCCCAGGTGTGTTCGATCGACCAACAGCGAACGCGCCACGGCGGCTGTGTCGTTACGACATGTGGTGCGAGAACCCACCCACGACACTGAGTTGTGGTTCGTTCCGTATGTGTTTCTCGGCACTCTGTTGTTGTGCGTTAGCGGTCCGGGAGTTTCGAGAGACACTAAATGTTTAGTACGTAGCACGCTGTTTTGCTCGTGAGCGGTTCGGGGTTCTGAGCGACAATACCGGTTTTGTTTTGTCAATCGAACGGGAAAATAGAGCTTCCTTTCGTGGATGACCTTAACAAAAAACGAAACTGAACGAGATCAAACCTGCTATATTTAGGCGCACCGTTTTGCTGTGGGCTACAAGGACTTGTTCAGGTTAAATCACTCGAGTCCCCCGCGACGCGATACAGCATCCCACATTATTCTGTGAAACCCATACGCGATACGCGCGCCGAGGAGATCATCATTTTCACTGAATAGGCGCAACTGCCGTGGACTACTTGTTTCGGCGAAACCGGCAAAACAAGTATTATGTTAACCCCCCGCCCGTGACGCGATGCCATAGGAAACCCACATCAAAGCGTGAGGTGCTTACGCGCAAGGCGTACGTGCACACACCAAATCGGCAGTATTTTGAAACGAACGGCCGACAAAAAACGAAAACATGCAACGTAACGTACTTATCACGCAGGTTATACAACGCCGTGGAGCGATCGCTTTGGTCGAATTAACAGCTCGCGTGTCTATTCGTAGTGATTTATTAAAATAGGCATGGAAGCTAGCGCGCTCCGAATGTGTGTGTGTCCCGGGTGAACGCGCATCAAGTCTGTGACGTGGCGTAGCATGGCGTCCTCTACCCCCGCCCGCTCCGTCTCGAAAGGGGTGCGTGGTCAATAGTCAAAAGACTAGGGCAAGTAACAAATGAGTACCCCCGGTAAAATGACTAAGGCAAGTCACAAATGAGTCCCCCCCCCCCCCCCCCCCCCCCCCCCCCACGAGGCATTTACATAGTACTGGCTGGTTCAAGGTGAATCCACCGAAAACGTTCAAAGTCGGAAGTTGACGCCGTTTTTGGGAGATATATGCTGAATGTTTGCACACGTGTTCTATGAACCCCCCTTCCCCCGCGAAGGGGAAGGGCAAGGCCAAAGGTCAAAGGCAAGGGCGCCGGCGCGAGCGCTGCTACGAGTACTGCTACGAGTGCGGCGGCCGCCTGTGACCCCCCCGTCGTCCCGTCTTTGGAGGACTCCTCGCGAATGGGCGTGTTTGCGATCGAGCGCTCCCGGCGCACGCTAAAATTGGCCTCTCCCTCCACGACTGATACTACAACCACGGCCGTGCACGACATGAGTAACCCCCCCCCCTCCCGCCGGTACTCCCTATAAATATATTATATATCTATAGGTTGGGTTGGCGTCGGTTGGCAACGACGCTGTAAAACACGCCACTCGCTGCGTGAGCTAGACAACCAGGGTGCCGTTTTTTTTGTTATTTTTTTTGGCGGTCACCAAAGCTGGCGGTCGAGTAGATCATTTGTGCGGGGTGGAGAACCTTTGCAGATCACTGGCGGGTGTGTCGTCGAGGGACCTGGAAGTATAGTTAGATGTCATCGTGTGGTGTGTAGGCAGTGCGTGGTGCCGAGGATAGGAAGGGTAGTTGTCTGGGGAGGAGGTAGGCGGACAGGAGCAGGCAGGGCGACGGGATAAGGGTGGATAGGAGATAGAGGAGAGGGCGAAGACATGAAGGAAGCGTGAGAGGGTGGGGGGGAGAGGAGAGGGTGGGTGTTTCTCGGTGTTTCTTGATGTGGCTTGCTGAGAGGCTTCGGGAATCTAGAACGAAGGTCTCGAGGTTTGTCTGCGCCGATTGTCGAGCAGACGATGTTTTGGAATTGCGGCGCAAAATTGCAGTCAGTTCGGTGACGCGGTGACTGCCGGGGGGGTAAGATTCGCGCCTACGAAATGGACGAGGGCCCTTGTGCTATTCTTGGCAGAGGCGGCGTAGCCATGCGAGTGTAGCTGCCTGTTTGTCCGTGTTGACGCTAACAGTTGATTTGACAGCTCTCGTGGCCGCGGGCGTTGCTGATGATCGGACCAGTAGAGTGAGGATTGACTGGGCTCGCTTACGGCAGAGCGTGCGCCTGGCGCCGCACGCCCCATGAGTCATGGTATGTGGCAGAGGGGTCAGGCTCAGTACACGGTCCGCCCACGTGCAGGGGATTGTAAAGTAACCAGGGCGACAGCATCAGCATTAGATGTCTGTTACTTCGCAATTAGTCAAGTTGATTTATGAGTTTGACTTCACATGGCACTCTCACCCACGCAAGTGTTTTTGGGGTCATGAGTCAGTTATGACATACTGGCAGCACGCACGCGTGTCACGCCTTGGGCGGTACACCCTGCCAGTCACCATTTCGTACCAGTACCACCCCAGCACTTCAGTCGAGGTATTCCTTACCCAGGTGTGTGTGGCCTCCAGTATGGGTCCAAGTCGGGTACAATTGTACGGACCGGGGAGTCTTTCTTGGTGAACTTGTCGGGCTTCCAAGTCGGCCTCGGGGGAGTACACTTCTGGATGCGCGTCCAGCCCGTGGTGGATTAGCCGGCGTTCGGGGGGCGGGAGGAGGGGGGGCGGGGGGGGGCGTATTCTCAATTTGTTGGCTTGCCTTGTCATTTGACCATTGACGACACGCATACGTTTCGATGGACCGGAGCGGGGGGCGGGGGGGGGGGCGGTGTATCAATGTTTGTGGTGGCACGGCCGTAGTCATATGACTAGCGTCGCATCCTCAATGCGCGGGAACGGAGGCGTGTTGGGTTTTCACACCAGGAGACATTGCTTGGCCGAAAGCGCGACGGCGCCGGTGAAGGTATTGGGGCGAGTCGCATGGAAGGGTGAGCTGCCATCTGCTAAGACACCGCCTCTGAACGCGCGGACTTGCATATGGAGACACAGCTTTCATGGTCTAATTTATTTCTCGGTGTGGCCCTTCCGGAGCAGCATGGTTTTACTATGTAACCTGCCTCGCGGCCGCTTCCCACATATTACACTACGGTGAAATAACGCCATCTCCTTGTCGGAGC